>OY744482.1:313138456-313738456 GCA_963556165.1 Tipula helvola
GTAATGTGTGTTTTATTGTGTATGGCTTTTAAATTTTTAAACATTATCAATGACATAGTTTCTTGAACAAGTTTATTTCCCTCAATGACATCTCAATATAACTCTTGGGTACTTGGTGTACCGTAGAAATGATACAAATTCCGAGAAATTTTTTTACGATTTGAAACATTCTTTTGCGTAGAATATAAGTTTGAAACTAAAATTTCATCATTGAAGAACAAATTAAAAGTCACCAAAGGAGTGTGGCGGATCATTATTTGTTGTGGAAATAGTGTATCTGCATTAAATTTCGATTTTGATGGATTTTGAATGAATGGGGAGTTTTTCCAGATTAGTTTCTTATACCTATCTCGCAATTTTTTGATTTTTGCTTCCTCGTTAGTAATATGTACTTTGTTATCAAGTTACAATTTGTGCCTCTCCGTCAATATCCATATTTTCAAATATGAACCCTGTATATTAAGATCACCGGCTAAGACAACTGGAATATTTTTAATATCTAAGTCTTCCACAAATATTTCTCTCTGCTCCTCGACGTTTATGTCTCAATCGTTCTTATTTATTTCATCACCCTCATCGTCATCCATATCGTCCTTACTACTAGCAGGCCATTCTTCTATGATTTTTTTATTTTCTCGAGAGACAAATATTTTGACCTAGGCATTTAACTAAGTAGGTAGGTTATAAGTACTTATTAACCAAACAAATATCTAAATAAAACTATAATTAAATTAATAAAACTAACTACATGCAACTATTTTGTGATATTCAAATCTAAAACTAAGCATATCTGACACATATATGTAAGAAATTGCGTAAACCGTTTGTGTACCATATGTGATACACAATGATTACTTCCCGATTTCAGATAATTTAAGATGTTTTTAATTAATCACTTAGTTCGTTTCAATACTGACCTTCGTTTCCCGTATTATTTACCAAAAATAAGCTGCGCGGAGACATGCAATGTGACTTCGGTTTTTTAAACCAAATAATAAAAACGTTATGACACAAACCCCATTAAACAAAATACGCAATCCAAAATATTTGAAACATACAAATTACTTTTATTCTCAGTGCCAATAAACCGAACAAACCAATTCTGATCGGAAACAATAAATTGTTGATCGAAATACAAATATACCATATATGGCTCAAACACCTGCTAAGGGTATTGCAAATAAAATCCGTTAAAAAATGTAGAACCTTGCAAAATTTTCATTATAATGAACTAAGCCGCACCCATGAAAGGAAAATTGCTAGATTAATTCAAACGAACTAGCCAATGAACAAAGAAAATATCGATTTCCATTTCCAAATTTAAATAATTCGACTGAGATTGATATCACCTTTGGAACTTAATTGGTTTAAACTTATATAGACTAATTAGAGGAAAACCGACTCTGTCACAAAATTTTAGGTTTGTAAATGAAATTTGATTTGCTTTCACCTGTTTAGTTATAATCTAATGATTAGAGTCTGTTGGTCCGTTCATTTACGAAAAAGTGACGATCATAAAAACCATTTACACTGAAGATTAATTTTGTTTTGTATACGTATACGATTATTTCAATAATAACTAGTAATGTTTCATAGGTTTTGAGGTACGCATTTGAAAGAACACCCTGGTTGACAAAACTAATTTTAACTGAGTTTAAACTTAGTTGACTTTTTAAATTAAATGATTTGAATATGCGATATCAGCTTGAATTTTGTTATTTCGTACAATATTGTCTAAATTTAAAGTTGGATACAAATTTCCCAAATTGTATGCGTGAAAATTGTTTGAAGAGCTACGTTTCAAGCAAATTGTCATTTTATTTTTTAAATTCTCCTACTTAGTACCTCCTTCGAATCGTAATTTAATCGGATCACCAGAATCAGAACTAATCTAATAAAGGGTAATTTTTCCATTTCGTTCTAATTAAAGCAGTAACTCAACAATAATAATAATATAATATCCAGTAACTTCAAACACTTTTCAATATTATCGAAAAATCTGGAAAAATTTAAATATTCTCGAAGAATCCATCAACTTTGAATAAACTGTATTATCACACAGTCAACTGTCGTTCGAATTCGCAAGAGGATTATGAAATTATATCGATGATCTCGTAAAATCTTACAGGTTCTAGGCAAATTTCATTCATGTAATTAAAAATCCTCCAAACTTAACTGTAAATCTGTATTTAATTGAACGCTATGAAAATCTTGGAAAGTTTAAAACAGAATTCTCGATAAATTTCTAATTCTGCAACAAGAAGCATTTAAAACGTTTGGGAATTTCGAGGACTATTGAGAAACACGAATAATCTTGAAGAGCCCTATAATCTAGAATAATTTAAGAAAAACTTCGAATAATCCAGGAAAGCTCGGTCCTGTTGGAAGGCAAAAATCATGGACCGTCTCACCTTCCATAGCAGCACTATAGGCTAGTGGCCAACTCAAAACGATCCTTTATTCGTTTGCCCTCGATTTTGCTAGTGCGCAGGGTTAAAAGCAAGCTACTGTTGGGAGTACCTGAAACCGCAGATCACATTGCAAAGACAGAATCCATCAAACAAAAAAACTTAAAAGGAAAGAAAAATCAAAATGTATATCACAGAATTTCAATAATCTGCAAAATACCATGCAGTCTTAGCAAAACGTCGAATAATCTCGAAAATATAACAGAACCATAATTTCGAATAACTTCGATGTGAAGCTATTATTCAACTCTATTTAATTCTGGTAATCTAGGTAAATCCAAAAATCTTGAATTTTGAGAAATCAGACTCTATAAGATGTTAGATGAGTGCTTACTCGTAATTCAACTCTAAGCTCAAATTGAATAATATCGAAAATTTCGAATAATATCGAAGTCTACAAAATGTCAAAAAATAAAATTAAAAAGTTCGAGTCCAGTAAATATCGAAAATTTATATATATCACTATATTTCAAGAATTCTTGCAAATTTCGGGTATAAGCGAGAAACTCCAATCCAATAACTTCGAAAAACAAGAATAATCTAAGGCAGGCCACACACGTACAGTTTTAACTGTGCAGTTATAATTGTCAGTTTTAACTGTGAACTGAGATGCACACACGCGTTCAGTCTAATCCTTCAGTTATTATCATGGATTTGAATGAGCGGAACGATCCAACAGGTCGTAATACCAAAGACCCGGCTTATAAATGCCGTCTGTAGATGTTCCAGACTTCTTTGAACCCTAATTAATTTTTATTTACTTCAAAATAAAATGATAATTATATAAATAGTCGAACTAGTTTTGTATAATTCAATATTTTAATTATTACATGAAACGTCCTCTCATCTCAAAATTTCGACCCAAAACTGAGAATTGTGCAGTTAAACCCCCACACACGTTCAGTTCTGTTAATTGTTTCAGTTAAAAATATAAAAATGTTAAAGTTCTCAGTTAAACTGTACAGTTAAGTTTAACTGAACTGAAATACCCACACACGTACAGTCTTAACAGACAGTTTTAACTGTACAGTTAAAACTGTCAGTTAAAACTGTATGTGTGTGGCCTGCCTTAAACAAAATAAATCGCGAACTGAAAAAAACGAAAAAAAGAAATAATTTAAAAAATCGCGGATTGAACAGGTTTCTGAAATAATCTAAATCTCAAGTTTCAAGAATCTGACCTAACTCACCTGTAAGCATTGAGTATGTAGTATAAATGTTGTACTCAGTAAAAGTCATTGAATGTCAGCTTGATTAACCGAATTTTCGGTTAACCTTAAACTGCCTTGATTTCCTTATCAGCAATGTCTTCAGCAATTTTGTGGCGGGGAAAATAAATCAAAATTTAATTCATAAGCAGCCACTTCGTTTTATATAGATATTGATGAAATTTATAGTCCATTGAATTTTGTTAAATAAATGTAATGATCAATAGCGGATCCAGAGAGGACCCTTGTGTAGCGGGTTTGGCTAAGAAGATCTCCAGTGAATTTCGTGGGTTTTCAAAATAATTATTCCATCGGAGATTTATTTCGTTAAGAGTTTTAGGAGTAATAGTACAGCAATATTTGTTAGAAATAATTAAATTCTACGAAATTGCTCGGAAGTTTAAGGAATAAGGCTCCACTATTCAAGAACTGTTCAACAAATCAAGCAAATAATTGATCTGCACTAGTAAACTTGGCGATTGTACACTAAATATTTTATTAGAAGTTAAAATAGGTATGTACTGTAATTGTCCGTACTTTTAATTAAACCTCAAACGGAAACGTTTAAAGTACAATGTATCAAGTTTTAATTTTTTTTTTTAAACTTCGCACAATTTGCAATCAAGTTTGTAATTTATCTGATCAGGTTTAGAGTCAAAAACGTTTTGTTTTTTCAATAAATATATAAAAAACAGAATGGATTTTTTGCTAAACAACGTTGCGATGCAGCTGGGTATTGTTGGCGACCTGTTAGCGACCTTCTGCTTAAATTTATGTGATACTCCGTAAATTTGTTGAGGTGATATTTTCAAAATCATTTTTCTTCAATATGTTAATACTTTACCAATGATGGAACCACAATTCTTATTTGCTCTCCCAAAACAGCGCTTTCGGGATTCTAGGTATGGCAAAATTAGCCGTCTCCTTTTTCATTTCTTCTAAATTTTTAAAACCCATTTTTAATTGTTCGATGTAATTAAAGGTCGTATTCCTTGTTAATAAATTAAATAAACTTAATTGCTTGTCATTACTACTTTGTAAGAAATAGTTCTGCTTACTAAGCATGCAAGGAACCTTTTGTCATTTACTATGTCGCAGTTTGGTGATTTTGGCCATTTCTCTTTTGTAATGCCAATTGTCTAAAGTATAAGAATTCTAATATGAATTAATGTGCTAATAACATTTTGTGTTGTCATAATTCAATAAAAGAAGTTTAAAGAAATTTTTAAAATCTGTTAATTTTATTAAAATATCCGGGTTTGATAATTGAATAATTGAAAATTAAACAAATTCATCCGTTATTCGATAACCGGATTTGCAAACCCAAATTTGGCCAAATGTGTTAAAAATAAAAAAATAAAAATCATTAATTGGGTAGTTAGTGTATCAGATTTACCCAAGCGCTATTTTAAGTAAAGGGTATTTAATTGGGTAAATCACATGCTTTAATTATTGTTCATCCATCAGCATTTATTATTGCTTAGCGTATTATCCAGGAAACATTAAATTCTTGAGAACGACACGTAATTGACAATTTTGGTATTTTCTAACACTCTTCTGCAGCTTCATCGTTCTCTTCTGGCGGTAAAGTTCTTTAGTAAAATCAGTTAATTTATCAAAATAAAAAATAAAATAGAATAGAAGGTTCGGTATGTCGAGAATGTCTAAAGCACGTAAACTTGCTCTAATTGTACACTGATTTTGATAGTAAATTGTTGTAATTTGTAAACTTTGTTGCAGTGCCAGTTAGTAAGAAAAACAAAAGTATTTCCAAGATGGCACCACCTATTATTAGCAACAATTAAATTTCCCAAACATGTTTCACGGTTTATGTATTTAATTTTGAGCACAAGTAAATACTGAAGACATTGATCAATTATGTAAAAGAGTTGAACATTTTAAGTTAAACCATTTTGTTTTTTTATTCATTCCACCCATTGTGTTGTCCAACAAATAAAACTTGCAAACATTTACTTGCTGAAATCATTCATTTAATGAAATTCTTTAAAAAATATAATTAAAGCTTTTACTTTTCTTATTTACTACACTCATTTAAACGAGTCCCCCATCTTTGATATTAGTGTGAAAAATAATATTACGAGTTTCACAAACCATTGCTGACCCAAACCATCTTTTTATATTATTCTAATTTACGCGAGGGTATTTTTCAAGTAGAGGAGCCACCATTGTCTACAGTAACCTCTGAACCAACCAAATCGTATGTGTTAAAATTCGTTACATCAAAGATTTTAAAAACATAGATCAGACATTTTTTTTTTTTGAAAAGTAGTTAATATCGAAAAAAAAAATTAATTAAATAATTAATTAATTAATTAAATTAATTAAAAAAAATCATTGAATCTTTGAATCCTTCGATTGTCTTAACTTATTTTAAGTACACGCCACAACAAATTGTATCATATTAGCACCTCCAGTGACATAATCACCTAAAATTTAATTTTCATAATGAAAATCACATATCTAACACATACAAAATTAAAAGCTACATATATAATTAATTTTCATTCATCCAAAGCAAAATCAAAATTTTTAAATTTAGAAATCATAAAAAGACATGCTTATATCATTCACCACCAAACCATTGCATGCGCGATATTCTTATAGATTTTTTATGAGTTCTATCTTTTTATTTATTTTTTAATATTTAGGAAAATATTACACAAATGTCATCACGAATATTTTTTGTTGACAAAATGTGTATAAATTGTTTCAAATTAATAAACACCTCACAGAATGTTTTCAAGTTTAGTATTTATATGCTTTTATATATTGTATTTTGCAATTTGTAACCGCGCGGTAGCATTACATATTAAAACTCAATCACACAAAATTATCATAATGATGATATTATTATACGTTAATTAATTATTAATTTAAATTTTGTATTTTTTTTCTCATCCCATAAGACCGTTTTCATCATCATCATAATCATTTAATTTTCTTCGTTCATAATAACATTATACTACCTTTAAATAAAATAAAAAAAATGAGCAGCGCGTTAATAGTCGTCATCACATCGCGCGGGTTCTTCTCTTACAGACTTACTTTAAATTCTTAATGATTTAAAAAAAAAAATTAATTTTATATATTTTTAATGAAATGTTGCGCGCTGACGAATATATTTGATATTAATTTAAACGAAAAAACAAAAAAAAATATTCAAAGTCATTAGTCCTAATATATTTATTTTTATTATTACAGATGTTTTTTTTTATAAAAAATATATTAAATATCATATATAGTAGAACGTCTGAAATACTCATCCCTATTTAGTCGTTTGATTTTATTATTATTTTTTAAATAAATAAGAATTAATAATTTTTTTTAAACAGTGAAACAAAACACCGAAAACGCGCAACATCAAAAGGCGGGTTGTATATTTATATTAATTAACAAATTATAATAACTACTAATTAATCGATAATTAATCATACAAATTTTCGTTATAAATTTTAATTAAAAATGTTATTTTGTTTTATCGCAGACGTATAATATATGGGGTGGGTGGTCTCGTTCCTATATATATGATGTCTTCGCGGTGCAACATGCATTTATAAAAAAATTATTTATCATCCACGGTACGTTGTTGTATTTTTTGTTTTTTTTTTGGTTAAATTCGATACACAATAAAATAAAACTGTTTTTTTGTGTATATATTGTATATAATTAATTTAGTTATGGTTTTTAATTTTATTTTTTTATATTAAAATATCAAACTCCATGTTGGGCGGCATTTTATTTTTTTGTTTTATACCGCCATGTATATTTTATATATGGGAAAAATATTTTAATAAAATTCGCGATTGTCGAAATAAAAAATTAAAAAAAAAAAAACAAAAAATTAAAAACGGATATAATTTTGATACACTTTTATACGCTTAAGTTTTTTTTACATAACCTCATTAATATGCTATTACGCTTCCTGCAATTTTCCATTTTTTTTTTTCATAAGCTTAAACTACAAATGTTAAGTTTAATAAAACATTAGCAGTTTTTAACTACACCATCCTTAACATCTTCCATTATCCAAACAATTGATGAATTTGACTCAATTTATAAAAATTCACGTGAATTTTAAATCTTGATTATGTTCTTACAATTAGTAGGTACCTACGAGTTTCAAACAATCCTTTTTAATACAATTTTAAAATTTCATCAGAATTTCAAACTTGGCTGAACATTTAGACGGCATATAAATGGAAATGAAAATCCTTAAAATAATATGAAATTTTATAATTTTTTCGAAATTTCCAAATTTTTTCGGCTTTAATTAAAATTTGACGTTCAATTTAGCGGAATCTCAATATTACCGTCAGAAGGAGAACTTTAAAATTCGGAAAGTTTCTAATTATGTATTAATTACACTACCCTGCAAAATTTTGTCCCTGGACAATGAATAGCCCTTTCCGAAGTAATTTTTTATGCTGAATCCGAATCTGGGCTCAGAATTGCTCTATCATGTCAGGTTTATGAGATATTCTAACCTAAAAGTGCAAAAAACACTGTTTTTAGACATATTTGAGGTTATCTAGTACCGCGATTTTTTTTCTTCAAAAATCCATGTGAGGGATCTTATAGCACAAGTCTTCTTCTTTCAAATGCAGTTGAGTTTGCTGAAATATCTTTTTTTTTTCGCCGAGATATCGCATTTTCGAATTTGCTTGTTCGTGAATTTTTCGACATACGAAAATTGTATGGTCAGTTTTTATACGTCATACGTCGTTTATACGTCTGTGCCAAGCTTTCACACTGTTTTGTATTTTTTGTAGACTTTCTTATACTAAATCTGATACAGACCAAAAAACGGGTAAGTACAATGGTTCTGTATTTTTAGTACAGGCCAACCTTTTACTGGTTCAATATGTTATTATGATGAATACTACCATAAATATATCATAGTTTTACGTAAAATATTTTTTTTTAAATTTCGTAATATTGTTTGATATTTTCCGGATGAACGAAAGAAAAGCTTTTTAACATTCTAATTTGTACAGGCTTAAAAAAATAATTAAAATAAAGAATTTGTATCTGCGGTAACAAGGCAAAACGCAATAACTCTTTTTTCTAACTTTTTCAAGAAAACGTTTTTAAAATTAAGAGTTACACAAAATCGTATGAGTTTTTTGAATTCTTGCTGTTTTAAATGATTATTACGGTTGTTTGTAGTTGCTGGATTTTTACAAAAATTGATATGATATGAACTCAAATATGGAGATTTCAAATTTGAAATAAAACGTAATATGGAATAATTCGAGTTGTTAGGTTTTGCCTTGTTACCACAAGTATACGGAAATGAAATAAACAACCTTTTGGTATAATGTAGGGGAAAAATGTTGAAATTGAGGCAACACTTGCTCTTTTGAAATCCGATATTATATATGGCGGATTTAATATTATATCGTTTTCACATGCGATACGGCAAAGCTCCAGTAACAATTCATTGTAGCTCGTAATTGACTTATTGGTCATAAGGAAATATACCAGGGGATAATTTACTAATTTAGTGGCACTATAACTTTTATTATATTATGTATTAAATTTTATCTCTAAATTATATTAAAAGGTTTTTAATTTTTAATATCTGTTAATACATTAAAGTTTAATAATCCATTTTTATTGAAAATTCATAAGAAAATCATTCGTTTTTAATATGACATCTATTAAAAATTAATATTAATTATTTTATTTTTATATTTTAATAACTAAATTTAATATTAAATCATATTAAAGAAAATTGTTTAAGTTTCACAATATTTAAAACTACTACTTAATCTTAAAGTATAATACAAGTTGCTTTATTTTTAATTTTGTTTGTATTGACAATGTTGCTATTCAACTTTAATATTATTAAATTGAAATTTAAGAGCAAACTATTAACTCTTCGTTTTAATTTCTGGGCTATATTAAAAATTAATTATCCTTCTATTGCATACAGCTGTAATATGGAGCGGGTATTAAAATTTACTACAAAATTTTTAACCGTGTATTTTTAAATAATCAGTTTTAAATTTTTGTATAAACTATAACTGAGGGATTAACAAACAAATTTAATTTTATAAGAATTATAAATTTGGCTCAAACCATGATAATGACTGATATTAAGCTATTAGCTTAGCTATTTCTTTGCAAATATTCAGGAAATTCTCTTAGACTTTGTTGCACTGACAATTAAAAACTAAAAATTTTGATTTAATACTAAGAATTTAATACTCAAAACTGAAAATTTTGATTTAATGCTTGTGGTTCAGCAATATATACTATACGTGCAAATTTAGGAAATTCTCTTGGACTTTCTTACCCTTAGTATTAAAAAACTAAAAATCTCGATATATCCGTCACCGATGCCGAAACATAAATTTAAATATTGAATTATAATTTTTTAACTGTCCTAAAACCTTGCTATGGCTTCAGTTATATATCTGCAAAATTTAAGGAAATTATCTTCGGCTTTGTGCCCCTAAGTATTAAAATTTGGAAATTCCGATTTATTACAAAATTTATGTCTAAATTAAATATTAAATTATCAATAACATTCTTTTATCTGGCCCAAAACTTTATGATTTCCAGTTAAGATAAGAGCTTTATTGCATAGACACAGCTAAGCCCTTAGCTTAATTGGAAGTTTCAGGAAATTTTCTTACTATTTGCTTCTCTTAGTAATAAAAACAGAAAATCTCAATTTATCAATAAGGTTTAACAAATAAAACTAAATTTTATTAAATAAATATTGGGTTGTCCGATATTTTCTCCCTCTTTGACTTTGCTACGGTTAATATTAAAAATTTTAAAATCTCAGATTTATGGGCCGAATGAAAAATTAAATTATTAAATACTTAATTACATTTTTGTATCTGGCCCAGATCTTAAGATACGACTTGCAACTAGCCCAAAATCACATGATAATTTTCAGTTAAGTTGGTTCTAGCTAAAAATTAATTACAAATGGCGAAAAGTGAAGTTTAGAATAACAGAAAAGTTAATAAGATTTTGTATTATCATAATTTAAGTGGTTTATTACAAATAAACTAAAAACCATAGTTTGAACAGTGTTTTTTTTTTGGTGAACGTAAAATAGTTTCTTTAACTGTTTTTTGTTAACAAAATGTCGAGTGAAAATCTTAATAATGACATAACACAAATATTCTACGAATTAAAAGAAATCAGGAAAGCACAATCAGAAACAAACAAAATTAATTCTCAGTTGCTTAAAGAATTCGGAATTAAACTTTTGTTGGAAAACATTTGTGATAAGCAAAAAAAAAATGTAAACAACAGATTTGCTATCTAACGGAACAAATAAACAATATTAATCAAGAAAAACTTTAAAATAATTTGATTATTAACGGATTCACGAGAGGACCAATGAAAATTTGCCAGAATTACTTCTCAATATCTCAAATAAGGTGAAAACAACATTATTAAAAACAGATTTTCATATTGAACGAGTTAAATCTTCAAAACCAAATAGCATTGCAAGAAAATCTGTACTTGTAAAATTTTTTGATGTAGCTAAAAAAACACAATTTTTAGATGGTGTAAAAGCAAATGCGGTTTTTGCTCAGCTACTGGGACTATCTGAAAACAAAACCCAGAAAATATTTTTTTCATTATTAACTAACATCAAACAAATATCAACTTTACAAAAAAGCAATTTAATTAAAAATATCATACAACATTAAATTTGTCTGATTTCAGAACAACTATGTTTTAATACATCTGGATAACAAAACCAAAATACATCGTATTCGAAACGAAAAAGAGATTGAGATTTTTGTTAACAATTTAAAAATATCAACTAAACCTATTATCTAAGATCAAATGTCCTCAACATACAGCCTTCGTCCTAAGAAAACTAGTTCGATTGAATAAAAAGAAATAAACTTTAATTATGTCAAACCTAATCACCTCATCACCTATACAAAAAATACAAACGTATTGTACCTCAACATCCGTAGTCTACATAATAAAATAACGTCATTAGAATTGTTAATAAAATCATTAACTTCTAAAATTCATTTCCTCATCCTAACGGAGACCTGGTTATATATAGTGATGAACTGTCAATATCAAATACACCCTGCGCCATTGAAATGTTCGGTTTGAATTTTTAAAGTAAATTTTGGAAATACTGCCGTTTGCTTCAAAAGTAGATATAGCAAAAATGATAGATTCTGATTATCAAAACAATTTTTACACTATTCCGAATATATTCAAATAAAAAGAATGGTAATCCGACATTTTAGACCTACATAATGTCAGATAAGGAATATTACCGCCTTACCTCGTAACAATTTGGTAGGTCTTTACAGTGTTTTTAACAAAGTTTTTTCAATTGAAAAATAGTTTTTTGTGGACAACGGTAATTTTTATTCAAAATAAGAATTAACAGAAATAAAATAATTCATCTCAACCAAAATATTTTGAGAGAAATTGAACTTTTAAAAATCAATGATTAATAACCTAGCCCTTGGCTTTTATGATGGCCTTAAACCCGATCAGCATTGAATTCTAAAGTTTGATTAAATAATATATTGTTATTTCTTCAAACCAGACTTTTTCTATAAGTTTTTTCCGCTCTTTGGCACTTTTCAGCTTGTAATTTGTAATCTTCTTTCCCATGAAGGACCAAATATTTTCAACAATATTGAGGTCAGGACTATTTCCTGTCCATTGTAACGATCCAATCACCAAGCTATTTTTAAGTTCGGCTACCTAAACAAAATAGACATTAAAATTAAGCATTCTTACTTCACAAATAACATCAATAACTCGCGGAGAGTAATCGTCCTGGAAGAGTGGAACACCGATGTATTGAGTCGGGTCGTCAATAGTCACGATTCAGGTTTCGATAATTTTTTTATATTTTCCTCTGTTTTCTGAACTATCCAGAAGATATAGTGATCAAACTCCAAAGGCTGTTATGGCTCTCCAGGCCATAACATATGGTGAATTTTTCACTGTCGGCGAAATACATTCTGTTAAATACTGTTTGCCTTTTCGTCGCCGAACCCTTGTCCTTACATCGGGTCCAAAGATATTGAATTTGGATTTATCCGAGAATATGAACCAACGCCAGTCCCTGGGCATTCAGTTTTTTCATTCTATTGCGAATTTGAGGCTTGCAGCTGCCATTTTTGCTGTCAGTAATGATTTTCTTGCAGGTCGACAAATATATAAACCAAGTTCCTTTTAATAGTATGAACTGAAATAGTGTAGGTTGTTGCTATTAGAAGCTAACTTCTCAGCACCAAAGCCGTAGCAAACCTTTGCTTAAGATCTAAATATCTGAAATTCGATTTGTTGAAACAGAAGTTCTCCTCTTTGTATCAGAGCCAAATTATCGTTTGATTTTCGGAATAGTGCCTTAAAAACTTTCTAATTGCTGTTTGGCTAGACTAAATTACTCTTGCAATTTGTGAATGAGTGTAATTTTCGCCTTTGCTTTTGGCAAAATTTTGGCTTTTTCGTTATCATTTAATTTAGAGCGACACTTTGTAAAATTAACTCTTTGACTACTTAATTGAAACCGAACGAATATTTCATCCTTAGTTTGGTTTTAAATACCTAATAAGGCGTGAAAAATGCTGAAAAATAAAAAAACAAAAAAAAAAATAGCGAATGAGGTAAAATCTATGAGAGAATTGCATGAAATAGTAAATAATCGAAATCGAACATTTCAATGGCGCATTTTCTGTTAATTTAGAATTAAATATGTGTTTTGATAAAAATAATATTCTTGTTGTTAAAATTTTAAAATATAATATTTATCTGTGTGCCGTTTATAGACATAAGAAAAGTGATTGTGATAACTTCCTAGCAGTTGTTGACGACACTCTAGGCAGATTCAAAAGAACCATAATAATGGGAAATTTTAATTTTAATTTGTTAGCTAACGACAGTTGTGTTTTGGAAAAATATAAATCAATTGTCTTTAGCAACGGTTATTTTTTTCTTAACAAAACAGATCAACAACATGTTACAATAATTTCTAATTCAATTGCTAATGTGATCGATCATATGATCACTAATATTTGTAAATATAAATATACTATATTGAGGGTCCCAATAGATCCTTCTAATCATGAAATAATGTGTTTAGGTTTTAATAATCAAATTGAAAAGCTAAATTATAAGAACATACATAAAAGTGGTTTAGACGAAATATGTAATTTGAGTGGCAATTTTAAGGAACTTATTGATAACTTTGTCAAATTAAAAAATAAATTCGATAAAGTTCCATAAGAAAATATACTACGATAATTATTGTTTATTTATTTATTTATTTATTGTTTATTTATTGTACTTTAACAATAATTTAGTATTAAAAGGAAAAGCACAGATGGAAACAGAGTAAACGGAACAAAAGAACAAAAATAAAATGATGAAGCTGCTTCCATTAGGCAGAAAAACCTTTTAAATTTTTTCAAACAATTTCCATCTCATGCATACACATTCTATTTTGAGCAATAGCTCATTTACAATAAAATGTACAGCAAGAGGTGAAATAATATTAAAATTTAACAATAATAATAATAATATTAAAAATAAATTTAAAAAAACTACGTATTGCCCATCAATCACGCCACTCCAAAAATTTTGACTTAAATAATTTGGCCGATCCTAAACTCTTAATTTCCAATGGAATTGAATTCCAAATAGAAACTCCCCTAACGTAAAAGGATTTGTTTAGCGACCTACAACTATTTTTGGCCGGAATCAGGCAGAAGTTTGAGGAATGAGACCTGCTAAAAAGTAACTTCCTATAAAGATAACAAGGCTTCTTAGCTTTGAGAAGTTTAAAAATAAAAAGACAAACGCGAAATTCGTAAAAGATAGATAAACTACATCCTAAAACAAGGCTAGAGTAGGCAGAAATATGATCGAATTTCCTAATACCAAAAATAAACCTAGTACATGCATTGAAACATCTTTGGAGAACGTTCATATTTTCCTGAAGCATACCGAATAAAACTACGTCACCATAAATAAAATGAGGAAGAAGATAAGACAAAAACATTTTTTTCCTAAACTGACTATCAGAAAATCCTACTACTTTATTCAAACAACTAAGCATACCAAAGACCCTCTTACTAATACTAACTAAATGGTCACCCCAAGAATGAGTTTTATTAATAACTAACCCTAAATCTCTAACAGTATTTAAATACCTAATTAGCGAACCCTGCAGAAAAATACCAGGAAAGGACGAGGTGTCTAAAGATTTTTTATAAATTATGATCGACTGAGATTTATTCGCATTTAAAACGAGCCTATTAGAGACCGACCAACTAGCGATATTACTTAAGTCTTCATTTATCAGAGAAATATTCCTACCAATAGAATCCTGATCTAAACGACTATTTTTATAAATTTGGACGTCATCAGCGAAAATGTGAAATGAACAATGGTGAATAGAGGATTCTATGTCATTAATGTACATAGAAAACAATAGAGGACCCAGCACTGAACCCTGAGGAACGCCGGAAATTACAGGAAGGAAATCAGACAAAGAATTGTCGAAAAAAACTGCCTGAGAACGATTAGAAAGATAGTTAAAAATTAGTCTGGCAGCGGAAACCGAAAATCTAAACTGAGATAAGAGTTTGTTAAAAAGAATTCCGTGATTAATAGAATCAAAGGCCTTAGAAAAATCTAACAAAGTTAAAGAAGTCAATTCCCTATTATTCATAATTAGTCCTAAGACTCGCTTCACCATCCCACAAGGACATGGTCGCTCATTAAAGAGCTAGTATTTAATACTAGTGATAATACTGGAGTGAATACTTACGTTTTAGAGCATTTAAATAATAGTTTTAATGATCCGTCTGTGGTAAGCGAACTATTTAATGATTATTTCATAAGAACGCGAACTAATAATTTTCTAAGCTTTATAAATAATTAAAGCTTTCAACTACTTTTTGACGTAAAGTTAACAAAATATGATGAAATCCTGCATATTGTAAGCAATTTGAATAGTCAATCTTCCACTGGCCATGATAGCATTTCTTCAAAGTTTTTACAACAATATTCCAGTGAAATTTATCCATTTCTAGTTAGAGAGTTAAATAAATGTATAGATACCAATGTGCTAACAAAAGTTACTGATCCCTCTATTTGGCCGGTAGGGATAATAATTCGGGATTTTAAAAATCGGCCACGGGTACCGTCAAATGTGATGCTATCTGCTCCAAAAAACGTTTAGAACACTCAGCTCCAACTCAACATTCAGCCATCCTGCTGTCCAGCGGTTTGCATGCATCACCAACCAAATCACCTTCAGTTTCAGAAAAAAAAATTAAGTCTAAATTATTTATTGTACATCAGAATATTCGAAGTTTACGTAAAAATTTTATCATAATTTATTTTTGGAAAATGTGGCTGGTCTTGAGATGCTGCCACAAATCATTTTATTATCGGAGGTGTGGATTAACCAATATGAGCTGGAAAATTATCAAATTCCTGGTTTTCAAATCCATGGAAACTGTAATTATTTAAACAGAGCCGGTGGAGTGGTGGTATACGTTAAAGAGGAAATTATGTGTAATGCGATTTCTTGTATTCGAACTGTTAGTGCTGACATTATTCAGGTAAACATTAAATTTAACTGTGATCTGTTCTCAATTATTTGTGTGTATAAACTCCATGCTTCAAATACGACAGTATTTGTGGATGAATTTAGTAATGTTTTGTCAGCTAATAAATCTAAAAATTTGTTGGTTATTGGCGACATGAATATCAATATTCTTAACAAGACTTTTTCATCCGATTATAATCTTATGATGCCATCTTATGGCTTGAAGTCTTTGATAAATGAACCTACTCGTATTTTAAACGATTCGTCTACTTGTTTATATCATTTGTATTTTAGACATTCTGGAAAATTCCTTTATGATTATGAAGCTGCTGTTCATGATCTTCACATCACTGATCGTACCTAATTCCATTTTTAAAGATTTAAATTCTAGACGATCAACTAAATTCAAAATTAATAAGATACATTTTTCAAAACTGGTTTATGATTTAGGGAATGAAACTTGGTTTTCGGTTTATTCTAAGACTGATGTTTCTGATGCATATAATTGTTTCATTGACTTATTAAAATTGTATATTGATAACAATACTTACCTTATGGAAATTAAGAGCAAATATAACATTTCAAAACCATGGATCAGCCAAGATTTGTGCCATAAAATCAGACAAACAAATGCATTTTCCAGAAAGTTAGGGAAACAACCAAATAACACTGATTTGAAACAAAAAGTTTGTGAGCTAAGTAAATCAATTAAAAAGGAAGTGAATATGGCTAAAACTAAATTCTATGATATAAAATTTAATAATGTCAAAGGCGATATCAAAAAGAGTTGGGAAATTACTTAATGAACTTTTAGGAAAGTGATTTAATCGTGTTGCTATTGACGAAATTGTTGTTTATGAGCATCACGTGGTCACACAAGATGTTGAGAAAGCTGAACTCTTTAACAAGTTAGTCAATACTAGTTTTATTTTTTTTAAATTTTTATTTTTCTCACATTATCAGCATAATTATGCTGATAATGTGAGAAAAATAAAAATTTTAAAAAAATACATAAAATCAGCGAGAAAACTTAAAAAAATTTATAAAAATGCTAGTTTTAGTTCTGGAATTTTTCCATCTAGACTAAAAGAAGCATCCCGATATTTAAAAACGGTGACAAAAAGTTATCTCAAATTATCGTCCAATAAGCTTGCTTTCTGTCTTTGCCAAGGTTATAGAGAAATTAGCTCATGTAAGACTTTCAGGTTTCTTAAATCACACAAATTTTCTACATAAAATGCAATTTGGCTTCAGGAAATCCAGAAGTACTGAAAATGTTTTGCTAGAGGTTACTAATTTTGTGTATAAAGGTCTCGATGTAAGAAATTCTGTAGCTACAGTTTTTGTTGATTTGAAAAAGGCGTTCGATATGATAAACCATAGTGTATTATTAAAAAAACTATTTTGTGCTGGATTTCGTGGAGCTAGTATTAAATGATTTAGTTCTTAATTGTCGCGAGTACGGTACAGAGTGTAAAAATTAATAATTGTGTTAGTCAAAGTCTAGTGATTAATGATGGAGTTCCACAGGGATCTGTATTAGGACCATTGCTGTTCCTGATTTACCTAAACTCCTTATTTAATATTGAATTTAATTCTGTAGTGGTTGCTTATGCAAATGACCTAGTATTCATGTACAATGAACCGAATAAGATTGATACTATTAACCATATTCATTTTGACTTAGGATTGCTCAGAAGATGGTGTGATTCGCATTCCATGTTGCTGAGTACAAAAACCAAAGCTATGTTTTATAGTCTAAATGGTACTGTTATTTCGGATCACAACATCATTAAATCATATATCATGAATTGGAATGTAATCAGGCAACATGTTCGAATGCATGTCTTAAAATTGAATGTGTCCCAACATTTAAATACCTTGGACTCACTATTGATAACTCTTTAAATTGGAAATGTCAGACTGAAAATCTCTATAATTATCTGGTAGCTGTGATACGTAAAATGTATATTTTAAGATTAATTTGTCCAATTGAGGTTTTAAAAAATGTGTATTTTGCACTTGTAAACTCAAAATTATCGTATGGTATAGTTTGTTGGGGAGGTACGTATTATGTTAGGATCCAGCCACTAGTTACTGCACAGAAGCATATATTGAGAATTATGAAGGGTAAGCCAAAATTAACTGAGTCTTGGCCACTATTTCAGTGTTTAGAAATTTTTCCACTAAGACATTTATTCGTGTTTAAAGCTTTGAAAGAATTTTATTTAAATAGCAGTAATAATGCCGGTGTTAACAGTACAAATTATAAACTAAGAAATAAGCAACACATCCATCTACAAAAATTTAAAACTACCAGCTTCCAAAATTCATTTTTAATTTTGGCTCCAAAAATATATAATAGTCTTCCAAATGATTTAAAAACATGTACAAAACTGAATATATTCACTTCGCGTTTAAAATCTCATCTTTTATATTGCTCCAGCATAAATGATTTGTGGCACTTCCAAGTTTATAGTTTTAATTGTTAAATAATATTTTAATGTTTATATAATGTCATTTTTACCTTTATTTCCAATATTGTATTATAGTTAATTATTAAGTTATTATATGTACATATGTAAATATATACAATCGACACTGGATTTGTAGAATTCACAGATTGTTCTGTTAAATTAATTAAATAAATAAATAAATAGATAATAGTGAGTTTCCGGATGTGCTTAAAGTAGCGAGAGTGACCCCAATTTTTAAAGAAGGAAGCAAGTTATTGGTTTCGAATTATCGACCTGTATCAGTTCTGAAGAGAGAAGATAATTTGACTAAGAATACAAAAAAAAAATAAAAATTATTTAAATCGTTTTGTATTTTGAACATTAGATGTTTTTTTCTTTTTTGGTGTTGAAATTTATGAATAAAATGATGCTCGAGGATATTGTTGTAAAATAGGGATTAATTGTTCTAATTTGTGAATCAATTTATTTAATTAAGTATACAGGAATATAAGCAATACAATTTAAGAATAAGAGTCTGTACCACTGTTTGTATAAACTTTTTCAGATTCAATAAAAATAAAAATAAAATATCAGTTTCGGTTAAGTTGGTTCTAGCTGATATCAGTTTTTTTTATTTTTTTTTTAATTCTCCTGGATTTTCTTACGCTTAGCATAGGAACTGAAATCTCGATTAAGGCCCAAAAAATGCATTTCTTATTTAAATTTTTTAACTGGCCCAAAACTTCATAATATCAATATAGCGGTTAAGCTAAAGGTTCAGTTTTAATTCTGCAAATTCTAGGAAATTACCTTAAGCTTTGCTAACTTTCGTAAAAATTTAAAATCTCTATTTATTACTGATAAATAAAAAAAAATAAAAATTAAATTTTTAATTTAAATATTTTAACTGCCCAAAATACCATAACTCATTTTAATTCTAAACTTAATTTTATATTTGTAACTTGGTAATAATTCAATATTAAATTTTCAAATAAATTGTTAATGTTTCCTTTTTAAGTATCAAAATCGAGATATTTACTTGATAAAGTGCCACTTTAAATTGAAGCTACTCAAGTGCAGCTAGTATTATTTAATACATTCGCATTACCATTAAAGATTAGCTTTGGTTATAAATTTATCCAATTATATTATAAATTAAATTTCAACATAAATTTATTTAATATTTATAGTCCTTCAATTAAATTTATATTGTACTAGATGTTATTAATTTTTTTTTATGTAATATGATTATAGTTAAATAACGTTGTATGTATATTTTTCCACATTACTTTGTAATACCTTGTATTAGAACACTTCACCAGAAATTATTATGTATAACTTAACCCTTAATTAAATTTTCTTACCTCTGACTAGACAAACACACATCCTTAAACAAATGAAACATAATTTCAAGATCATTAAAAAATAATAAAAATAATATACCGTCTTATTATTATTCGTACTTATAATATATCAATTATTTACTAAACAATACTTACATGAATATTTGCATATCATACATATTTTACATATCCAATTACTAATTTGATATCAAATTTTATGTTATTCTTGTTATTATATTTTATTTTTTTTTAAACAAAATACGTATGTATAAATGTACAACAATGTATGTATACACATGAAAAGCTGAAAATCAAATCAACCCAATTCACAAATAAATAATTAAGAAAATAGACGGTACAAATAGAATTTCACCCTGCATACGTAAAGATCCCACAATAATCTAATATGTATATAAATTCCCTCTATTTACTTAAAAACTATTTATTTTGTGCAGTCTATAAACAAACTATACAATTAAATAAAATTAGTTATAGTAAAATAGTATAAAAACGAGGGTCGGCGGTTAGATTTTTTGAAATTAAAACACCTTTCACTATATTTATACTCATTAAATAAAATAATAGTGGTTGCCAGCGCCCATAAAAATATTATACAAAATATTTACAATTGACCTTCTGAAGAGGATCTCTTAACACAAAAAAAAAAAAAATTATGTTTCCTGAATTAGCTATGACATAATCATAAAAAAAAATAAAAAGAACAACAAAACAAAACACCCACTTTCTTCACTAGTAGTCTATAATTATATTTTAATGCGTCTTTTAATTTTCTTTTCGTACTAACATCGTCGTTATTGGTATCTCCTTATCCCATACTTATACTCTTAAGTCGTTTTCTTATTTATTATTTTTAATGTTATATTGGCTCTTAACATCGGGTCTTATATTTTATGTAATAAGAGAATTTATTAGCCTCTCATAATTTATTAACATGTGCGCAGTTTATACATCCATCTATCTACATAAGAAGGGACAGAATTGTAGAAAATTTTGTCATAATTCCCTTATGGAAAGAGGATTCCACTATCTCTCATACGTCTAATAAATATGTCGTCAATTCTATATATTTAACCAAAAATAAATAATTTTTGACATATTTTGCTTTTCGGTGTTGTTGGAAAAACAAAATAAAAAACATTTAATTGTTTTTTTTTTTTTAATATTTAATTTTATGAGTTATTGTCTACAAAATTAGAACATAAAATTTTTTAGGTTTAATATTTAAATTTATCTTTTTATTAGATAATTTAATATGCAGATAAGTGATTCGGTATTTTGTTTTTGTAATAGTTTTGTAACAAAATATGCAACGCTATTTGGATGAGGTTGTATCAGATAATAATTGTTGGATTTATTCATTTTCAAAATTGGTATAATATAGGATCGAATTTCAGTAATTGTGAGATAATAATTAACATTTGGTTTGGTGGTGCCTAAATATTTCTTTAATTTTAATGTCTATTTAGTCAACATTTAAATAGTATAAATTATTATATTTAAAGCATGCTTTAATTAGCTGATTAATGAATTTAGAATGTGCTAAAAAACGTTCAGGGTTATGTAATTTTTATAAACACGTGGTTATATTTAAAAAAAAAAAATTCCATTGGCACATTTATAAGTCAGCTTTGAAATACAGTTGAAAAGTTGGTTTGCTTTTCAATTTATAAAAATTGTTTTACTTGTTTCTTCTGCCGATATTTTTCAAATTAATAAATAGACTTGGCGTCCATCAAAGTGGTCGTTGTCCAATTTCTAAACGAAACCGAAAATATTTAAAATCCTTTATCGCTAGCTAGAACCAAATCAGCAGATTTATTTTCTTTTCGTTTTTCCTTTTTGGTTTAAGGCAGATTGATAGCCTTAGAAATTACGCTATTGACGTAAACAAAATGGTACAATTCTGCTTTCGTAGAATTAATTAGAAGTCAACTTATTATATGTTTTTGATATTTTTGGTTATCCACCTTTGAACTCAACTGAGCTATAACTGAGCTATAACTGAGCTATAACTGAGCTATAGCCTGAGCTATAACTGAGCTATAGCCCACAAATTCGAAAATCTGCAAATGTGCTCCGATTTCGATGATTGATACCTCTATCAATAGGCGTTGAGACCTGTAATTGTCATACAAACGGCCATTTGGATCGGTCGAATATTTCAAGACGTTTCGTGAAAAATTAAATTTTTTTGAAAATCAACTGAGCTATAGCCCACAAATTCACAGCCAGAAAATTCGAAAATCTGCAAATGTGCTCCGATTTCGATGATTGATACCTCTATCAATAGGCGTTGAGACCTGTAATTGTCATGCAAACGGCCATTTGGATCAATAGGCGTTGAGACCTGTAATTGTCATACAAACGGCCATTTGGATCGGTCGAATATTTCTACACGTTTCGTGAAAGATTTAATTTTTTTGAAAATCAACTGAGCTATAGCCCACAAATTCGACTGAGCTATAGCCTGAGCTATAACTGAGCTATAACTGAGCTATAGCCTGAGCTATAACTGAGCTATAACTGAGGTATAACTGAGCTATAACTGAGCTATAACTGAGCTATAACTGAGCTATAACTGAGCTATAACTGAGCTATAACTGAGCTATAACTGAGCTATAACTGAGCTATAGCCTGAGCTATAACTGAGCTATAACTGAGCTATAACTGAGCTATAACTGAGCTATAACTGAGCTATAACTGAGCTATAACTGAGCTATAACTGAGCTATAACTGAGCTATAACTGAGCTATAACTGAGCTATAACTGATCTATAACTGAGCTATAACTGAGCTATAACTGAGTTATAACTGAGCTATAACTGAGCTATAACTGAGCTATAACTGAGCTATAGCCTGAGCTATAACTGAGCTATAGCCCACAAATTCGAAAATCTGCAAATGTGCTCCGATTTCGATGATTGATACCTCTATCAATAGGCGTTGAGACCTGTAATTGTCATACAAACGGCCATTTGGATCGGTCGAATATTTCTACACGTTTCGTGAAAAATTTAATTTTTTTGAAAATCAACTGAGCTATAGCCCACAAATTCAGAGCCAGAAAATCCGAAAATCTGCAAATGTGCTCCGATTTCGATGATTGATACCTCTATCAATAGGCGTTGAGACCTGTAATTGTCATGCAAACGGCCATTTGAATCAATAGGCGTTGAGACCTGTAATTGTCATACAAACGGCCATTTGGATCGGTCGAATATTTCTACACGTTTCGTGAAAAATTTAATTTTTTTGAAAATCAACTGAGCTATAGCCCACAAATTCGACTGAGCTATAGCCTGAGCTATAACTGAGCTATAACTGAGCTATAACTGAGCTATAACTGAGCTATAACTGAGCTATAACTGAGCTATAACTGAGCTATAACTGAGCTATAGCCTGAGCTATAACTGAGCTATAACTGAGCTATAACTGAGCTATAACTGAGCTATAACTGAGCTATAACTGAGCTATAACTGAGCTATAACTGAGCTATAGCCCACAAATTCGAAAATCTGCAAATGTGCTCCGATTTCGATGATTGATACCTCTATCAATAGGCGTTGAGACCTGTAATTGTCATGCAAACGGCCATTTGGATCAATAGGCGTTAAGACCTGTAATTGTCATACAAACGGCCATTTGGATCGGTCGAATATTTCTACACGTTTCGTGAAAAATTTAATTTTTTTGAAAATCAACTGAGCTATAGCCCACAAATTCGACTGAGCTATAGCCTGAGCTATAACTGAGCTATAACTGAGCTATAACTGAGCTATAACTGAGCTATAACTGAGCTATAACTGAGCTATAACTGAGCTATAACTGAGCTATAACTGAGCTATAACTGAGCTATAGCCTGAGCTATAACTGAGCTATAACTGAGCTATAACTGAGCTATAACTGAGCTATAACTGAGCTATAACTGAGCTATAACTGAGCTATAACTGAGCTATAGCCCACAAATTCGAAAATCTGCAAATGTGCTCCGATTTCGATGATTGATACCTCTATCAATAGGCGTTGAGACCTGTAATTACAAACGGCCATTTGGATCGGTCGAATATTTCAAGACGTTTCGTGAAAAATTTAATTTTTTTGAAAATCAACTGAGCTATAGCCCACAAATTCGACTGAGCTATAGCCTGAGCTATAACTGAGCTATAACTGAGCTATAGCCTGAGCTATAACTGAGCTATAACTGAGCTATAACTGAGCTATAACTGAGCTATAACTGAGCTATAACTGAGCTATAGCCTGAGCTATAACTGAGCTATAACTGAGCTATAACTGAGCTATAACTGAGCTATAACTGAGCTATAACTGAGCTATAACTGAGCTATAGCCTGAGCTATAACTGAGCTATAGCCCACAAATTCGAAAATCTGCAAATGTGCTCAGATTTCGATGATTGATACCTCTATCAATAGGCGTTGAGACCTGTAATTGTCATACAAACGGCCATTTGGATCGGTCGAATATTTCTACACGTTTCGTGAAAAATTTAATTTTTTTGAAAATCAACTGAGCTATAGCCCACAAATTCAGAGCCAGAAAAAGATCAATCACTAACTAAACCCCTAAACCATTACAAAACTTCATCTCAAGCTCTAGTTCAACCTCCGACTCAATCACAATACTCAACCTTGAATTCCAGAAAATTCGAAAATCTGCAAATGTGCTCCGATTTCGATGATTGATACCTCTATCAATAGGCGTTGAGACCTGTAATTGTCATACAAACGGCCATTTGGATCGGTCGAATATTTCAAGACGTTTCGTGAAAAATTTAATTTTTTTGAAAATCAACTGAGCTATAGCCCACAAATTCAGAGCCAGAAAATTCGAAAATCTGCAAATGTGCTCCGATTTCGATGATTGATACCTCTATCAATAGGCGTTGAGACCTGTAATTGTCATGCAAACGGCCATTTGGATCGGTCGAATATTTCTACACGTTTAGTGGAAAATTTAATTTGTTTGAAAATCAACTGAGCTATAGCCCACAAATTCAGAGCCAGAAAATTCGAAAATCTGCAAATGTGCTCCGATTTCGATGATTGATACCTCTATCAATAGGCGTTGAGACCTGTAATTGTCATGCAAACGGCCATTTGGATCGGTCGAATATTTCTACACGTTTAGTGGAAAATTTAATTTTTTTGAAAATCAACTGAGCTATAGCCCACAAATTCAGAGCCAGAAAATTCGAAAATCTGCAAATGTGCTCCGATTTCGATGATTGATACCTCTATCAATAGGCGTTGAGACCTGTAATTGTCATATAAACGGCCATTTGGATCGGTCGAATATTTCAAGACGTTTCGTGAAAAATTTAATTTTTTTGAAAATCAACTGAGCTATAGCCCACAAATTCAGAGCCAGAAAATTCGAAAATCTGCAAATGTGCTCCGATTTCGATGATTGATACCTCTATCAATAGGCGTTGAGACCTGTAATTGTCATGCAAACGGCCATTTGGATCGGTCGAATATTTCTACACGTTTAGTGGAAAATTTAATTTTTTTGAAAATCAACTGAGCTATAGCCCACAAATTCAGAGCCAGAAAATTCGAAAATCTGCAAATGTGCTCCGATTTCGATGATTGATACCTCTATCAATAGGCGTTGAGACCTGTAATTGTCATGCAAACGGCCATTTGGATCGGTCGAATATTTCTACACGTTTAGTGGAAAATTTAATTTGTTTGAAAATCAACTGAGCTATAGCCCACAAATTCAGAGCCAGAAAATTCGAAAATCTGCAAATGTGCTAAGATTTCGATGATTGATACCTCTATCAATAGGCGTTGAGACCTGTAATTGTCATACAAACGGCCATTTGGATCGGTCGAATATTTCTACACGTTTCGTGAAAAATTTAATTTTTTTGAAAATCAACTGAGCTATTGCCCACAAAATCAGAGCTAGAAAATTCGAAAATCTGCAAATGTGCTCCGATTTCGATGATTGATACCTCTATCAATAGGCGTTGAGACCTGTAATTGTCATACAAACGGCCATTTGGATCGGTCGAATATTTCAAGGCGTTTCGTGAAAAATTTAATTTTTTTGAAAATCAACTGAGCTATAGCCCACAAATTCAGAGCCAGAAAATTCGAAAATCTGCAAATGCGCTCCGATTTCGATAATTGATACCTCTATCAATAGGCGTTGAGACCTGTAATTGTCATGCAAACGGCCATTTGGATCGGTCGAATATTTCTACACGTTTAGTGGAAAATTTAATTTGTTTGAAAATCAACTGAGCTATAGCCCACAAATTCAGAGCCAGAAAATTCGAAAATCTGCAAATGTGCTCCGATTTCGATGATTGATACCTCTATCAATAGGCGTTGAGACCTGTAATTGTCATACAAACGGCCATTTGGATCGGTCGAATATTTCAAGACGTTTCGTGAAAAATTAAATTTTTTGAAAATCAACTGAGCTATAGCCCACAAATTCACAGCCAGAAAATTCGAAAATCTGCAAATGTGCTCCGATTTCGATGATTGATACCTCTATCAATAGGCGTTGAGACCTGTAATTGTCATACAAACGGCCATTTGGATCGGTCGAATATTTCAAGACGTTTCGTGGAAAATTTAATTTTTTTGAAAATCAACTGAGCTATAGCCCACAAATTCAGAGCCAGAAAATTCGAAAATCTGCAAATGTGCTCCGATTTCGATGATTGATACCTCTATCAATAGGCGTTGAGACCTGTAATTGTCATACAAACGGCCATTTGGATCGGTCGAATATTTCTACACGTTTCGTGAAAAATTTAATTTTTTTGAAAATCATCTGAGCTATAGCCCACAAATTCAGAGCCAGAAAATTCGAAAATCTGCAAATGTGCTCCGATTTCGATGATTGATACCTCTATCAATAGGCGTTGAGACCTGTAATTGTCATACAAACGGCCATTTGGATCGGTCGAATATTTCTACACGTTTCGTGAAAAATTTAATTTTTTTGAAAATCAACTGAGCTATAGCCCACAAATTCAGAGCCAGAAAAAGATCAATCACTAACTAAACCCCTAAACCATTACTAAACTTCATCTCAAGCTCTAGTTCAACCTCCGACTCAATCACAATACTCAACCTTGAATTCAATTTGCTCAATCACCAAATTCAACTCTTTGAACTTAATCTAACTGCTAACTCAACCCTAAAATAAATCCTCAATCCTGCACTCAACCTGACTGAACATTAATTCGACCCAAATCTAAACCCTACAGTTATTCCTAAAATAAACACGGTCCAAAAACAATTTAGGTACATAAGTACTTAAATACCCATAGTACTCAAATAACTAGGCCTAACTAGACCCCTCGGGAGGTATAGGAATTCATATAGACCAACGGACAATTTTTTTATTTTTCAGAAATAAAAATTGAGAATTTTACGTGATGGAAGTAAAAAGATTTTTACCAATAAGGCTTTATCGAAACCAAAAGGTCAAAAAACTCACGATTATAAATTTGAATGCGGAATTAATTCGCTTATCCAAGCACTGAAGAAGAACCGTTTTATGATTTTTGATAGGCAATTCAAACTATTATTACGTTACAGTGACATAAATAAACGGAATGAATTGATCGGGCGTCCTTTGTTCCCACAGTAAAATGATGAAAGTCAAATTCCCGTTTTTATTTTCTCTACAAGAAGCCTGTAGCTAATTTTTGGAGGTTGTTTTGAGAGCATGAGGATTTGCGATTTGTATGTATACTGGTTTACCTACCAAATCACTTGAATCAATTTTTTCCTTTTTCAAATTTAAATAACTTCAGGTTATATACAAATGACAGTACGTTCTACTTTCAGAATTGTTTTTTAATTTGTATTACCTTCTGATCATCAAAAACAGCATACCATACTCAGTTTACTCGCAAAATTCAAAATTTTGGGTGGCTAATGTCGAAACTTACAAATTTAATTCGCATAACTCGAGTAACGCATGTGCATGTCCCATTTTTAGGCTGCTTTTGAAATGGTCTTTATATTTAAAATAACCAAGGGTGCCACAAAAAGTATTGTAATTTTAAAATCGTAAGTACTTTTTCCCGTTTCTGCAAGATACGTTAGGCTTTTCCATATCTGTTTGAATTTCTTAATGCAAAAACACCCCAAATTTTGGACATACGCCATTTTAAGGTTGTTCTCTAACAATGAAATAATTTGTATTACATTCTAGAGTTGAAGAATTTTACATTAATAGCGAAATGTCCTTTTAACAGTTTAAATTTGGCAAATGGTTCTCAAAAATAAGGGTTACTAGAATAATTTTGTGTTTAGTGAGAGTAAAATAGAAAAATGAGTATTCTAATAACGGCAAGTACACAGTGAACATCTTGATAACCGAAAAGTAGCTCGACGCCTCATAAACTAATGAGCAAATTAATAATTCAGCTATCCGACTATTTATTTATTCGAATAGTAAAAACGTACCTTGAACAAACGACGATTATGCAAAATATTGCTGGAATTTGAAAATTTAAGCTCTCCACTGCATTACCCTTTCCTTTATAGAAATATAAAATTACACGATGTACAGCAGGATAATATAAATATTGGTATGTATATTGTACATCCTTATTGAGTATTTGGTTAAAAAATCAGCTTTACGTTCATTACGATTAAAATAAGACTAACTAAAGATCTATTTTGGCGAAGAAAGCCCTATTTGGAAAGAGTTTACCCTCTCAATAAAATAAAATTTTTATTATTTCGGAATCCAATTTTTGTAGATAGGTTTAGAGGTTAACTAAGGGAAAATAAGAACATAAATTGAAGAAGGCAAATTCCTTTAAGCGTAAAAATTTCAGGTGTAGTGCAACAAAAGCCAAGGGAATACAAATAATCATCCATGTTTCTTGTACCCCAATCACCTAAAAATATCAACAGAAAATGGAGGTTTGATTTTAATTTTCTAATAGAAAAAGAAAATCACTAGAAAATGCTTCATACAAATGAGGTGAAAAGGAAAAAGTTCGGCCAAGCCAAGGAAACAAAACCCAGTAATAAGCCCAAATACCAAATTTTGTGGACTCGCGTCTTTTTCAAGATTAGTTTCAATATAAATTTACAATTTTCAAAATTTTATGAATTAGAAAATTTTAATTGGCAACTCCATTTGAAATTCATCAAATTTATCTGTCTATTTCATGAAATTCTGAAAATCTTCCAACTCTAAAAAAAAGAAAGTGAGCTAAAGTTCTGGAGCGAGAATTATTTCAAAAATGTTAACAACACCAAGAGATTTTAGAAAAACATGAATTTAGATTATTATCAACTTGAAGAAATTCTCAGATTTAAAAAATATTAATTAACAAATACTCAAATCAATAATTTTATAAATAAATAATTTTAGAATTCTCATAATTTTAAGAATTGGAAGATTTGTAGGATTTCATGAAATATATAAATTTTATTGTATCCCGAGATTAAATATTTCAAGAATTTAATTATATTCAAGATACTTAAGGAATTCAATTTTTTAAATAGATTCAAAGTTCTAAGAAACTTAAAATTTTAAAAATTTCAAAAAATCAACAAATTTAAAGAATTTTGACCAATTTTAAAAACTTCACCAAATTTTTAAATTTTACAATGGAGGGGTCGGAACCAGATAATTTCTCAAAGACTACTATTTTTAGAAGCCAAGGATTGTTCCTTAAAATGCCCATTAAATAATAAAATTTTATGGCGACAACTGACAATAAATGTTTTGAGAATTGAAAAACTCGAATTGGTAACATCTTCTTATTCAAACCTTATACTATAATACGGAAGAACAGCATGATAAACCTCTACTTCGTAACGAATTAGTCAATATTTTGACTTTCAAAAATAGTTACAATCATAAGGAACGTCTAAATCCCAGTGAAATTGTTCTTATGCATGATATCTGTTTTGCCAAACGGTTTGTGAGAGATCACCAGGATATTTTTATGACAATCTTAAACAATTTTTAGCTACAATCTATGCTAGCCGATACGAACATTTATCAGTCAATTAAAAAAGACAATACCTCATCCATATCATGCAAATTAAACTGTATGATTACAATATGGCTAAACGAGGGTAGAATGATGGAGATGAAAGCTGAATCAGTAAAATGTCATCATGGCATAGTAACCAAACTTTATGGTTTGCTCAAAATTCATAAACACTCCATACCGACTCATTGTGAGCTCGGTTGGTACGCATCTATGTGTTCTGTCTGCTTTCATGTCCAAAATTTTGAAACCGTAATAAAATCTGGAAGAACTGTAAAAAACTCAGCTGATTTTAAACAAAAAATTCGCAACATAATATCTTACCGCAGAATTACGTTTTTTTATCTTTAGATATAGTGTCACTCTCCATCAATATAGATTGTAGTTTAGCTTTAGTCTTGTTGAGTGATCGATGGAAGGAAATCAAAAATGAAATCGAAAACTAAGTTGAAGAAAACATCGAAGCGATGGAATTAATCCTCCACAACAGCGAATTCTCTTTCTACGGTAATTTTTACAGGCAGTCTTTTGGTTCCCCTATGAGTTCTTGAGCCCAGTAGTTGCTGAGTTGGTCATGAAATTTGTGGAGACGAATGTCTTGAGTTCCCAACGTTTCGATTTAATTGTTCATTGTTTAAAGTGCATAAAAGGTTTCTCATTCTAAGGTATTTTTAAATTTCATACAGTTTTCGAAACCGATACTTATTTCATACTTATTAACGTAAAACTATTCGAATTAATTTCATTTACTTATGTTGACAGCAACAACAAACAATTATTTGTTGTCCAATAGTTTGAGCTAAGGCTATTTACAAAATAATACGCTTATACTATAGTAAATACGCTTGATATAATAATAAGACTAATGTCTTCTGATGCCTCTAAATAGTCAATTATCTATAAGAATTCATTTTTTACTTCAGTGTTCATCAAAAGCAAATTTTAGAGTTTTCTGTATGTACCTACCTTACAAAAATTTTCATAGGCAAAATGACTACAAATTTAGATATTTTTTAAGAACGGGAAAGAAATAAGTCAGATCGATAGGATACTTATTTGAATAAGTTAGGTTACATAAATATTATGTATTCGTTTCTATATATGGTCGCAGCAGCAAGTATTTTTGAAAATGAAAATCAAATACGAGCAAGAGGAGCGTAAATTACGCGAGGTATTGAATTCTTTGATATATCATCTCATTCTGAAGTCCGTTCGAATTCTCACAAGACATGGCGAATTTTGACCGAATATGTCGAATTAGTTAAAATATTGATGTGATATATAAAATTTGTCATATGAAAAATTCTAAAACCAAAAATTGAAATTTTGATATAACATATCGATTTTTGAGATGATATACGAAATTCTGAAGGTTTTATGACAGATTTATCAAATAATCATTTGATATAAGATATACAATTCTGACAGTTTAAATTCATATTCTGACATGTCATATCGAATTTTAACCTCGTAGGTAGAATTCTGATTTATGACATATCGAATTCTGATATGATTTACCAAGTTTTGGAATTCTGACACGATATATCGAATTCTACATCATAAATACAAATGTAACAAAACCTGACTTGACTTATTGAACTATGCTATGATTGACACATATGATACCTATATTAAGCATAAATTCAAATTTTGTCACGACATATCGAATTCTGACTTGATATCACGATATATTGAATTTTCAAATTGATATTCAAATTCTGACATGACGTATGTAATTTTCACAAGAAGTAACGAATTCTCGAATAATTTATCACATTTTAGCATAATATTTCGAATATGTGACCTGTCGATTTCTGGCATGATAAATCAAATTCTGGCATAATATGTAGAATTCTACATCATAAATACAAGATATTGCATATCTAATTCTGACATAAAGTATGTGATTCTGACATGATAACTCGAGTTCTGACCTCAAAAATTCAAATTCTGACATGACGTATCGAATTCTGACATGAAGTAACAAATTCTGATATAAGATATCGAATTTTGATATCAAAGATTAAAATTCTGATATTGCAAATCTATTTCTGACATCATTTATAGCAGTGTTCGCAAATAGTTGGTTATTGGTGTTCCAATAAAATTATTTCTTTAAACAATTGCTTTTTTTGTGTGCCCGCTAATTCCGTAAAATAATTTTCTTTATTTGGAATATTAAGGATCAGTCAGAATCGAGACATAATACGCCAGATTTTTATTTTTGTCTTCCAACTTAAAGTTCTACAGGAAGAGACGAATAAAATAACTTAAGACGCATTTTATTACCTCGGAGTTGGATCCAATATCTTAACCTCAGACAATTTTATTTGGCCGTTCGGTTCCTAATTATTTTTATAATATTCGTCTGTAAAATAGAAACTCGCAACGATTTATCGAAGAAAAATCTGTTAGTTCAGGTATTGGGCACGCTAAATTCGGTAATACGATAATTGACATCCTAAAACACGAGTAAATGGCTAAGTAAGTTCCAGTAGATGAAGTATAACGATTCTGAATTTTAGGTCTTCATACGAAATTAAAGTTCCAAATTTCTTCGCATGAATTTCTCTGCTATTTTGATTAGATCTTTAAAAACTCACAGGAGGGACCAGAAAAATAAAAATGTCCATATAATTTAAATTTTTTTATTTAAAAAATTAAATTCCAGTTATTCAAATAAATATATGTACATCGACAAATGTATATGTTTTCCATTTGGTGCTGGAGGAGGGAAAAATTGTTTGGATTGGTGAATGGAAAACCAAAATTGGCCATAATATCATTAATACGAATAGTGTTCCAACATACATAGTAGCGTCGGGCCATGTTTTAATATAAAAAATCTGATCCCAGCTAAACCTTAACGCCGAAAAAATTCCTCAGGCCATGAAATAATAGGTTCTATATTAGGAACTATTTATAATATCTACAGCATATTTCCGATATCAAATTTCACTAAAACCTGTTTACAAATATGCTTGCCCCATTTAATGCTGGAGGCTGAGAAGAAAGTCTGAATTGGCTCAGTAAATAAAAATAAATTTGGCAAATATAATGTTTCATTTGATATCATTGGAAGTGTTCCGCAATATTTCTTGAATTTCAGCAAATATTTAAATAAGAAATCCGATTCCAGATGATGTGGCCGGAGAAATTCTCGATAAAGAATTCTGAAAGAATCAATTGTACATCTCAAATCTCTGAAGTAAATTTTTATTAAAATCATTCCACAGAAGTGCTACCTAATTCCATTTTGAGCTGGAGACGTAATAAACGATTTCGATTGGTAGTTCATATAAAAAAAAACATTTAGAGAAGCAATTTTTTGACTAGAGCTACCAGCCATAATAACATTAATGTGTTCCGCAACATTCCTTGGATTTGGATTTAATTTTATTTAAAAAATCAAACCCCTAATGATATAATCCAAGGAAATTCTTCAGAACGTGAATAATTCAATGTTATATTAGGAACCATTTACAGAATCAGCTGAATATCTTAGATATAAAATTTCACTAAAATCTATTGACGAACGTCCGTGTTCCATGTCGTGCTGGAACTGTAGAAAAGGCTGGATTGGATATGTATTGAAAAAAAAAAATCTCTTTGACAAATTTAAATTTTTCGATTTATGGTTTAAATGTATGTGTGCCCTGGAATATTTGTTGAATTCTGATAATGTTTTATTTAAAAAACTCCATCTCTGCTCCAATCGGAACTTCGCCGATTATGCACCAATTCCATTGAAATTAGATATCTGACTTAACTAACATATTTGATGGTAAGTGAATTAGTTGCTTCATATTCAAATGATAAGCCAAGTTGGCGTATTTTGAAAATTTCTAGAAGAGGTTTCACTATAAATCTGTTTTTTAACCAATGGATCGTTGTCAGTTGTCAACACCAAACCAATTTTATACATATAACAATTTTTTTTTTTTCATAAACATAACAAATTTCGAGACTTAAAAACTGCTTTGATTTTTTTAAGTCGAAATATTCTGGAATTGGTTTAGAGAGGTTTGAATGTTTGATCAAAACACGTGGCATTTTTAGCTATCGATAAGTTATATGTTTGGTGTGCTCGGCGATTTTTTACTTGTGGAAACAATGGAATAAAGAATCTGGATAAAATGAACAACGGTATTGGTAATGTTGAATGTTTTGGCTTCTATGAATAAAACAAACATTTACGAGTAGAACAAGCGCTTCAAAGACAGCCTTATAGACAATGAAGATAAAGAGCGCGTTGAACGCCCTAGCATACCAACAATCGCCGTTATCGTCGAAAAGTAGATAAAATGGTTATTGACAATTGCCGAATCACAGTCATATAGGTTACTGACGATGTTGTTATATCATTTGGATCATACCACACACTTTTTTTTTAAATATTTTGGGCATGAAACGTGTGGTAGCATAATTGGATTCGATATTGTTGAATTTCGACCAAAGCAGTACCGAATGGACATTGCTCAGAAACCGCTGAATGAAGTGAGCGACGATCCAGAACTGATTGAACGAGTCTTTACTGTTGATAAAACAGGAGTGTACGAATATGACGTCGAACGCAAAGCCTAATGGTTCTAATAGAAGCTTCATGAAGAGGCAAGACCACAAAACGTTCGTCATGTTCGAAAGAATATGAAGGTTCTGCTCAACAGGGAGCTTCGATTTCAATGGCATAGTATACCAAGAGTTCTTCCTATAAGGCAGTAACAATAAGGAGTATTACCTTGAAGATATACTTCTCTGCTTGTTCGTAAATTTTTGGTCAAAAACGGAACCGTTATGATGTTTCAGCCTCCGTATTCGCCTGCCATGGCATGCGACTTATTCCTGTTCTCAAAACTAAATTGCTGAGAACCAACATAGCTAGAAATGTCATGATACGTCAGGGGCTTATCGAAAATATTTGGTATTCGTAAAGGTAGTTATAATATGTCCCAATTGATTTCATGGCTTCCCATTTCCCAGCATTTCATATTTGGACTTTATCCAAACTCTAAAAATATCTTTTCCATTTTTTTATAAGCATAACTGCAAAAAAGCTCGATTTTTAAAAACCAAATTTTTTTTGGTGTGCCGGCCAAATTTCTAAATGTGCCAAGTTTGGCACGCGTGCCACGTATTTGCTATCACTGATTTATAGGATTATAATTCGAATTCTGGTATGAAAAATTCTAGTTCTAACATGATTGGGATTCTGGCATAATATTTCGAATATTTGACATGACAAATTCTGGTATAATATATCGAATTTTGACATAAGATATAGAATTCTGATATCATAAATGCAAATTCTGATATTGTATATCTAATTCTGATATGAAGCATGAAATTCTGACATGATATATCGAATTCTGATATGATTTGTCGATTTCTGACATAATTTATTGAATGGTGATAGTTTGGTTACATACACATTGGGTTGATATAACTGGCAGTTAATTTCTGTTGGTTTTGTGGGCGCAGCCGGGAATGGATATATCAACTTAACTTTTACATTGAACGTCCAGCCAATCAATCCAAGGGAAAGAACCCTATTGATTTAGACGGTACTCCATTGAGGGTATCGTATTCGGTTATGAAGGCTTTTGTTGACCAACCTATCTAAAATTGAGAGAAAATAAAAGATGTCCTCGTATTGATGTGAAACTTTTTCATAAGCTCCAGATATTCGAAAAAAATTATGAAAAAGAAATTATCTGACAAAAATGATGAGGGGTTCCACACTATAACCGTTTTTCAAATTGCTATGATTTTCCGGTCAATATTACGCCCGAATAGAATCGCTTTATTTAATTTATTTCAAACTGATTAGTAAAAAAACATTGCGATTTTGCTTTGTTCTGCGAGTTTACCGTGATCATTCACTACAGTTTAAATATGGAATCTTGACAAGATTGCCGCGTGTACGAGTAATTGTATATTTTAAACCGTATACATGGCAGGTTTAGGTGATTAACTGAACATAACTGTACTTTGCCCATGCTCAATTAATGTCAGTAAGGTTCGTCGTCCAAATCCAAAATAGAATAACTTATTGACTTTTTGAACCAAAAATGTTAAGTAATTTAAATTCTGAGCGAACAACAGCCGTCTCTCTGTTTTAAAACCAGTACATTCTAGGAATTCATGAAATTCTAGAGAATATACAAGACATGAAGTTCAAACAGCATTTAGAAAGAGAGGTAATTAATTCCAGAAACGAAAAAAAGTTAGTGATTTCGACGATGGGAGGCGATACAATGAATAAAATGAGAACACCGGATGATTGTGAAAATGCGTACTAGCAATGATATCTCTATCAATAGGCATTGAGATCTGTAATTATCATACAAATGGCCATTTAGATCGGTCAAATATTTCTACACGTTCCGTGGAAAATTCAATTTTTTTCAAAACCAACTGAACTATAGCCCACAAATTCAGAGCCACAAAAATCGAAAATCTGCAAATGTCCTCAGATTTCTATGATTGATACCTCTATCAATAGGCGTTGATACCTGTAATTGTCATACAAATGGCCATTTGGATCGGTCGAATATTTCTACACGTTTCGTGGAAAATTCAATTTTTTTAAAAATCAACTGAACTATAGCCCACAAATTCGATCTTGGACATTTGGTGGCGCCCTAATAATGCGGCGCCTTAGGGCTGCAGCCCTAATAGCCCCATGGTAAAGGTGGCTTTGTTGACGAAAAGTTTGTAAGTTTTTTTTGTAAAAATAGTTCCCACATTGTTTATTCTTTGTCGATCTGAGGATGAATGGAAATATGGTACCATTCGAAACGTCAAATGTAGAAAATAAATATTTATATTAAAAAATAGGCTTTATAACCACTATAACAAATTTAGTGTTATTCTGGGATTCAAGAATATTGAATTTTTGATTATATATACCCTGACATATTAAACATATATTTCATTCCTTTCCACACTAATACAAATATTTTTTGTACTAAATCTTAAATATAATTAATTATGAATGTTAAAACAAAAATTCTATCACCATTGATCATCTGATCCTTATATAACATACATAGTAATACATAAAACCGAGTAAAAACCAAATCGTACAATTAAATTATAAATTCCCGGTAAATGGCAACGCCCCTTACTAGCTATACCATGCAACATAGTCAGAGTCACATACAACGTATATAAATAAAATAAATTGAGTCGCACGCAATCTATATAACACGTAAATACTCGTATATAAGGTAGCTTCATACATAATAAGCGTAACCACCATATTTTATATATAAATTAAATTGAATTAATTATAAAAAAAAAAAATTAAATAAAATGTCATGCGCTGATAAAATAAAATAAATTTTAAATTAAATTTTAGTATTTCATTTGGTGGTGACATTTTATAAAAAGCGCCAATATTTTTGTTGTTATTGTATATAGTATATGTAGTTTTATATCATTATTATTGTTACAATTATGTATTTATTATAATCACGCAAAAATATATAAAACAAAAAACTATGATATTATATTAAATAGCTTTAAGCTCATTTTTATGTAACATTATATGTTTTGTTGTTGTTTAATAAATTAATTGATATAATTAACTTCCTTTTTCTATAGTTGTTGTTGTTGTCAGAATTTTGTATATAAAATTGAGTAATTTCGTGATTCTAATCAATTCTGGTTGGTTTATATACGTACATACATACTTTATAACATTATATTAGATTATATTAGAGGTTTTCTTATCATCGTCACGAAATACACGGTTTTATATAGTAAAACGAGTAAATTGATTTGTTATTTGTGGCGCATGCAATGAATATTATCACATCACAAATAAACAAAAAAAAAAAATTACAGAGGTCCTAAATGTTGAGAATTTTTATAAGCGCTTCAATTAAACGTGAATTAGGTTATTTTATAATATATAGACGCTTGCCGCATATCAAATACCACACCATTTGATTTATATGCATTTTTGATGTATTCCTACCATAAATTATTACCGAAATATAATATGCAAATTAGAAGAACACCAATCAATCAAATAATTTACTTATATGTATCTCGCATTTTAAATTATTAAAAAAAAAAAAAGTTGTATATTGAACAGATGAGATCAAAATAAAAAAACGAAATATGTATTACAAAAAATTATTAAACGTCTTATTGTGTATACGAGTAAGTACATAACAGAAGTGTGTAACCACACAAATGTTTCTTTACGTTGGTTTACAAATACATAGTACATATTGAGCAGATGTCATTTATTATCATCTTATTTAAATCACCGACTATATAATTAAATAGCACAATACATAATTTTATTTTATTGTTATATCAAATAATAACAATGCCAATTATATGCGATGATTATATTATTATTATGTATATAACAATGGAGGGAAATATTATTTTGTATTGTACTCTATGTGCGTCTATACATAGTAGAAATTTTCAACCAATGAAAATTTATGTTTGTGCCCTTATTTATTTGTATTTAAATTAAATTATAAAAAAAAAAATTTGATTGTTTTGTTATCACATCTATACACTGTATATGTATAAATATAGAGTTTACATCTTTTAGCGCGCCATATATCAGTGATGTGTTACTAAAATCTAATTAATTATGACATCTGGTTTTGGAAGCTGAAATCCGTTTTTTTTTAAAATGGGAAATTATGTACTTGTAAGGAAATTTGTCGTTATTATTATATGCGGTTGTGTGATATCTTAATTGGATTTTATCTCGCACTTAGTATACTTATAGTTTACATATGTTCGTTGTATTTATTTGTAGGAATGGGGAAGTGAATTGTATATTTTAACAAATTTTTTATTGGTTTTGAGCTCTTTATTTACAAAATATTTTATAGCTTTAGCTTTCGAATCCAATTCGGATTCATTCTCAAAAGCAAATGAATTGTTTTTTCCAAAAAATTGTTTCCTCTATATAATAAAAAATTATGGCAATCACAAATTCTTTTTGAAAACCGACTTTTCATGGAAACGCACCGCTATATAATTTTTCGAAAAAAATTGTATACTAAAGCGTTTTCACGTAAAAAAGGTTGTACATTTGAATAAAAATAAATTTGATGAGACAAAACCAAATTAGATGAACAAATCATATGAGTTACCGATATATGCGTAATCTTCTACAATGTTTATTGAATTTGCACTTGATTTAATGTGTAACATTTCCAAAATCGATCTTTTTCTAAAATTGTTTTGTTTATCGAGAATTTTGATATTATCTAAACTAATTTGGTGGTTTGTATCTTTCAAATGTCGTGAAAGTGCACTAATGTTTGAATTTTGATCTTTATTGACGTCTCTTCTGTGTTGGTAAAACCTTCTTTCCAAAAATTGTTTAGTCTGTCCTGTATAAGTAGCGTTGCAACTACAGTGAACCTGGTACACCACATTTGATTGTTTCTTTAAAGGTATGCTATCTTTAATTTTAGAAAACAATTCGTTGTTTAAACTTGTGGCTGCCCGTCCAATAATTTTGAAATTATAATTTTTGAAAAGATTTTTAATTTTTTCGTAAAGATTTTTTACATAAGGAATGGCCAAATAATTTGTTATATCATTTTCTGGTCGGGAAACCGGATTTATATGAAAATATCTTTGTTTCCAAATTATGTTATTTATTAATTTTTCAGGATATTGATTGCGAAATAATGTATCTTTCAAAATTTTAAGATTTTTATTGTGAAATTTAGTATCGGAAAGTTTAAGAATTTTTTGGGTTAAAATTTTAATGGTGTTAATTTTGTAAGATGTGGGAAGCCAAGAGTGAAAATTTAGATATCTGCCAGACCAAGTATCTTTGTGGTACCAATCACAGGAAATTTTGCCGTTTGAATCCGAATTGGATTCGAAAGCTAAAGCTATAAAATATTTTGTAAATAAAGAGCTCAAAACCAATAAAAAATTTGTTAAAATTATTTAAATATTAGCTCAATAAACATAAATATAATTGAATTGTATATAAAATGGTGTTCGTTATTTAGTACTTTTGTGGTTTTATAACAGATTTTATTAAATATGTACGTTTATATGATTAAAATGTTCTGTTTTAAGGGTATAGTGCCATGTTTTATATTTTTTTTAAGAGGCGTTCACGGTAGAGATGGGAAGTAGGACATATTATATAAAAAACCCACATTTTTACTTAAATTTTTCAAGAATTTTACTTAATAACAAAATCATTATCCTTGCAGTATTTACATTTTGGATGAGAAAACATTTATGTATAAACATTTTAATTATAGATTTTTTAAACTCTAATTTTGTCCAGTATTCAGATGCAATCCGTAATCTACTATACATATTCTAAGTTCAAAATCACAATTTAAAACATGGTTTCGTGTACTGGAATTTGTTAGTAATTTGCAAGTATTCTTATAAATAATTTTGAAAATCAATTTCATAAAATTACGATTCGACAGAATTTTTTGAAATTTGTATGCGAAGGTCTGAACTTAAAAATAAAACTTTAGTGCAATTTTATTGTGGATTTAAATAAGTACCCAAACTTGTTATTTTTTAAGCAAGTTCGACAATTTTTGAATTTTGGGTATGATTATTTTTATTTTTTTGAGCGAATATATGTATTAGTTTAGGGTTCTTTATTTTAAAAATCTTAATTGCAGCTTTAGCTTTCGATTCCTATTCGGAATCTTCCTCAAAAGCGTTATGAAAAGCTCATATCAAAATTGCTTCTTTATACAAATTTTAGTTTTGCAAAGCTGCCTTAAACGCATTTAGCATAGAAACGCATAGCCTAGGAAATTTATTTGAAATTATCAAAAATAAATCGTATGAGACAAAAAACTTTGATAAACAATTCATACGAATTATCAATGTAATCAAAATCTTCTACAATGTTTATAGAATTATAGAATAATTCTACGTTATCTAAATTATTTGATGATAACTGTAGAATTTTGGGATTCAGCTATAATGTGCATGACTTACGCAACATATATCGTATTAAATCGAGGTTAGAATATAAGCCGGTTGTTGTTGAGTTGAGCACTCGATTACAACATCGTCAATTTTTAACTATGGCGAAACAAAACAAGTTATTGAAGTTACTTAATCAGCTGATTCAGTTAAGTTAAAAGTTTCAAATATACTTATTGTTTCTCTTTATTAATTGATTTTTATATTTTTGGTTATTTTGTTTTGAAATGGAGATCTACTACCAAAACTGTCGAAGCTTAAGCTCGAAACTTTTAAATTTTAAATTGAATGCTTTGCAACATAATCACGATCTCATCTGTATAACTGAAAAGAGGTTTAATGATTCAATTAACGATGGTGAACTAATTGATGCACGGTATTATATTATCCGAAAAGATAGGAATCTAAATATCACCGATAAGATTGATGGAGATTTCTAGTCATTTGTTTAGTTTATTTCCCTCCAAATTCTAGTAAATTTGAGCATTATGTAAAATTTTGCAACAAACTTTCTAACATGGTAATTAACTCGCCTGATGATTATACATTTTTAGTAATAGGTGATTTCAACTTTCCAAACATCATTTGGAATTTGAATTGTGAACATACTCCTACGAAACTTTCCTTCGGTCAGAGTTCCAACCTCCTTTTGGAAACAATATTGCTTATCGAACTAAGACAGCACAATTATATTAATAACAATCTTGGTAAAATTCTTGATCTTGTGCTTTCTAATGGTGATTGTACGAAAATTCAAGTAAATCAAAGTAGTTGTGCATTATCCAAATTAGATATTATTTATCACCCTCCCCTGCATTTTAGTGTTGATATAAATTTAGTTAATTGCTTACCACACCAACGACTAATTGAGCCCAATCTTAAACTACTAAATTATACTAAAATTCAAAGACAACTGGATTCTCTAGATTTCTAAGCCGTTAATAAACTTTATAAAATATTATATAGCTATATTACAACTAACGATGGTTCTAAGGTAAAGTCACAATTTCCAATTTGGTACTCAACCAAACTTATTAAATTAATTCATGATCAAGCCAAATACCATACTCGTTATCGTAAGTTTAATAATACTAACGACTATATGATTTTTTCAAATTTTCGTAACCAAGTTAAAAACGAAACTCGTAAATGTTTTTCATATATATTGAAAAAACCATAATGAAAAATCCAAAATTTCTTTGGGCCTATTCCCAATCACTTACTAGTAGATCGAGCTATCCATCGTGTATTAAACTTGGAGATATTGATTCGAATGGTTCATGTCGTATCAGTAATCTGTTTGCTGATCATTTTAAATCAGTTTATGTTGAGGATCACCGTGCGGTTATCTGCATGGTGATAATTTTACTCATTCCATGACAACTTGCAGGTTTAATTTTGATGATTTAATTTATAAGAATGAAGTTCTTAAAGTTCTTTCATCTCTCGATATTAGGAAAGGTGCTGGCCCTGATAACTTATCCAATTATTTTATTTTTCATTTGAAGTTTCAGCTAATTGAGGCTCTAACCTTTTTATTTAATTTGTCATTGAAAGAGCGTATATTTCCCACTGTGTGGAAGAAAGCCTATCTAGTGCCCGTTTTCAAAAATAATGATGCTACTAACATTCAAAATTATATGCCAATTTCAATATTAAACAGTTTTAGTCAAATTTTTGAAAAATTAGTATACGGAATTATCTTCAATGAAGTTAAAAGCTCAATTAGTCCCTCACAGTATGGTTATTTTCCTAAACGTTCTACTACTACAAATTTGTTGGACTTTTCTAATTTAATTTTTAATAGTGTTGATATGGGTAGTCAAGTTGATTGTGTTTACACTGACTTTGAAAAAGCTTTCGATACGGTATCAGGGTTCTACGCTGGGTCCGCTATTATTTCTCATTTTCATTAATGATCTGCCTCACATTCTAACTTGTAGATATCTATTTTATGCTGACGATTTAAAAATCTTTACGCGCATTCAGACTCACAATTATTGCACTAAACCTCAGTGTGATCTTGAGAAATAATGTGATTTTGGAAAGGGTTAGTGAAATTACTGATCTAGGCATAATCTTTGACACTAAATTAAAATTTGACATTCATATCACTGCAGCTTATTCTAAAGCGCTTAAAATGCTTGGGTTTATTTTTCGACGTGGCAAGGGGTTTCGTGATCCTTGTTTTTTTATTGCTTTATACCAAAGTCTATCCCGCAGTCATCTGGAATACTGTAGCTAGATATGGAATCCTTATTATGATATTTACAAAGCCCAAATTGAGAGAGTACAGCGTAAATTTACTACCTTCTTAATTTATAAATGCATACCATTTAAATTGCAGTCACTTGAAGCCAGAAGGCGGTTTCTTGATGAGACCTTTCTCTTTAAGTTGGTCAATAATTTGTGTGAAGCTTCATCTTTGTCGTCTCTAAATTTCTATGCACCGTCTCCATCTTTCTCAAGGTCAAACCTTGGGTTTGCAAATCTAGTTTCGAGATTGCAACAGAATCATAATAATTATTTTTGTGCCTTGGATCTATTTGGCTGTTCCTTGCATGATTTTAGAACGGGTACTATTAAGGCTAACAATTGATTCTTCTATTATTATTACAATAAATTTATTAAAATTTAAATTTAAGTTTATTGGTAATTTTAATTGTATGCACAGTTAGTTCTGTATGCAGTTGATAGGTTTAATAAAATTATACGAGCATTGGGAGCTTTATTGGGCAATATTTCTAAAATCGATCTTTTTTAAAAAATTTCTTGCTTTTCGAGAATTTTGACGTTATCTAAACTGATTAAGTAGTTTGTATCTTTCAAATGCTGTAGAAGTGTACTAATGTTTGAATTTGAGCCTCTTTTGTGTTGGTAAATCCATTTTTCTAAAAACTGCTTTTTCTGCCCTGTTTATGTTGCGTTGCAACTGAACATACTTGGTAAACAATATTTGATTGTTTTTTTAACGGTATTACATCTTTCATTTTTGTAAAATATTTGTCATTTAAATTTGTGGCTGCACGCCTTTAATTTTAAAATTATAATTCTTAAAAAGGTGTTTTATTTTTTCATAAAGATTTTTAAAGTACGGAATGGTCAAATTCAAATACATAATGCGTGGTTTCAGTTTGGACTTGAAAATCAGAATTTGAGTCAAAATTCCTTTGTTTCCGAACTATGTTATTAATTAATTTTTTCGGATATAGGTTTTCATCTAATGTATGTTTTAGAATTTTTAAATATTTATGGTGGCATTTAGTATCGGAAAGCTTTAGAATTTTTTGGGTCAAAATTTTAACAGTATTAATTTTGTAAGTGGTACGAAGCCAAGAATGAAAATTTAGATATCTACCAGACTATGTAGTTTTATGGTACCAATTAGAAGAAATTTTGCAATTTGGTTCATGAATTCAAGAAAATGTCCAAAAAAGAAATTTTGTTATCCCTTTTTCTAAAGTAAATTTTATTGTGTTGTTTATTGAGTTAAAAGCTTGTAGCAAATATTCAATCATATCTATTAGTTCGGCTGAGATTATATCATCAAAATATCTGTAGTAAAATAATGATTGAAAATCTAAAGTGTTTTTCTACACTACTCCAAAAAATTAAAGGAACACTAATTTTTTTCAATTTTTTTAGTGTTTTTTGAAGAGCTGTATCTTAGTAAAATACGGTCGTACAGAGATGAAAAGAAAAGCATTTTAAAGCTTCAAATCTCTAGTATTGAGATTTTTGAGCGGAAAATTTTTGTGAGATACCGTTATCACGCAATCATAAGAAAGAGCGCGTAGAAAAAAAATTCGAATTTTTTTTTTTTGTAAGGTGCCATGGGCTCGGGAAATTTTTTTTAAGTGAAACCAATGCATAGGTCGGTTAGCCTGTTAATTAGGCGTAAATTTAATTTCATTCTGGTCTCTCTATGTCAACTTTTTGCTGAGATATCTGACTTTGAATCAAAAAAGATCCTTTTGCCTTTGATCATCGATATCTCAACAACCAATGATTGCACAGTAAACTTTAGGGCAGCCTTAAAAACTTCAGTAAATTTCCTACAAGACCCTTTAATGATTAGTTGAGAACAAATTTTTTTTTCACCCTCAATACTGATTTGAAAAAAGTACAAAAAAACGACTTTTTAGGTTGTCTTAATAAATCTACCGTTACTTTACAAATATTGATGAAAAGACTAATGTTGCCAGGTCATTTTACAGTTTAATGTACTCCTAATAGCCCTGTATTATTTTCAATTTGATCCATCCAACCGTTTTTTCGGACAGATTGATCAAAGTTTTACAAAACAATTAAAGGAACAAGTATTCATCAAAATAAAAAAACGACTTTTTTCACATTTTGCGTTAGTTACTTGTTAACCCTTAACGATCGTACGATTTTTTTTGTAATACTCGCCGACGACGATAGAAAATTAAATAAAGTTCTGCAATATGACCAATTATTATGGAACTTGGCCATTTCTCATCCGATTTTAGTGAAATTTGGTATGCACGATGGAAATGAGATTCTAAACTGATTTTTCGATAAAGTTCTGGAATATGGCCAACTGGGATGGAACTTGGCCATTTCTTATCCGATTTTGATGAAATTCAGCATGTACGATGGAAATGGGATTCTAAAGTGATTTTTGGATAAAGTTCTGGAATATGGCCAACTGGGATGGAACTTGGCCATTTCTCATCCGATTTTGATGAAATTCAGCATGTACGATGGAAATGGGATTCTAAAGTGATTTTTCGATAAAGTTCTGGAATATGGCCAACTGGGATGGAACTTGGCCATTTCTTATCCGATTTTGATGAAATTCAGCATGTACGATGGAAATGGGATTCTAAAGTGATTTTTCGATAAAGTTCTGGAATATGGCCAACTAGGATGGAACTTGGCTATTGCTCATCCGATTTTAGTGAAATTTGGTATGAGCGATGGAAATGGGATTCTAAAGTGATTTTTGGATAAAGTTCTGAAAAATGGGCAACTAAGAAGGAACTTGGCCATTTCTTATCCGATTTTGATGAAATGTGGTATGCGCGATGGAAATAGGATTCTAAACTGATTTTTGGATGAAATTCTGGAAAATGGCCAAGTGGGAAGGAACTTGGCCATTTCTTATCCGATTTTGATGAAATTTGGTATAAGCAATGGAAATGGGATTCTAAGCTGACTTTTGGATAAAGTTCAGGAATATGACCAACTGGGATGGAACTTGGCCATTTCTTATCCGATTTTGATGATATTTAGCACGTACGATGGAAATGGGATTCTAAAATGATTTGTGGATGAAGTTCTGGTATATGGCCAACCAGGAAGGAAATTGGCCATTTCTTATTCAATATTGATGAACTTCAGCACGTGTCTTAGAAATGGGATTCTAAATTTATTTTTGGATAAAGTTCCAGAATTTGGCCAATTGTCATGGAACTTGGAAGTTTTGCATCTTATTTTTATTAATTTAGACGATTCACGATGAAAATGAGATTCTTAAATTATTGATAAAATAAATCATTAAATAAATGGAATAACGATTTTAGTTTTTCACTTTTAAAGCATATGTCGAATTTCTTTTATTCGTTTAAGGAATAGGCAAGCGCCTTTCAACTTTAACATAGAACTTTAACCAAAAATAATTTTAGAGTTGTATTTCTATAGTTCATGCTGAATTTGTTTAAAATCGGATAAAAAATGGCCAAGTTCCATCCTAATACGGCTTATTCCAGAATTAACCCAATTTTCATTACACATGCTGAATTTCATCAAAATCTTATAAGAAATGGCCAAGTTCCATCCTAATACGGCTTATTCCAGAATTTCATCTAAACATAATTTTAGAACCCAATTTTCATTACAAATACTGAATTTCATCAAAATCTTATAAGAAATGGCCAAGTTCCTACCTAATTGGACATATTCCAGAACTTTAGCTAAAATTCATTATAGAATCCCATTTCCATCGCGAACACCAAATTTCATCAAAATCGGATAAGAAATAGCCAAGTTCCATCCCACTTGACCATATTCCAGAACATTATCCAAAAATCACTTTAGAATCCCATTTCCATCGTGTATACCAAATTTCATCAAAATCGGATAAGAAATAGCCAAGTTCCATCCCAGTTGGCCATATTCCTGAACTTTATTCAAAAATAATTTTAGAATCCTATTTCCATCGTGCATACCAAATTCCATCAAAATCGGTTAAGAAATGGCCAAGTTCCATCCTAGTTGGCCATATTCCAGAATTTTATCCAAAAATTAGTTTAGAATCCCATTTCCATCGTACATACCAAATTTCATCAAAATCGGATAAGAAATGGCCAAGTTCCATCCCAGTTGGCCATATTCCAGAACTTTATCGAAAAATCAGTTTAGAATCCAATTTCCATCGTGCATACCAAATTTCATCAAAATCGGTTAAGAAATGGCCAAGTTCCATCCCAGTTGGCCATATTCCAGAACTTTATCGAAAAATCAGTTTAGAATCCCATTTCCATCGTGCATACCAAATTTCACTAAAATCGGATGAGAAATGGCCAAGTTCCATAATAATTGGTCATATTGCAGAACTTTATTTTATTTTCTATCGTCGTCGGCGAGTATTACAAAAAAAATCGTACGATCGTTAAGGGTTAACAAGTAACTAACGCAAAATGTGAAAAAAGTCGTTTTTTTATTTTGATGAATACTTGTTCCTTTAATTGTTTTGTAAAACTTTGATCAATCTGTCCGAAAAAACGGTTGGATGCATCAAATTGAAAATAATACAGGGCTATTAGGAGTACATTAAACTGTAAAATGACCTGGCAACATTAGTCTTTTCATCAATATTTGTAAAGTAACGGTAGATTTATTAAGACAACCTAAAAAGTCGTTTTTTTGTACTTTTTTCAAATCAGTATTGAGGGTGAAAAAAAAATTTGTTCTCAACTAATCATTAAAGGGTCTTGTGGAAAATTTACTGAAGTTTTTAAGGCTGCCCTAAAGTTTACTGTGCAATCATTGGTTGTTGAGATATCGATGATCAAAGGCAAAAGGATCTTTTTTGATTCAAAGTCAGATATCTCAGCAAAAAGTTGACATAGAGAGACCAGAATGAAATTAAATTTACGCCTAATTAATAGGCTAACCGACCTATGCATTGGTTTAACTTAAAAAAAATTTCCCGAGCCCATGGCACCTTACAAAAAAAAAAAAAATCGAATTTTTTTTCTTCGCGCTCTTTCTTATGATTGCGTGATAACGGTATCTCACAAAAATTTTCCGCTCAAAAATCTCAATACTAGAGATTTGAAGCTTTAAAATGCTTTTCTTTTCATCTCTGTACGACCGTATTTTACTAAGATACAGCTCTTCAAAAAACACTAAAAAAATTGAAAAAAATTAGTGTTCCTTTAATTTTTTGGAGTAGTGTAGATTATACATTAGTAAATTTGCAATAATGGGTCGTATTGCGGAACCTATAGGGCGAGCCAAAAATTTGTTTGTAAATTTTGTTATCAGTAGAAAATTCTGAATTATTTAAAATGATATCCACACCATTAAAAATTGTATTTTTGTTAATTTTGATTTAGAATTTGTTTTTATATTTCTCCAATTCTGACTAATAATATTTAGTCAGTTAGAGATGGTTACATTACTGATTTTATTTTTTAAATCTTCAATATTTTGAATAAAATAATCGGTTGTTTCTACAGTATGTTTCAGAATATTGCCTAAAAATGATGATAAAGAATATGTTGGACCGGATACGGATGTTACAATTGGCCTATATGTTAAATTTGGTTCACTGGAGTTAAACTCGTGAGTAGTTTCTTTGTCTCTAAATCGATCTTGCCAAAATGTTCCAAATCTTTTACTATAGAGTTTATTTTTGTTTGGATTGGTGTTGAATTATCTTTAGTTATTTGTACGTATGTGGAAGTGTCACTTAACAAGTTATTCATTTTATCCATTTAATCTGCCCGTAATATTAAAACCGTACCCTTTGTCCGCTCTTGTCACCATAATATTTGGGTCGCCTCTTAAAAATATCTAAGCTTGTTTTACGTAACTTAAAATTCTTTTTTCAAATGGTGTTAAATTTTGTGAATTTGTACTGTTTTTGAAATTTGTTAAAATTATTATGAAATTATTCCGAATATTAATGCGAAAATTGCACTTTCAACATCTGGGATAATTTTAAAAAATGGTATTGTTGGCCAATAGTTGGTGGACAAAATATATTTCCTAAACTAAAAACGAATTTGACGTGAAACGGAATATCGATATTAGAAAAATTTACCAGCCATTTGTCGCAAGTGCAAAGTAAACCACTCGCCATATTATTAAAACTGTCCTGTATCATTTGATTAAATTTATTTCTTTGTATCACCTTAATTTTGTTGAAATGGTAGTTGTATGTAACCGCTGCTCGTTCAGGAAACTCTTCATAAATGTAGCCCGGTAAGGTTGTTTCAATAAACCGGTTAAGAAAAGCCACACGGTTTTTTGTTGTTTGCATTGATTTTATAGTATCGTTGATTTCCTCGTTTATTACACCGAATATAAATGTTTTTTCCAAACGTTGGAAAACGTCCTTCTTTATATTCCAAATATTTTGTAATTTTCTCGTTTTGGGAAAAACTTTTTCTCTTTTACACTGTAGCAAGAAATGTTGCTTGTTTATCAGCTTTGCCAGATGAAAATTTTCGATCATGAACGACTTCATGCTTTTCATGGTGCGATTGAAACTTTGGTTTTGATTTTCGGTAATTGTCTCCATTTTTCAACCAGGAGATTTATAATTAATTTTATTTTACTGAGCCAATGATTTAAAATTAAAACAAATTTTTGAAAATATTGATTTAGGGCTCTTTTTATTTTAAAAATGTATTAGTGCACTTTCGCAGCATTTGAGAGATGCAAACCATTTAATCAGTTTAGATAACGTCAAAATTCTCGAAAAACAAAAAAAATTTAAAATAAAGATCGATTTTAGAAATGTTGCACATTAAAGCAAGTACAAATTCTATAAATATAGTAGAAGATTTTGCATATACATATTGGGAATTCATATGATTTGTTTATCTAAATTTTTTTGTCTCATACAAATTATTTTTGATTCTAATTGTACAACCTTTTTACATTGAAAGCATTATAGTACAAATTTATTTTCAAATAAATTGTCTAGGCTGTGCGTTTCTATGATAAATGGGTTTATTAAGGTAGCTTTGCAAAATTTAAAATTTTGTATAAAAGAAACAATTTTGATATAAGGTTTTCATAACGCTTTTGAGAATTATTCCGAATAGGAATCGAAAGCTAAAGCTGTAATTAAGTTTTTTTAAATAAAAAGAGCCCTAAACCAATATTTCAAAAATTTGTTTTAAAATTATATTTGTTATAAACTATAACATAATTTAATTTTGCATTATCGTGTGTTATAAGTGTGTTATTATAAATACTTTGGTGATAGAAAAAAAAACATGTTACGAGTGTGGTGCTTCCTCAACAGAGCAGTACTTTTGTTTATTTTATATTTATTTAATAATTGGTGTAGTAAGCACTTAGCTAATATATCACTAAAGTCAGAAACAATTACAATAGTAAAAGAACATTAAAAATAATTAACAAAATCAATTTATAAACAATAAAATAAAATGAAAAATATTAATAAAATCGATTAAAATAAATATTGGTAAAATAAATCAAATTAAATTAATTAAATTTAAAAATAAAAATAAATATGAGCCGAATAAAGTCATGTTGCTAATAAATTTAAATGAACATGCAAAGAGCATAAACTTCTGATGGTACTCTGCAATTCATTCCATTTCCTGAAGCATTTAAGTAAAACTGAATCATTCGGAATGGCTTTTCTATTAGTTGGAAACATCAACATATTTGTCCTTCGGGATTTCGGAAACTGAAGTTTAGTATACAAATAATTTGGCTCACGAAAATTAATCAACTTATAAATAAAAATTATCGCACGACAGAAAAAAAAACTTAGACAATGAGGTACCAAATACATTATCAAAATAATGCTATACATGATCATATTTCCGAAGCTTATACACGTATCTAACACAATTGCAATACAATAAAGCCTTAGGCTTTGTGGCCAAAAATTAAAAATCGGTTGAATTAATCTTTTGACAAATAGATGTGACGTGATTGTTCCAAGTGAAGGTATCATTAATTACTAGACCAAGATTATTAACTTTATCAACAAATTTAATGGCAGATCCATTGATGATCAATTTCAGAAAAGAAATCGGGTTTTTAGATTTAGTAATAAGCGTTGCACTACATTTACCTTCATTATTAATAAAACCATTACAACTAGCCCAACGGCTAATATTACTTAAATCTAAATTAACTAAATCAACAATATTTTGAATTTGATCAAAATGGCCACCCAGATAAATCTGCACATCATCCGTATAAATATGAAAATAACAATTATTTATACACGTAGAAACGTCGTTCAAAACACGAGAACGGCAGTAGTCCCAATATAGAAATTAACTTTACCCAGATACGATATTATTCCATTCGAACTAACATATTACCTACGACCTAATTAAAGTAAGATCGAAATTATAGAATAACATTAGCTTCTGCAAAAGTAGTTTATGATTGATCATATCGAACGCCTTGGAAAAATCTATCAAAATTAGTAGGACAAACGAATTGTTTTTATCTAGGAGTTGACTTATGTCATCTGTAACGTTTATCAGAGCTGTTTGTGTACTGAATTTTTTTTTTTAAATCGGATTGATAACTGAGACTGAAGAACATTTGATAAAACTGACAATATACTTATAGGTCTTAGACTTTCCATAGATGAAACGTTCCTTTTCTTAGGAATTGGTAAAACCGTAGCTATTTTCCACAACGTAGGAAATGTCGAGGATACGAGGAAAGTATTCCAAAACCATTTTAATAAATTTATTGTTGATTCCATTATGTTCAACTGAGTTAGATCTGATGTAATTTATGTCTAAAGCAATATAATTTGGGGCAATACAGTGAGTATTTTCCGGCAGAATACATTGTGTACAGGTGTGATCGGCCGGTACTAAATAGTGTCAAAACAATTGAGGGAGGTGTACTGATCGCTGTTCATTCGTCTATTGTAAGTGTAGTTATTGACGCTGATCCAACAATAGAATTAAATGTATTAAGGTGAATATATTCAAGAAATTGTTTAACATTATTGGCTTGTACACTCCACCGAGGTTGTCACCTGAAGTTTATGCGACATATACAAACTGTTTGTATAATAACGTTTCCAAACTCAATTTAGGTGAAAACGTGCTGATACTTGATGATTTCAACTTACCAAAGATTAAATAGCAGGTTGATAATATTGTAAACTACGCCATTCCGCACAATATAACATCGGGGGCTGAATCTATCTGTATAGATAGATTTTCCCAACTATAATGAAACATTTCTGGTTTAATCTATTTATGATAAATGTGGTACCAATTCTATACATCATCAACGATGTCAACCATAAATCAATGAAAATCAAGTTAAACACATCAAAGTTTTTGTTGTCTAATTCCAATATCAACAATTATTGTCAATTTTTGATTTTGGGCGAGCTGATAATGATTCGACAGGTTTGTCCCAATTTCTGTTAAAAAGGTTAATCTTTAAAATCCTCCGTAGTTTAACAACGTCCTAATAAATCTTCGAAACCACAAAAAAAAAATTATATCGCAGGTGGAACAGGTTATCATTTTAAGATTTATTGAAACAGTTTGATAGTTTCTATTGTAATGCATACAAGAATTTTATTGCCAAGGTTCAAAATAATATATGGTATCAAATCCAAAATCATTCTGGAATTTCGTTGACTCCAAAAGAGATAACTGGGAATATTTTTGATAATATTGCAAACTTATTTGCTTCGTTTTTTCAAAATGTTTATAAACGAACTGATATTGTTGAGTACAAAACAGATGAGGGCCGTTGTGCCAACACTTGCTTGTATACACCTCACATATCTCCAGATGATATCATTCAATCCATCCATATGTTTTAAGATGGATGTGACCCAGATGGAATTTCTTCAAATTTTCTTAAACAATTATCAACCGAAATGGCTCAGCCTTTGTCAATTTTGCTTAGTAGTTTACTTATGATAAGTGTTTTTCCAGTTGTCTGGAAATCGTTTCATATTGTAGTCGTCTCATAATCGAAGTGAAGTATTTAACTATACCGAAGTATTTCATTATTGTCGGCAATTTCCTATAAAGTGTTTGAGCCGATTGTTTGTGATTATATGTTTTTCGGTCTAGAGTCGCTTATTGTAGATGAGCAATATGATTTTTCCGAGGATGTTCTTTTGTATCAAACTTAGTAGAATTTACGAAACGTCCAACAGAGGTGATTGAAGGTAATGCTCAACTTTTGCAAAAATTAAAATTACTTGGTATTAATGATAATTTGATCGAATGGCTGGAGTCACACACACACACTTTACTGGGTGGATTCAGCGTATAAAAATAAATAATATTTTATTTGACCTAATTTATGTATATTCTGGAGTACCTCAGGACTCACACTCGGTCCGCTTATTTTCATATTATTTTTACTTGATATCACGAAATGTATAAAATTTTTCCGTTGTCTCATATATGCTGATGACATAAAAATATTTTCGCCATCTGATGCAGAGGAGTTACAAAAGGATGTAGATGCGGTTAATGTTTGGTGTCAAAACAATTTGTTATAATCTACCTCCATATGTTGAAAGATGTAAATCCGTGAAAATTAGTCTTCTTGAAATTCGTCGTCAGCACGTTATTGAACTTGAAGTAGTATGTTCCAACTAGAAATCTTCAAACTCGCAAACTCTTGAAAATATGTAGATTCTCACGGAACAAATTATGGAAATGACGAACCTTTGAATGCTATGTCGAAATGTTATAACGAACTACGTAATTTTTGTGACTTTATTGTGACGAAATTGGAGATTAATCATTAAAAAACAGTTATTTTAGTAATTAAGTTGCTTTTGTGTTATTTTAAAATTATGTTCTTAACCGTATGTTAATACAATTAATTAATTGTATTTTTTTTTTGTTATTGGTGTTTAAAATTGAACTGGAGCTTACGGTTCCTAAATTTTCTGATATAAATAAATAAAAAGTAACATTGCGAAATGTGACGTGTAAGTTACCAATTAATCTTGACTAACCCTACCAATAGCTAATTTATGGAATAATTATTTAAAATTCCAAAATATTATTAGCTTATTTACAGAATTACAATTTTCATTTACATATTACTTGTTAGCATAATGAAGTTAAGCATATTTAATTTTCATTATAAATCGTAAATGTATACTATATTTTATATTTAATTTTTATTTATGTTAAAATTTAATTTGCATACTTAATTTGTAAAGTAAATTAAATAAAAGAGATGCTTGACTCTTTGTAGAAGGGTTGGTTTTATATTCAAACTTAGATTTCAGGTCAGTTACTACAAGGTCATTTGAAATAATATTAGTGCTTAGCTTAACAAAGATCAGATTGATATTCCTAATCAAATATTGAATTCATGCAATGTTAGTGTTTACAGTAGCTGTTTGCCAAAGTCAAGCTTGGATTCTTAAAATTTACACTGTTCCAATAATAAAATATTAGTACCTACCTGATTCTGATTATATCACATTAATTCATTAAGTGATATTAACCGATTGCATAGCGAATATTGGAAAGAGCCTGCAAAACTAGGGTAAATCTTCATCCTTACTTGAGATTAAGGTACAGAAGTTTACCAAAAGGGAAATATTACTGGAACAGTATGGTGAATTATTTTATTTTATATTTACTTGACTTTCGGTTTTTTAAGTAAAACATTTTTATTAATCACAATTTTACATAAATGTTTATTTATCCTAATTTTGTTCATGGTTCTTGACATTTTTAAGTTTCGTAATATTCATATTATATTTTCAGTATTTAAACGCCGAATTGACCCTTAACAATTTATTTTTTATTTTGTTGTGATTCGCCTCTGGATTACAAGAGAGAGAGAGAGTGAGTGCAGTATGGGACAATTAAGAATTATTACTCCTTACGTAGTATTCAATTTTTTCCAATGGAATTGTAACAAATTAAATAGCAACAAAAATAAATTATACAGGAGCTGGTTGCCCTTTTCTTTTAGGGGCCACCAGACCCTTACGAAGAATACGAGTTTATAACGGCTAAGTAGGAACCTTAGACAACTTGAGAAATTCTAAGCCGGCCCTCATATTTGTTCATCCGCAGAGAGTTCGCTAAATAAAGGCATAACCTCATTGTTTCTCAAAGAAGACTAATGTGCCTTGTGTTCTCAGGAGAGCATGGTTTACTTTTTTTGGGTATGGCTATTACTTTAGAAAGCTTCCGGCAGTCCGAAAAATATATAAATTTTAACATAGCATTCATTATCAATGCCAAGTGCATAACCCCAGATGCAAGTAGGTTTTTAATGCCCCCTGTTAACCACTCCATCAACCCCAGGGGTTTCCTATTTTTAAGCCTATGTCACATACTCAAACTGGCTCAAAATTACTTAAATCGATAATTTTATATTTTTATCGATTAACCGATTTAAAAATATTTAAGAATTTCCAGTTTTTCGTTTGAAGAATTTTAAAGGTCTAGGGAATTCAAGAAATTCTATAATTTCAAAAAGATTCAAAAAATTTAACAATAACGTTATGTATTTTAAGTGCTAAAACCTTATGAGTTTCCCTCTTTCCTGAATTTTAATCCGTTCGAGCTTTTATCCGGTGCGAGATGTTCAGTCGATTTTACCCTGAATACCTAATTCTGAAACGCAACAGATGCAGATTTGCAATTTTGATGTATTCGTAAGTTTCATGGAAATTCCCTTATTACGGAAACCTATTCCTTGGAATAAAATATTCTGACGTCGTAATAATTGATTTGCCAGGATGGATAATAAAATGGAATGTGAACGGAATTCTTTCGTTTCAGAAGAAATCGGAGAACAAATGTTATAGAATACTCACTCCCTATAGTACCCCGGATTTAAATTTTAGAAAAAAAAATTTAAAATTTTAGCAATTACAAACTCTATAAAAATGACACTTTTTGAATAATGCTGGCTTTACTTTATTTTCGACTCTTCACTGGTTGATGACAGCGCTGATTTTAAAACAGCATTTATAGCTCATTTTATAACCGTGATGAGAATTCCCAAAGAAAAAAGAATCGATGCGGCATTTTTGGCTAAAGTTGTTTTTACAAAAAATTAGGATATATGCATTAACCAATAAAATGATATTGTAAATAACGCTTATATAATTGTATGGCCTGTCCAAAAAACCCCTATACGTAAACTGTTTTTGTCACATTGTTTAGACAGAAATACCAAAACGAAATTACGAAAAACCATCGTTAACAAGTTTAACAACCGTCCATATAAAATACCAAAGAAATCATGTACGCCATTAATATAGTAAATAATAAAATTTATAAAACAAATAAAACAAAATAATTAATTCTTGTGTGATTTTGATATTAGCAAATCTCTATGAATGAAAATTTCAATAAACACCAGATAGAGCTAGGTACTTAACCATCAAATTCCCAATAACATAATTGTTTTTGTTTTCGGAATTTAAAAAATTCCGAATTACATAGATTAAGACAAAAAGTGTCATAATATTTAGACAGAGAAAATACATTAGATTCAAATTAATTAGAGTCGACCATAGTCGAAATTTGTCAAATATCATTAACTGAACACCCAGAGATCGAATAATGCATTTTAAATATTTCGAGTGAGTTAATGTTTCTCTGGTACTTAATTTCCGAAATTAAATTTTTTGATTTTAAATTTTCAAAACAGCTATAACTGAACAGAAATTCATATAATAAATGATAATCAGGTGTTAAATATTTTTCTTAAACGTGAAGGGTATTTTAAATATCTGGGATTCATTTTCAATGAATACCTCAATTTCTCTAGACATCGTAATATTATAGGCTAAGGCGTTTCCAATGCTGGAGTTTTTCCAAAGATCGTTAAACGAATTCTAAAGATACAGTACTATCGCCATGCATTCTAGTTTCGTTCGCTCTATTCTCGAATATATATATAGCAATAGGCTGGCAATCTTATCAGCAACTTCATATTAACAAGTTTAACAAATGCAAAAGAAATTCAGTCTGTTCTTTTTCAGAAAAATGAATTGGCCTTATGATTCCATAGTATGAATATTGATGTGTTACTTCGCATTGAGACATTGTCGATGACACAGCAGATTTCTGGTGTTTCTTTTGTTGTTAATTTATTAAATGGCAGAGTTGATTTTCCTAACATTTTGAAATTAATTAATATTTACGTACTTAAAAAGGCGCCGAAGTAAATTCAGAACCATCCCTTAACTTCGTCTAAGATTTGTGGTTGACGTTTATGTCTGCTAACAACTATTGTTAACAAAACTCAAATAATCCACCTATCGTGTTAGGGGTCACGATAAGTTCTAAATTTAGAGTATCCAACACGGATGATCGAACACCCAAGTAACACTTAAATTTAAATTAAAGCTTTACGTTAAAAGCGTACAGAGTTAGTTACTTTTAGCCCGAATCCAACAATATTCCAATTAAGATTATCTAAAAAATTCGATTTGTCGAACTCTGGTGATAATGGTTATAACGTATTTCGGCCAATTAGACGATGGCGGCTGCGGACGAGTGAGCTGGTGCATTATCGTTTTGGAAGAGCACTTGTTCACGTCCAAATGTTCATGCAGAATGTTTCGTTTGCGTTGTTAACTATTATAACAACCTCCCTAATATTCACTCGGCGATCGGCCATTATGAAATCTAGAATTTTGTTCAACATTTCAGGAACCGTGTCGTCATAATATTTTTTAACTTTTGCTCGGTTTGCGTTTCGTTAATCATTATCTTTCGATAGTTTCCAAAACAAAACAATATGTCATATCGGCTTAAAATTTGGAGGGCATCTCCAAGAAAGTTTGTATTTTCCGAAAAATGCAATCAAATACAGGTTTTTTGCAACAATACAAATATTTAATTAAGTCGGCGGCCGTCATTCATTTATTCATTAGTTCAGTTATTTTTGTTTCTGATAAATCGCCAATTTGTTTCTTAATTTTTGTACTCGTCATTTTTGAATAATATGGTGCTTAAAACAAACCTCTAATTGAATGGATGAATAAATCAAGGCAACCGTTAAATCTCCTTTTGAGTTTAATACGTTTTGAGTTTTGTTCAGCAAGCGTTTGAATGATATATACCGCACGTAAGATTTAACTCACGCACAACCCTAATGTTACGGTACACGCTGATCTAAACCAAAGTGGTAAATAAATACTAATTAAGATTTATTTTTGGATTATTATGGGAAACCAAAAAGCTCTAAAGAATACTAATAGTAGAAAATTCCCGAAAGCATCTTCAGATATTGAGTGAAGCAAAAATGTATACTGAACTCTAACTGTACAACTCTAAATGGTAAATATAATATTACTATAAGCATACAATTTTTAAGATTCATGTCAAATGCAATTAGACAAAATTGTGTGTACGATTGTGGCCCACCTATTTTTTATTTATCTTTACAATACCCGTTCATACCCAAAGCTACTCATGTATAGTATTTTAACGGTAGCAAACGATATTTATCAAACTAACAGCTACACCAAACTACCACCACCGGCACCACCAACAAAAAAAAAAAATGTAATTAATTATCTTCAAAATTTATATATCATCGTCATTATAATTTTTGTTGTTTATTTTTTATGTTAAAATTAATGCTATAATTTTTATATTATTTTACATAATTTTCAATTTTATATATTTATGTGTACAAAACATAAAAAGGGTGGTTATTTTAGTTGGAAATACATATAGTATATAAAAAATAATTTATTACTGAATGGAACATCGGTCTTTTATGTAAATTAGTAATTTATGTACAATATTTAAATATACCTGGTTAAATTAATATAATAATTATTATTGATTAATAAAATTAAATTGTATACCAATATGTTACATAGTATAATATGTATAAATTATGTAGCGCATAGAAAAAAATCCTTGAAGTTTAAAAGAAAGTAATTTATTTACCAATCTAATTACCATAAGTGATGCGGTTCGCTCTTTTCTTTTTTGTCTATTTACCGTGCATACAAACATATATATTTACATGATTTAAATTGTTTTTAAGTGGTTCTGGTATTGTCGGCGGCGTTATTAGATGTGTTTCAAGTGCGTACACCAACATATTAAAATTAAGACAACCGTTTGTGTTTCAATGATCTTTCTAATTGGTTTGACAAACAATTAAGTTATACGAGGGAGAGAGAGATGTTTCAATTTCAACCTGCGCACGAGTATATTGAACTTTTACGAAAATATTAGTGTTACCATACATACATACATAAAAATAATTAATTTACTTATCATTCACGTAAATTAGTATTTTATTGTTTAATAATGAAAAATGTAAATTATTTATGTGCATAACAATATTTCGGCATTTTTACACAAAAATTTTAATAATATCTTTTCAATCTTTTTTTCGTTCATTCTCCATCATCATCATCATCATATCACCCTTTATTTTATTTAATCTTATATATTCATTTTAATATTATCTGCTAATTATCTTATTATTTATTCATAAAAAAATGATATTTTCTTTTTGATCTTATTTTTATTTTATCTGATATCAGATTAACAGATATTAAATTTAAAAAATAATAAAAAAAAGTTAGTTTGTAGATTTTTTTTTTTTTTTTTGCATGTGAAACGCTACAAAAGCATAAAATTATTCTTGTTAATAATAATTAAACTATATATAGTATATAATTATAAACTATATTATTGCAACTATTTTTTATAAAATCTAAAAGTTTATGTTAAATAGATTTGCGTGATCATTTTGGGTTATAAAAATAAAAATAAAGAAAATTAATAATCATGTGTTATAATATGTTTCTCGTCTCGTTTGTCTTATGTACAGTATTTTATGTTAGTTTAGATTTTAATTTTTTACTTTGTAGAGTAATTAGATTTTATGGCTTTTAATTTTTTTATACTATAAAATGGCGGATAACTACATTTTTATGCGATAATATATTTTATTTTAATACATTTTTTCTATAAAATCTATGTGAAACATTGTTGATGTGGTTCCATTTTTATTATAGGACAGGGCTGGCTTGTGTACGATATTCCAATTTTTATTCTTTAGAACAAGCGGGATTTTTAAAATTAGGACTTTGATTACCACACATCGTTATTCTCATTCTCTTCGATTTAGTTCGATATTTAATTTAAAATAAAATATAAAATTATTTATTGCCTCCTCGAAGGCACAGTATTCATTAATTTTATGGTCTTGGGGAATTATATTATTTTTATTTCAAAGTACTAGACTATGCCAACTACTTTTGTATTCACAGGTGTCAGGTAGAATCAATAGTGGTTATTAGCTTGGTTATGGTTGATAGTTGAAGCAGTTTTTGAAGTAGCCCGTTTTTAAATAATTATATCCTGGTCAAATGTGGGATTAAATTTTTTTCTTCACAATTTAAAGAAATTTAGTCTATTTTCCGATGCTAGAGTTCGTTTTTATTTTTACTTTTGGATTCTAGATGACACTTTTTTAATTTAGCAAACATTTTCTAAACAAGTGAAAAAATGTTAGTTTTAAGACTATCTATCCACCTTTCATGTCAGAACTACAAGCTGACATGAAGAATACAATTTTTTGGAGCCCTAGATTTTATTTTTCGATTTCGGAAGCCGCAGTATGAAGAAGTATGAGAAGCACTGAACTAAACAAAAGTTATCAAAAAGCAAAAAAAAAAAAATTAAAATAAAAAAGAACCCAGCATCGGAAAGTAGAGCGTAGTTGAGTTTTATTTGGCGCAATGTATTATCATATAAATACTTTAACCTTAGACCCGAGTTTATGTTTCACAACTTAATTCCGAGTTACGTGGAATAGAATTCCCCAATATTAATTTTCATTAAATGTACGGATAATGCCATTAAATGATTTTGAGCTATGTGTACTTAGTTTATTTATAAAATGATACAATGAGTAAAAATTTAAAAAAAATATTCATATAAAAATAAATATTTTAAAATGCTCCTAAATTTAATGTAGTGTTTGATTTTGATTGATTTCATTTTAAGGGGGACTGTATTCCCCAAACACGGTTTTAAGGTTAAATATTTTTTTAAAGTGATACTCTAACTAAATTACCTTCGTCTTATTAAGATAATAAACTGAAGGGTAATCTGTTGTACCAGTTGCGATCATGTAACCACAAAGCAAGCAAGCGACTCACAGTTGTCAATTTTCCCACATTCGCGATCGAAGCCTAAAGTGGTTGTTCGTTTTCAATAAAATTTAGGCAGCTTTATATTGAAGCTATGGACTATAGATTTGTCAAATTTCATATTCATAACAAGTACTGGGTGGTCACAGCAACCGAACAAAACTACAGAAATGCCACTTTTATTGTACTGGGTATAACTAATTTTAAGTAAAGCTATTTCTAAACAAGAGGCGGTTAATACAGAACACAAAAATATTAAATACTTTAATTTTGAAAATGTTATTTAACAAAATATTAAATAAAATTTTGTTTTTCTTCAATCGTCTTCTTCCAATTCCAAATCTTCGTACATCATTATCTTTATTATTAACTTCGTTATTTTCATAATCTTCTTGTCTGTGCTCTTCTTCATCTGGGCATATTTTTTCTGTTTCGTAAGAAACAGTTGATGCTGCTTAGATATGGATCTAAACTTAAGAGAAGTCTCTTAAATATCTATATCTTCATTTACTGGTATTGCACTGATCTTTCTTGTATGACTTTGTCGATATAAACGTATGACTTTATTTTGGCCTCTTGTGCCTCCTCCGAAAGCTCTCCTATATTGACAGAATCGCATGTTGCACTATCAGTGGGTTTCAGTGGTAGTTTAAACCATCGTTTAAAGTAAATTAAATTAAACTGAACCCATTTCTGATTTATATTCCTTTAATGCGTTTATTTGTTCACTAAGTTCCGTTTGTTCCATTCTTGAAATTTCTTCAGATTCCTGAACCATTTCAAGTTTTAAAGGACTACAGAATTTTTTCGATGCAGGGCGGGTAGTTTTCCATACTACATCTTCAAAATCTTTATCTAATAACTGTAGTGGTACAATTGAGGTAGTAAATAGGCTGTCTTCTGCAGGCAAATGACCTTCTTGCCGAGTTTCAATTGTTTGTAAGAGGAAAACTGGAGAAAGGATTACCTTTGCATTTGCACGTCCAGTGAATCCCGTGAAACACATTTTAATATGCTTTCACATGTTTTATTAAGCAAATTTTGTAGCGGCACTACCCATTAGAAATCGCAATTCCCGTCGGATAAAAGCTTTTTTTTTTAGTCCAACACTCTATAATAATGTGGACAAAGATAGTGTTCTTTTGCGCCACGTCTCAAGATTACATATTGCTCTCGTGTCAAATTCAAATTCACAAGCATTGCGACAGCTTCTTCCACAGAATAAGAAGACTGGTCATGCTTAGGAGTCTGCCAACGTTTTAAAAATTTGAAAAGTCCTTGTGGGAGTTGTAATAGTTGCCTCGGTTAAGAGCTTTGCTGCATCCCCATATTCATGTAGTTTCATTGCTGCGGCAAACGTTAATTCAGCAGAAGGTTTTTGCTTTTGGATTTCTACTGTTTTTCTCCGCTTAATGATTATTGAAGTGTCTTAAAATTCTTTGGGCGGGCGACCTCTTTCATATACAAATATTCATTAGAACAAGAAGGTATCAGTAAAAAATATCGAATCTTACCACTGCTTGTTAATGGTTCTGGAACAGAAGACGGACTTTGACGACATCGATAAACAATATCCGGGAAATTAATTTCTTAATTCAACCAGTTAGCATTATTTGAAATGAAAACGTTTTCCACCGTAAGATATAAGGCGCAAAAATTTTTTCTGACATATTCCACAAGCAATTTTGATGCACTTTCATCTCCATTTGTACACTTAAAAAATCCAGAACGCGGTTTTCGTGTTGTTTCGGACGCAAATTTCATCATTATTTCATGTAATTTCAAAGAGTTACGGTCATAATGACGAAAATTACCAAAAAACAATAACAGACTAAAACAGTACCAACACTGCAAATTATTACATTCTGTATTAATAAATACTTAGATTAAACAAAGTGGTTTTGTGATTAAAATTTAAGTATTCTTTGCACATATGTGTACAATTACAGTATACTTCCGATAATCCGAAGACCGATTTCCCGATTTGCGGCTTAAGAATGCTAATATGCTATACTAATTTCTATATTATACCAATTATCTCATAAAGGACGTTTGAAATTTTATTTCTTCGTAGGAAATGGTTATAGATGATATTGTAACGATGCTAATTAAAACAAAAGGGTAGTTCAGAAAATGATATTGGAGTACCCGGGTATTAAAATATCCCCAGTATTTGGATTCCCTAGTTGTCGCTATATGATCGCAAACGGTGTTGTAGAAAACTGAAATTAAAGGTAGGTTGAAGCAATATTAAGCTCCCTCATGAAAATATTTTTATACAGTTTTAATTCTTTTTTATTTTTATTGTTATCTTATTTTTCAATGTACTCAAGTCAAGTTTCTAGATTTTTCTCTTAATAAATAAATAAATGGATATAATCGTATATATAGTCATTGAACTGAATGGTTGCGATTTTGTCCCGTCACAAAGATAAAAATATTTAAGTAAAGCAATTGCAAATTCCTATAGCTTGTAAATGCCCCTTTGTCAAATACAATTGATGTGCAACACAAATCTTCAAAAATTATTTTTGGTTCAGGTTCCGAAGATTCAACCGGTGATAAAAATCGATACCTGTCGTATACGCTAAGCATCAGAAGCAATAGAATTTTAATATTTGTGGTTAAAATATCTTAACAGATATTCATAAAACTGTTGCACCGATATTTAGTTTTTGTTATGTATTAACAAAATATGTATTTATTATTTTTTTAATTCCCCACCATTTTGTGTCGCGGAAAATATATTGTTTGGCGGCCAACACGACGAGCGATGTGTTGTCGCAGTAGAGATCGAGAGCAGACTGATAAATAAAAAATTCATTTTGTTTTATGTTCGCTGTGTTGTGGACAAGCCGGTCAGCGATTGGTTGTTTGTATGTCATGTGACATAATGCCCAATGAGTTGAACAGGTGGCACCCTATGTGCGGCGGGCTTGTGTTTGCGCCGGAAGAATTGTAGTGGTACATTGGGTGAACCGCTACAAACTTTAAAACTTTAAACTGGTTCCTTTACAATAAGTTCATTTTGCAAATCGAACTAACTTCCGATCCAAAGAATTTTTAGAATTTCATAAATGGTAAAAAAGAAGATTGCTGGATTTTCTACACCAATTGATTTTTCAGAATTATTTCGCCTGTCATTCTTCCTGTGATATATTTAATTTGTTTGTCAATTTTTTTGAGTCTGTCCACCTATCCTTGTTAAGATTTGTGTTATTACGTACTGGAATTTTTCCTGATAAATGGAAATTATCTGGCACGAAAAGTTAAGAATCGCTACTCTGTCTGCCATACCAAAAATTTGTCGTATACTTACATGGTACAGAAATTCTTGTTTTTACATGCAAAAATTTGTATTTCTCCTGCTCATTACAGATTTTATTTGAGTAGATCTACCGTGCCTAATCTAGATTTTTTTGTGGATTTTATATAGGCAATAAGTAGATGTAGTATACACCGATTTTTTAAAGGCTTTCAATAAAACTCACCATTCGATTCGTATTAATAAGCTGGATAATTTGTCAAGTCAAGACTATTGATTTAAAATCTCGTTCATTTCATGCCACATTGGTCCGCTTCCATTCTCATTATTTGTTAATGATGTTGTTGAGTGTTTTGTATTTATAAATTGTCTCCTTTCTTCAATTATTAATGTTTCTGATTGTGTGAAATTGCCATTTGACTTGAATAACCTTGACAATAGCCCGTTTCACTTAAATTAAAGAGAAAACTTAATAGTTCTAGCATTTTAGGTATGTAAAAAATTAAAATTTTAACCTTTTTTAGTTTACTGAATTTTGAATTAAATCAAATTTCATTAGTTAATTGAGTTAATTATTTTATAAGTTTTTAAAATTCTAAGACCTTAGGCAAATGCTTTTATAAATTTTTATGATATTCAAAAGTTTCAGCCAATTTAAATATTTGATTATTTCAAATTTTGTAATAGATATTTTAGAAAGTTTTAACGAATTCTAAAAAACGCATTTCGCATTTCAAAAAAAAATTTTGAAACGCTGAAGTTTTGTCGTTGTCATATACAGACCAGGCGCTCGATCGATAAAAGGCAAAACCCATAAAAAATCAATTTAGACTAAAAATCTATATTTAAGTAGAGTTTTAGTCGTATAATTAAAATAATTACTTATCTGTTCCCTTTAGGAAAATTTCCAATATTTAGGTGCTAAAAATCGCTAATTTAAATTTTTATTAAACTACTGGAACGGATTTGTCAAAATGAGGCGAAATTCCTAAAAAAATGTAGGACTTACTATTTTTATCAAAATGATCCAAAGGCTAGGAAATCGTACAAAGCAAACATTTCTTCCCGTTTTTCTAAGTTTCCTTATTTAACGGTGTGGCGATAAAATATTTTCACAATATTTTCGTTCAACCGTATGTGAAATGGTTTTAGTCTCATTAGCGACTTTTAAGTCTTTATATACAATTTACGGCACATAATGACTTTAGTCCTATTTACGGCCGTTCAGCCATCACCTTTTTCCCTTTTTTCCCCCACTTCACTGTGGGAACTTTTTCATATAAATAAGCTAAGCTCTTAAATGCAAAAAACCAAAAACATTATATGGTACATTGGGCATACTGGAAGATCATTTTGTTCAATGGTTTCTAACCCGTAAGAGATGTTGGTAAAATATACTCATAATCGAGGTTTGCTTTTAACATTATCAAAACTCGTTACAAGTATATTGATATTAATATTACAATGGAGGAAATTCTTTACAAAATGCAACAAGTTGATGTTTTGGACCGTATGGAGAAACTTACGATTTATAAACAAAGGCAAAACAGATTCTTATTGAATTAAATGATTAATACTAACACAGGCAAATTAATCGACTTAATAATAAATAAGAATTGATTTAGTAAGCTAACATAGAAATGTTTTCAAGGTATATAAAGGTAGAAACGAAATTCGTGCGATGATTGCAGATGGAAATCGATCTTAACAGAATAAACTAAATATTTGTCTTTTATTTTTTTTAAATAACGAAAGAGTTAGAGAGATGCATGAGTAGTTCATTAAAATATTTGAATAAAAAATTATGAATAGTGAAATTTCATTTTAAATTCAAATTTCAAGTTGAAATTTTCATATTTAGAAAAAAAAAACATTTTTCAATCTAAATTTTACTTTGGATATACGGTGAAAAAGATGGGAAAAGTGAAAAATATGTATGGGTGCAAAATTAAGATATAAAAATACTCCAAAGGCGTTAGTAATTTCTGTATTATTTAGAAACGCTAATTTGAGATTTTAGGATGCAACTGAATACAGACCATTCACCCCAAACCAAATTTGATTATAAATTGTTTAATTTCGTGGTAAATTAAGAATTTCGGTTAATATCTTTCTAAATTGTTATGTTAATATTCTAAACTGTCTTTCTGATTTTGTCAACCATATCTATATTTCTCATTAAATGATTAACTCTGGCGAAATCACGAAAATGTTAGTTTTATCAGCGTTTGCTATGTGCTCCAATCAAACTCCAAATCTTTAGAATTAACAGTTTATAAATAGCTAAAACTGACAAAATAGAGATCCGGTACCACCAGGAGTTGATAGTGAAATATTTTCGTTCGTCTTGCAAATATCAATTTAAACGGTATCTAAACCTTATTCTCTGGAATAAAATATTTCTCGGTGCTGAAAATAATATTTGTAATTTCATGTTTATTCTCTCGACTAAAGACTGTTTAACGAATACAAACACACTTATTAAATATTGTTTTTAAACTTTGTGATAATTTTCGCGTTTCTCCTTTCGGTTGCTGTAACCCTAATGAAATTTTTATTTAGATTTAAAAAATAAAAGTTTTGTTAAATGAAGGCGAAATTTAAATTTTCTATCATCTCAACATTTATAGAGGAGGCTGGATGGAGCCATCTTACTGATTGAAAATATCAAAAGTAACTATAAATTCAGGCTTGATGGGACATGCTTCTTAGTAGTTGGACAAGGTCTCAATCACTTTTTCGGATTCAGGTCATTCTGGTACTACATTTGCACGACCTCTAAAGTTTTTTTGGCCATATAAAGGAGCCCTTATCGCAAATTGGTGGCATAGACGAGTCAATCTTCTAAAGTGTCAAATGAATATTGTTCCAATTATTAGGCATTTCTTTAATTTTTTTTCTTTGATTAAACAGCTCTAAAACTTTGCTTTGAACATTGCAAAAACTAAAAGTCTCACAATTTTTTTTGGCAGCCATGCTTAATATATGCTCAAATATAGAAGAATTCACAAATTTCATGTATTGAATGGGACTTTAAAAAATTTGTAAACATTATCCAAGTTTTTGGAAATTCTTAATTCTTGAAAAGCGTACTCGTACTTGAATTTAACAAAAAAAATTTACAATTTTAAGAATCCAGAATTCGTCGAATTTTATTTGAAAATATTTTTATAACATTTATTTAATAGTATAAAGATGAAGAAACGCTCGTTGGTTGTAAATGGATAATGATCTAACCTCGTTTAATTTTATTTAATTTTTGTTTTTTTGGTATGTTAAACAACAGGTTTATGCGACTTAACCAGAAGCTTAGCACAGTAAATTGAAAATTTTAAAAAGGCGTCCTGGCCTCAGTCTAAAGTTTCGCAAAGATCTTTTTGAAATGGTGACTGTGAAACTGATGGAACAATGAAACATTTAAAAATAAATTTGTTCTCCTAGAAATAATTCGAAAACTATAAGCTGATAGAAAATGGCTACAGTCCTCCCCCGTAAATATCGCCTGAGTTAAAATTTAATATTTTAAAAATCTCTAAAAAAAAATCGTTTAAAGCACCATTTAGAATAAAGCACCTAGGCGTTGTAATTGAAATGTTTAAATTGAAAAGTAAAGCAGTGTATTACAAGTTAATTTAACATACAAACATACAATATATAATTTTTATATAGCAATCATTATCTTGGTGGAGTGAAAAAACATTACTAAATGCTTTTACTTCAGTTTTGAAATTTTTGAATATGTATATGCTTATAAGCAGTTTTATAAAATATTAGTATTTACTTGTTTACTGACCATAAAATAATCAAAATAGTAATAATTGATAAACGAAAAATTACAGTGAACGTCGGTAAATAGACACCACCAAAAGTAAATGGACGCTCGTTTCTTCTTTAAATCCACCGTTATTTTCTTGGAATTCACCATTATTTTGGTTGAAAATGTTAAGATTAGAGGGGAACTTTGAGTTCCTATCAAAAGATGGTGATTTTTAAGGTTGTAAAGATAAGTCGCAAAAATATTTAAGTAACGTGTAATTCAGATGAGATAGTTACCGGCCTCGACATTCAGTGGTCAGAAACTACTTATGATACTAGGATTTGGGAACATATTTTTTAACTCCCCCACCAGACAATAGGATTAAACTTCAACAAAATATGACTACCGAAAAGGTTCAAAGGTGGCTATTTGTTGCGCAGTAATTTTTGAATTAATCATCTTGCTGTCTTCTATATTTTCCAAAAATAATTGGGTATTTGTAAAAAATATGTCATTTTTCGTAATTATAAATTATGTGTAGTTTAGGGATATTTATACAAATTTATGACATTTTGTCATTTTTCTACTTAATGTTTGGATTTCAGAAATCGCACAGTTGTAAAAAAGCACCAAATAAAAATATTTTTCTTGAGCCCATATCCTTTTCGTAATCGGTGTGTTGTGATTTTTTCGATAATTTGTGGATTAATTAAGAATTTATTTTTGAAGTTTTTCTATAAAAGATTAGCTTAAGAAGATTAAGAAAAAGTTTCAATAATTAGTTACTAACTTAAAAATAATTTTTATCAAATAATACGAAGAGCGAAATTATTAAAAATTTTGCAAGTTCAGTTTCGATCTAAATGAGAAATATGAAAAATTAAATTTTTTCCCATTCAATTACATCAGGCTATAGCGAATGAGTTGCTAATTACACTTTTGATTACTGTCTATTTATAGAAAGCAACCATGTAGTTAACTATTAGCGAATTATATGCAACAAATATTAAACTCGTAACAAATTCAATTTTATTTTATTTAACACATAAATACGAATTCTGTTAGAAATATAAGGTTCTTCCGGTACATAACCAGATGATTAGTTTTACGAAGACCGTAATTGTTAAGAATTTTGCAAGTTCTTATCAAGTAATGAAAGACGGAAATAATTTGGGGAACATTTAAAATTTCACTGTCACTGTTAAATATTTTTTATGATTATTAAACGACCAAAGATTATTTTATGGCATATTTTTTCTTGCTAATTAGATGATTGTTAATAATATCCAACCTTGACCTAATGCACTCCTCTAATTACACCAAAAAAACAATAAAAAAATTTGCTAATCCTCACTAAGTCATGATCTCATATACATTTGGCCAAACCACAAAAAAAAAAAACAAAAAAAGATTTCTAATCCCAATAAAATATTTATTCATAAATTATAAATAAATAATAATACAACAACAATCCTGCTATATTTAATACCAAAAAGGTGACTTGTTTCACCGAAACGGTTAACACTATTGTCGGTAGCAAGTTTTAATTTTAATTTTTATTTTTTTATTTTTTTTAGATGAGATCAAATTAATTAGATACATAATATAAAGATGAGATATATAAGTTTTAAAGCTCTGTATATAGTTTATAAGCGGTGTGTTCTTCATTCGTCGAAAAACGATTTCTAATTTATGATTTTTTTTTGTTGTTCGATTCTTAAGAAGAAGTAACAAAACTTTTTATTAATAAAATTATAAATTCCATAAATTATAACCGCGCACTAATTAAGTAGAAAATTTATGAATATTTGTCACAACCGCGTCCATTTCATTATTATGCTCGCAGGCGTTCGTGAGAAATACAATTTTAATTGGTTTTTGTTTTGTTATTTTATTATTATTATTAGTATGTGTATAAGATTGACAGTTATAAGTAGATGGGAATTAAAAAAATTACAGATTTCTTCGAGACGTGTGAGATGAGATGGCTAAATTTGGCTAATCGGTTAAAAGTTTTTGAACTTTATATGCCTTCAATAAATTCATAAACATTTATTTTATAATATATGTACATCACCGGCTGTTCATATCTACCTGAATTTTAATAATTTTTTTTTGTTATTGCTTCTTAATCATAAATTGATCTTTATATATGAAAATTGTATAAGAAATGCAAAATCCAATTTTTTTTGTTTTCACAATAACGTTCTAAAAGCATTTTATTATTAATAATATAACACTTATGGGATTTCACCAAATATAAGCTGTTCTTTCAATTATGTGATGTGAATTCGTCTGAGATAAATCTTTCCAACAACAAAGCTATTGTTAATATTTTTTTTTGTTTTATTGATTTATGGTTTGTTTTGGATTTTGGGGTATAAATACGTAACGTACTGAAATGCTACTTATAATGGGCGATAATTGCAGTACGATATAATCAAGGGTATCCAGTGTACGTGGTACCTCAGTATTTTAATAAAATGTTGAGGTTTTATAAGTTTCATCGACCTCATGCAAGTTTGTGTCGATCAATAATACAGGAGCACAACAAAATGAAAAATGCAACAAAATCGTGTTGAATGTACAAATTCACTAATAAAACCGCCGCACAAACTAATTAATATACGCAATTCCACCTAAGAAATTTATATAATAATACACTTGTCATAAATGCGTCAATGCCACCATAAAGCATATCGACGACACGACAGTCAGACCTTCATCACACATTCATTAAACTCGCTTTATATGTAGCTATATACAAATACATAAACTTGTCGAACCACATCGTAACGTCGCAAGTACATATAAAAATTGTTGTATATAATTCTAATTCTTGTCAACGTATAATTAGTAAACTGATTTACTTTATGCATGACGAACTTCTTTAATTATTTGTTTTCATCTCCATTCATTCTTCTCCAGTCCTCGCACATACACAAACACATCGCTCTGCATACGATTTAGCGATTGACAAATTTTTTTATTTTTTACTTGATTGATTGACATCTCGACACCTATATATCTAGACGGACCACACCGAGCGAAATTTAATTTAATTTTAAATACCGGTAATTTTTTAAATTAAAACACTAATTTTTTATTATTAAAAATTAAACTTTGTCCAAATTTAATGTGAATCTTAAAACGGAAAGTAAATCACAAAAAAAAAAAAATTGTTTGAATCTTCTCCGCAGATCCAATATAACACTTTACGTGATGATGATGATGATGGTTTTTCTTGTTTTCTTTAACGTACGTTTGGTAAAGTAATTTAATATTTAATTTTTGAATTAAAATATGAAATAAGAAGAAGAATGCGTCGTACATAAGAAATGGAATAAGAAACACTTTTTGCTTTTTTTGTTTTCTGTACCATAAGATTCGTACGTTTGTATCGTATATGGCTGTGCGGTAGATATCAAAAAAGGGCGGCTGTCTTTGATCCAAAAAATATAAAAGAAAGGCACGCCTATCGCGAGATGGCGCTCTCTTTATGCTATTATTGTTATTATTATTATTGTTATAACGCTACCGCGATCGACGCGCATTGAGAGATATTTTTCTCGTCTTACCTTCGTTTGGGTATATATATTTGTATTTATATATGTACATATGTATAAGAGAGAGAACTTTTCGATAATCGCATGCGCCTGCCATCCCCAACCAGACCAAACATTTTTTTTTTTCATTTTTTTATGTTTTACTAAACAAGCCACCATATCATCCAGATGTGCTCAACTTATCTAAATATGTATGCAGTACATACAACATACATAAATATATAATTATTGTGATGATAAGTAAGATTTACTTCAAAGTTTAAATATCTTAAAATCAACTTGTGTGAAAAATCGTTTTAATCATAAAATAAATAAATAATTTAGAGAAAAATATATGTGTAACCGAAAATATCCAACGGTGTAAAGTTAATTGGACCACACAAAAAAAAAATTATTTTAACTATAGATATTAGAAAATACCTTAAGACGAAAAAGCCATTATACACGTAAGGAAGAAGAAAAATTTAAGTTAATCGATTTTTTTCACTCTCTTATATTTATATAGGTATAAGAAAAGTGTTTAATTGACTTATTATTACTGTTGCATTGGATTGATCAAAAGGAAAATACCGACGATTTAAAAATTCGATATTTCTGTGGTTGGAATTGCAAATTAATGGAATGCAAGTCAATTTAAATTTCACACGAGTAAAAGAAATTACCTCCTGTGGGGTTGTCTCCTGTTTTATCTCCAACTGGTATTATCCCACAAAAATAAATCTTGATTTTGTTATGTTGTTGGATTGATATTACAAAGCTTTTCTCGGAATTATAGGGCAAAGCTTTTCTTTTAAGTTTATTGCCAGGTTACCCCAAGTAAAAGACCCTACAAGGTTTTATGAGGATATTTTTTATAGTGAATCTCTTTTGGCTGATTCTTGTTTACATCAATATATGTATGAAAATTTGATATCTATAAATAAGGGTTGTTTTATCCGTATAGATATTTACTGACAGCAGGCTTTTTCTTCGATTGCTTGGATGAGTAAAATATAAGGTAATTATGAGATTTAAACTTACACTGATAGTGATTAGTCTATGTTGCCGAAACTAGAAATATAACGAGTTAGAGTTTTGTGATTTGGAGGAGCAAACTATTATCATAATTTAGAAAATATTTCATCACAGAACAGTTCTACTCATTTGTATTTTTCAAATCAACTATTTGTTTTGGTTTGCCATATCTAATAATGCCTCGGAGTAGTGCTAAGTATTTTTGTGGGATACTAAGAGATTAATTTTTATTTATTTATTTACAAAAACTATCATATTTAAAATCCAGCGACATTCATTTTTACATTATACGATGATAAATCCTTAGCTTTGAGGAGTATTGAAAATTTAACAATAGTTCTAAATATTTACAGGGACCTGTTACAATTATAAGTAAATGCCATATCATCAGCAAACGCAACAATTTTGCAGAAAAATTTAGTTTACGTAAATTAGAAATAGAACTGGTTTAAGGACTGGTCCTTGAGGAACGTTAGCATGAAGTTCGACAAATTTATTCAGTAATCCATCGGTACTCATCCGTTGTAAGTGACCTTGTCAGTACAAAGTAAAACAATTAAACATACACCTTCTGAATCTAATATACCAAAGATTGAATCTTCGGATAACTGAGCCCTTTTTCAAATAGTCGAGAACAAATATTCTGAATTTTATCCAAAATTCCGTTACCCCTGAAATATTAAATTCCTTAGTAAAATGATTTGGATTCCAAAGCTTCGATAAGTGAAAGCTATTAAAACTAATAGTTCTTGATATTTCTTGCAAATACATGATTTATGCTCAAAAAAAGCACAACAATTATCAAGGATTTATTTGATAAATAAATTATCAAGCTTAAAGCTCATTGAAAACAAATACACTAAATTAATCCCAAAATACCATCTTCCTTTATGATATGAAATTTTTAAAGTCAAATGGTCTGATTTGAAAAGCTCTTAAAACTAAAAGCTCTTGATAATTTACATTGAGAACAAATATTCTAAATCCTGCATAAAATTTCGTCATCCCTGGTAATATCAAATTTGGGAGTAAATTGTTTAAAAACTTCGATAAGCTTTTAAAACTAAAACTCTTGACAAATTGATCAAATACATAATTTATGCTCATAAAATATTTTAATAAAAACCTGGAATTATTAGAAAGCTCAAAATGTTAAGTTCAAACCCAAAAAGTATAGATTCGTTGTCAAGCTAAAAGCTTATTTAAAACATAAATCTATTTCAAAATCTCACCTTCCTTTAGAATATCAAATTTCAGTGTAAAAAGAAAATGATTTGGATTAAAAAGCTTCTATACGTGAAAGTTCCCAAAATTAAAAATTCGACATTTTTTGCAAATACATAATTTATATTCATAAAACATTTTAACAAAACCAAATCTCAAATTATGAAGAGATTCATAAATATTAACATTAAATCCTAAAAGTATCAATTAATTATCAACCTTAAACCTCATTAAAACCAAACATGCTAAATTTATCTCAAAACTCCGTTACAACGGGTAACAGAATATTGGGATAAATTGTTTAAAAAGTTTCGATCAGTGAGACCTCTTAAAACTAAAAGTATAACTATATGCAAATACGAGTAAAATGATTTGATTTAAAAAGCTTCGATAAACGACAGCATATATATTATAATACCAAGTTTCCTAGTAAAATGGTTGGATTTGACTAAAAGCTCTTGATAATTTACATTGAGAACAAATATACTAAATGATCCATTAATTCCCTTATCATTTGTAAATTGGATTTCGGAGTAAAATCGTTTGGTTTAAAAAGCTTTTCTTATTTGAAGCTTTTAAAACTAATAGTTCTTGATATTTTTTTGCAAATACATAATTTTTGCATTGTAACAAAAACCTGAAATTATGAAAAGGCTAACAAATGTTAAGGTCAAACCCAAAAGGTTTAAATTAATTATCAAGCTTAAAGCTCATTGAAAACAAATATTCTAAATTTATCTGGAAATACCATTTTCCTTTATATTATCAAGTTTCATAGTTAAATGGTTTGGTTTGAAACCCTCTTAAATCTAAAAGCTTTTGATGATTAATGGACTTGGAGAACAAATATTCTAAATTTAGTCAAAATTCCGCAACCCTTTGATAATTGAAAGCTTCTAAAATTAAAAGTTCTTAATTATTGCAAACACACAATTTATGCTCATTTCGAAATTTGTGATGCTTTATCGATATATTTATGTTGTTTTTGATTCGCCTTGTAGCCCTCTCTGGAAAAGCAATCTATATTTCTCTGCAGATCGACAAATACAATCGAATTGCTCATACATTGCATGTATGTATGTGTGCGTGCCGTGTATTTTACATCTGTCAATAGTGTTGACGTTTTTGAAAATAGAATTTTGCTGAAAATGACAGTGCTAATTGTTGGTATTAGTAAAAGAGTGGTAAACCTGCCAAAACATCGAAATTTTTAATCGAGCAAAAATTTTATTCGACGGATTGCTTTTTCTTGATGAATCGAACAATTTGACAGCGCAAAATCAATTCTTTGATAACCGATTGCTTTTTTTTTTGGTGAAACGAAACCCACATTAGAAATCGTCAGAACATTAATTTGCAAGTTGACGTGTCATCTACTCTCAAAATCAGATAGTTTCATCTGATTGCGAGAGTAGACAATAGGAAGAATTAGTTTTTCTCAACATTTATAGTTACGCCACTGCGCAGCTACCTAATAAACGACCAGAATAGCTGACGTGATGCGCGCCCTACTGGAAGTTCAAAGAGCTGATAGATTAATCTGATATTGAACATACTTATGTATTTTTAATACCATGATATTGGGGTAACCTGGATGTTAAAAAAAAAAAATATTTTCAAACTCGAGTAATTTGGATACCCTATTGATAAGTGATCTCATTTTTTTGTAAAACGGAATAGCCGTAGACATTTCCAGCGACTCTTTGAAATTTACTAAAATAATATTTTGATTTACTATCGTTTGTATCTTTTTTAATAAATTTTCGAAAACTTATCATAGTGTATTTTTAATCCAATATGATGACTGAGCTTTTCAAATCTTCACTTGTGACATTTAGAAAATACTTCATGAAAATCGTAATGTTGCAAGTGCCCGAAATATAGTCAAGATCTGAGAAGTTTAACCCTTTTATGTTTTTCAATTAGACTATTCATCTATGTAGTTTGTTATTCCTAAAACTTGCCTCCGTTTAGTGGTATAGGTATTTATAAAATAGGGATTTAATTATCTTAATTTAGGTATTTGAATTGAAAAATACTAAAGAGTGAAACTTCCCAGGCCACTGCTATATTTCACGAAGTTGCACCAATACGATTTTTATGAAATATTTTCCAAATCAAGCTCATTGCATCCCCATCTCAAAGAAATATAGCACTAATCCGAGCCATTTAGTTTAGGCAAACCAAACGACTAATTGGATTGAAAAATATTAATGAGTGAAACTTTTCATCCCATACGGCTTTACATTAAACTGATTGCATTCCCATCTCAAAGCCAAAAAGCAGTAATCAGAGACATTTTAAGCTTTTGCAAACCAGACGAATAATGGAATCCAAAAATAAAATTTTATGATCATTTCTCCCTTGCATTAATTCAATTTCCATGAAAAATCCTGGAATAACTGCAAATACGTCTTGTAAGATGAACAGTGAACGAAAACTTTCATGTTCTTGTCTTGACATCGTTATATAAAGTGAGTGAATTCTTAACGCTATTCACATTTAATGATATAAAATCATAAACCTCTGAAAGTTTCCCTCAGTATCTCCGAGATTGATACTTCGTGCAACTATCACTTAGCGTCCAGGTATAATTCATCAATGAACTGTTATTGATAGAAAATGTTGACTGTATCAATACTAATCTTAATGTTTTCTACAATAAATCAATACAAAACTTTGAACTAACGCGTAGCAGTAACTAAAACTGCATCGAACAGTTAAAAACTATGGTATAATGGCATCTTAATAAACATGAAAATCGCAAAGCGTACTAACGCATGAAAAGCACTAATGCTTATGGTGAAAAAATTAACTTTACCAAAATCAAAAACGAGTTAAATTGATTTTATGAAGTGAAGTTCAAAACAAAACCAAAAATGACTCAAAATATTTCAAATCAGATAACTATAATACATTTACGTACTAGTAATGCTAACTGCCCAAAACAAATACCTTTTATTTCGGTAGCTGAGGTAATGCTTGCGTGGGGTAGCACAATATAAGTTATGTTTGACTACTCAAGGAGCATAATTCATACATAATGCCACAATTATGAGTATGTTTTATAAGAACTAATAAGTGAATTTTAGAAGTAATAACAAAGTTATTCTTTTAACACGTATCCTATTTTTAAACTGCTTTACTCCATCATAGTAGCGTATTTGGATTTGGGTAGAAAATTAGGGACATAACCTAAATAAATTGAGATTTATATTGCATTCCTCTCACTATTAACTGGTAAGTGGACGAAGCTATAAATGCTCTCTCTTTTACATTTTATTTTAAAACTAGCTGAAATGATGAACGCCGACAAACATTCGTTTCACAACACATTATTACCACTGCAAGAACCATGTAAATTCCAATTTCGGTTATTAACCGCCGATGTGGAAATTTTATCAAATTTTTTAACTGCTTTAGACTCAAGCATATTACCAGAACGATTTGAATCCATTCTATTTTAGTTATTGTTACTAAAGTAAGTATAATATTTATAATAAATCAACTTCCAAAACTTTGTTAAATTTGTAACAAGCGTTACTGTGATTACATAAAATGGTGTTTTGTCCTTCGTAGTGTAACTGAGATGTTTTAAACTTATATGGATGGTAAATCAGTTTACTTAGTAGCTCTCCATCTATATTAAAACACCTTTTGTTTGAAATAAAAGTGGCTTACCGTTTAATTCATCGAAATCTATTTCATGCTATTTCAAATATGGCTGGAGCTAATAGTTAATCTATGAATTGGTTAAATCAGATTAACATTTCACAAAATAAAGTCTAGTAAATTTCCATTCCATTATCTTCGAGATACCTACAGATATGTTTTGATTTAGTTTGAACGTATAGGATTTTGACGCGGGACATCAAAATTGTAGTAATAAATATTGTCGCTGCTAATGGTTTAAAATTTCCTGATTGATTTCAAAAATCAATCAGTTAGGTACATATCCGATTCTGATTTATCAAAAGTCCTTCAATTTGACAAAATTTTAGATAGAAATAAATAAGAATGAGTGTTCAAGCAATCAAGATTTATTTTGGGTCTTACATCTCACCAAACCATTTATTATGTCAACCAGTACAGGTTCATTTTCCAAAATTGTTCCAATTAAGAACTTAAACTGTTCCAGACTCCCAAAAATCTGATCCTCACGAAAAAAAATTTAAAATTTTCAGAAAGATACTTGTCAGGGAATAATCGGAGTTGATATTTTGATAAAATTATCTGTAAACGAGTTTACTAGCTGTTATCGAGCATTTTTTGTAATTATTCCGTTTTAACATTCCTGAATAGGAAGGGTTTATTTGTTTGATTTCATTGTTTTCTGGATTTATCGAGTCGTTAAAAATTAGCTATTTCGAGATTTTTCTTAATTCGTTGACGGGAGACGGTTGTCTACGATCGAGTTTAAAAGGTAACACTGCTTCAGCGAAATAGCCCCGATCTTTGTTCAATTAATAGGTTTTGCACTCCAAATTCAACATTTTACAAGTCATATTCATCCTTTTCCAAAGCAAATTGACCTTACTCCAAAACATATTAAATAATAATTGAAATATCACATTGAAATTAAAAACATCAGATTGAAGTAGTTTGACTCACTGATAATTTGTATTTAGAATTTTTGAAATTATTTGTGACCGATATTTTTGAGATTATTTCGAAATTATTGAATATTTTTAAACTATTCCAAGTTTTTAATATTGGTCTGCTGCGTAAAAATTGTTTTCTCGATTCAATGATGAACCAGGAAATACTTAATTGTTTGTACCGGTAGGCGGTGGAGGAATTAAACTTGACTGGCACTCCGTTTTTCTTTAACCCGTGAATGAATGGGAGAGTCCATCGCAGTTTCTCGTGAAATGAGTAGCTGTTGGTTTTAAATTTTTTCCTTTTATACCGAGATTTTGTGTTGGTAATTCGATTTCGTACAAAAAAGAGTGGAATTTTTGTAGTTTGGTCGTAGCTACCTGAAGAGTAGACCTCACTTTTTTGTACGAAACCAAATTACTAACACAAAATTTCAAAGAGATTTCTCATTTATTGAGAGTTGATACATTTTGTATTCACTCTGCGGGAAAGAAAAGGGGGAGGGAATTAATATTTTCTACTTTTGCTGGGTAGATAGTATATTAGGAGTATGACTCCATTATTTTACTGATTTGCCAAATCGAAAATATTGAGTATGTCATTACAAATAGTACGTCGTCTAAAAAGAGCCAAAAACATTTTTATAGTGAATTTTAGGGTGTCTAGGGTATATTGAATTAAAGGGCATATTTTAGAGTGAATTTTATATAAAATTTTAGGGTAAATTTTAGAGTGACTTGTAGGTTGAATTTTAGAGTAAATTTTAGAATTAATTTGTCGTAATTTTAGGAAGTAATTTTAAAGAAAATGTGGGGTAAATTTATGATGAATTTGATAGAGAATTTGGATTGATTTTAAAGTGAATTTTAGGATGAACTTTAAGGCTGGGTTGTACGGTGAAGTATAAGGTGCGTTTCAAGCTGACTTTTTAGTTAACAACACATCGTATGGTAAATTTGGTAGAATTGTAAATTGAACTTAGATCAATTTGGGATGCATTCTATGGTGAATTTTGCGATGACATCTAAGGTGAAGTTGATAATAATTATAGGGCCTTAATTCACCTTAGAAATTGTATGCCCCTATAGGCTTATTTATTTTATTATATTAACTTTTGTATCGAGAATTTAAATACAGTAAATTTATTAAATTAAATAAATTCTGTTGGTCTACGATTGAATTTGATTTAAAAATGGATGAATATATTTTGGATCAAGGTGAATTTGATTTGGAAAAAGATGTATATTTTTTGAATAAATGTTGAATTTGAAGTGCAAAACCTATGATATATATCTAGAATATTTCCAATCAGCATAATATTAAAGATTTCTGAAGTTTTTCGAGATTTTCGAATAATTTCATATTCTCCAGATTTCACTAATGCTCGAGATTCACAAAGAAATACATATTTGTTCATTTCTAAGTTTTGGCATCATTATTTCATTTTTCTAAATCTCGAGATTGTTTTTGAGATTAATCGAGATTTTGGAAAGTATCCATTTTTGCGCAAACGAAGATGAGGAAAATATTGAACGATCAAGTGGGCTGGAGACAGAACTAATTTTGGCTGCGAGGATGATTCTGCGCAAAATTATCAATGGTGTCTAAGGTCCCTTTGAGCGAAACAGCATAATCACAGTCTATTGCTGATGGTTTTGTGATTGTCGTCCCAACCCCTTCCCCCTTAAATCCAAATTTCTCGAAACAGAAACTCAATTTAAACAATGTTCATTCCTGCAATTTTGACTTAAGCTTAGCTTAGTACGCAGTTGAAGAGATATGAAATAAGCAGGCCGGCCGGTACGCTGCTGAATTGAAATGAAATTTCTCATATATAATAAAAATGTTACCACTGAATTTCACTTTTTCGTACTAAATTACAGATGTCTCTATTTTATCTCTACACATTTTTCACGTCATTTTTATCTTCTCGAACGATAAATGTGGCGATCAATTTTGACAATTTTATTTGAGTTTTTGCTTTTTGATTTTGAATAAAAAAATAATCAGCTATCGAAGTGTATTTTATTGTGTTTGAATGTGACAATCCAGATAGTTGGGTTAAAATATTTAATTTAATTAAACAAACTGTGGAATTAAACAAAAATTATTTTTTTTTTATATTTTTAATTAAATTAACTATACTAAATTAGCATATCAAAATTATTTGAAATATTTACGAAACTTGTCAAACTAAATTTTCCGGTAAGATTTATCTTCCTATTTTTGGAGACCAGTAAAAATTTCATTTCATTTAAACAGCGTATTTGGCTTTACATTGAAAAATGACACAATCGAAATCGAAAACGAAAATTTCAACGCAAAATTCCTTTTTGTAGTACGCAGCACTAGCGAAATTAATATTTTCGTATTAGAATATAGATGTCTCTATTTTATCGCTACTCAATTTTCTTTGCTGTTTTTCTTTATAAAGTCTAGTACGCGGTTCAAATAAATTGAAATTTTCACTGTTTTCTTAAAATAGGAAGATACATCTGACGTGAAAATTTAGTTTCACGATTCTCGTAAAATTTTATATCAGATAACTTCAATTTAGAAATTAAAAACAAAATTAAAATTGAAAAAGAACACATTTATCGTCCAGGAAGATAAAAATGAAATAAAATATGTGTAGAGATAGAATAGAGACATCTGTATTCTAATATAAAAACCCCCATTTCGCTAGCTAAACTGCGCACCGCAAAGTGAAATTCAGCGGTGAAATTTATTTTTGTTTTCACTTGTGTCATTTTTATATGAGGATTCATTCCACTTCAGCAGCTAATTTTTTTTTTTTTTTTTAAGATTTTATTTATTTTCCAAAAAATATAACAAACATACTTATACAGGAAAATATTAGACAAGTTAACATAAATTATAATGACGATTATTATTCTTATTATTAATCTTTTTTCTTTTGACAAATGATGATACATATACATAGAAGAGACAGCGAGAATAGTGGACTTTAACCTCCAGAAAAGAACAAATAAATGAAATTGAGACAATTCACACCTCAACACATAGAATTATACAGGGAAAAAAACATTATCAAGAAACATTTTTGGAGTCAGATGTTATACAATCCATGTGAAATATCATATTGCTTGCAATATTCAACAAATAAAATAGTTTTAGCTGTTTTTTTGAATTTTTTTTTTTTTTTTTTTTTTTTTTTTTTTCGCTGGCGCTACATCCCATGGAGGGATTTGGCCGCTTCATTGTGAAGTTTCGTAATCATTTTTTTAACGGATAATGAGTGATTAATTCATTGATCCTTACCTTAACCAGCCGTGATTTTTTCATCACCCGCCGGGAATCGAACCCGGGACCTCCGGAGCTTAAAGCAAGCATGCTAACAACTGTGCCACCGGGGCGGTTTTTTTGAATTGTTCTGGACTAATGATAGTTTTATCGATTTGCTTAGATATATTATTATAAAGTAAAAGACCCTTATAAAATACACTGTTTGTGACCCTTATAAAATACACTGAACTATAAGAAAGTTAATAGTCCGAATCATACTTTTGGCAATTTTAAATACTAAAAATATATATTCAAATTCTATAAGCATATTGAAAGGTAATAATTTTGAAGAATATAAAAGTTTAGTTGGATAAGTATTATGTAATCCATTATGTAATTGCTTTCAATGCTTTATTTTGCATTATTGATATTTCATCTATTTTCGATGTTCCCAAAGCTCCCCAAACTGGAAGCAAGTAGGTAATATTTGAACGAATGTAACTATAATAAACATTTTTCTTAACGGGGTTTAAATATCGGGAACATTGTCTTAGTAAGCCAATAAATGAGGCAAGCTTTGATTTTACGTAATCTGCATGTTCTGACCAAGATAGATGTTGCGAGATACGTAAACCAAGATTAATGGTCTGTTCCGAACGAAAAATTACTTTATTATTAAAATGTATCGAATTAAAAATACTTAAATTAACAATCGGTAAAAGTGAAAAACTTAAAAAAGTTGATTTATTTTCATTCAATTGTAGAGAGTGTCGTAATAACCAATCACTTACTAAACACATATCTGCTTCCATCTCTTTTTTTAATGTTTGATAATCGCGACAATTGTATAAAATTATCGTATCGTCAGCAAAACATTGAATTGTGCCTTTAAGCGGAAGGTGTAACAAACTATTTATATAGATAAGAAACCATGTTGGACCTAATATGGAGCCTTGAGGTACGCCATTTCGGCTTTCTAGTTTAGAAGACTTAATACGATTTATTTGGACATAATGCTCTCGGTGAGTTAGGTAGTCATGAATCAACTCCAATGCCATTCCATCTATACCGAATATTTTAAATTTAGAGACAAGCACTTGAATGTTGACACAGTCGAAAGCTTTTCTTCTTCCTTTTATTTATTGCGGAGTAGATATATTCGGTTAGACTTAAAGTTGCAGAGAGTGTACTAGTCTGTTTTTGAAAACCACATTGATTTTTGTGAATTAGGTTATTATTTTCTAGATGGCTGACTATTCTGTTTAATAATACTCGTTCGAATACTTTCGATAGTGTTGGTAGTACAGAAATAGGGCTTGTATTAGATTGATCATACTTGTCACCTGATTTAGGTATAGGTACAATTTTCGCAATTTTGAAACCGCCAGGGAATCTACCATCTTTCAAGCATTTGTTCGAGTAATAATTTTTTTTTTATCTAAAAATTTGTTTTCTGAGTACGTTTTTATAGTCTGAATTGTTTCAAGAAATATGTATTATTTGGGTATTTTTTAGATAAATCATAAAATTTCTTTTTACTTTTATATATGATTGGCAAGGTATGGTTGAACCACGGTTTATGGTGTTTAGTTTTTCTAGAAATGGTTTTATGCTTTGTATTTTTCTCAATTAATGTAGTTAATATTTTATAATTATCATAAAAATTGTTCGAGGAAAACTGAGTATGTTTAATCTTCATATATATTGCATTATAATCGAGATAACAAATTTCCTGCTTTGCATCCTCGAACGATGTACTAAAATTAATCAAAATATAGTTGTGGTCAGTTAAATAAGTTTTATCAATTAAAACATTAAAGTTGTGAACATATGATGTAAAAGCATGATCCGTTAATAGATCACTATTTTATTTTTTATACTACATTGCCTAGTATAGTATAATGGAGATAGATCACTAATAAATTTAAAACCATGTCCTGCAACTAGATCTTTATAATTGATAACGTAACCATTTCTTGAATTGAAAATATTAAGATTAAAATCACCAACAACCAACATTTAGGAAATATTCAATATCGTTGATTTTGTTTTTTAAACGGTTGATGTTGAAGTATAAAATATTAAAATCCTCAACTTTATCGATTTTAACAGATTTGTCAAATTCCACGATATTATTATAGTATTGGTTATCGCTATTATTCTGTTCCATGTAAGTATGACATCATATTTAAATAAAAAAATAAAAATGAGAAAGAAAAATTTATTAAAACACTAATAAAGAAATATAAAACTAATAATATTCAATCAATTAAAATTAAAATTTAGAATACATACTCCATTCAAAGGAAGCTCCCAATTTGCCATAAAAAAAATTTTTTTTTTGTTTAATTGTTTTATAAGTAGTTGGTGAGAAGAAAAATATAATAAATAAATATTTGTATAAACCACCAAGGCCGCATCAAATATCATCTGTAGCATTTGGACTATTGCCCGTTGTATTTTCATTTTAAGCTTTCAGACGTAATTTAGTAATATCGTTCATTGAAATGATTTTTATAGGTACCGTATCTTGATTAATTTTTGCGAATATTGTGCATTTGTGGGTCCAGCTATACGCAATGACCTTAGCCGATTTTAACTTATTTAACTCTTTCAATAAATTAGTACCGTATAATGTTAATCATTCACCAATATAACTTTTATTGTTGCTTTTGACGTTTGTGATGATTTGTTTTAATAAAATAGGACTGTTCTCCTTGCATTTATTCATGAATTCCATTTTTAGATCGTATGAATGAAATCTCATAAAAATGATCCGTTTCTCAAGATTTTTGTTATATTTATATTCCCTTGAGTAAGAAAATGCAATACCGTATCAAATTTTATGATGCTGGCCACTTTTTTTATAGCCACTAATTGTTCCATTTTTTTTTGGAATACCTGTGATAACAGCATCATCTTTAAGATCTCTTTGCTTGTATAAATTCAATTCCGAATGAATGTCATCTAGCTGCCTGTCAATAAGACCTACATGTTGATCGATTGTATTGACTTGTTTTTCTAAATGTGGTTGATCAGCAACCACTTTTGTCACCGTATTAGTCAATGAATTAATTTTGTTTGATAAAAGGGCACTATTTTCACGTATTGCTTCCAAAATATCTTGATTTGAAGGTTTTGTTGTACCATCAGCAGCCATAACTATAGATATTCAAATTTCACAGACTTCAAATCAAGTAATTGACACAAAATATAGAAATTTCACAAATTATCTTTGAATATCTTTTCACAATGTCAAAAAAAATACACCAATTACACTTCTTCAGACGAAAATTTTTGTTTTATCACATACGTAGATTATGATATAGTCTTTCGATTGATAAATAAGTCCAATTTACAAAACACTCTAATATATTTTAGTAAAAAAAAACAAATTGAACTCTTTGCACAATGAAATCATACAATCGCCATTTTTCAATTCAATTGCAGGTAAAATTTTTAACAATCGCAGGTAAAAATAACAATTACACTTTTTCTTACGAAAATTTCTGTTTTCTCACATAGATTATGATATAGTCTTTCGATTGATATATACATAAGTTTAATTTATAAAACACTGTAATATATTTTTAGTTTTTAAAAACAAATTGAGCTCTTCGTACAATGAAATCACACAATCGCCATTTTATAATCTAGCGGGCTTAAAAGATAAATTTGAAGCTAAATTTTGACATTTTATGAATTGAGTTGTAAATCGCAAAACTGCTTTCAATTTTAAATTTTAAAACATAAATTTATAACTTGGTTATCCGGACTAAAATTTTTTTACTAGCATTTGCAAGATTATTCTAGGGTTCTGAGCTTATCGAGATTGCTAAATGTGCAAAGCGCTGTAATTACTTGCGATACAATATTAGTGATAAAATGGGATTTGCGATATTTTACTAAGTTTCTCGCACCTTTGAAGCTTCTTTGAGATTGATTACCTAACATCCAGTTACGTGATTTATAACAGATTTACTCAAATATCGATATTCCGAGTACAAAAAATATATTTGGTAATGAAATTTGAAATTTTTCCTAACCCCTTTTGGAACAGGCATTTTGTTTTTGTGTAAAACCATTTTCTTTTTAAGTTAAACGGTTCTAGATTTGAATTTTTCTAGAAACGAAACCAAAAAACGACAACAGAAAAACGAAAAAATGACGGAAAAAACTAAATCATACAAAAATGTGTGTATAGTCAAGGGTGTATTTGGGTTCATTTGTACCCAACAAATCATAAAATATAAAAGAAATTTGGTTTTTGGTCACTTGATCAAGTTTAACCTTATCGATGGATTTAAATATCGATTTTACATTTTTCTTTTGGAGCTAATCCACAATTACAAAAGAGAGCTTTTACACAGCACAAACAACATCATTTCCTCAGGGGTAATATTCTTGCGTTTTTTTCATTTGAACTATAAACTGTGTGGCATAGTGGTGTATGAAAATGCGAACGAAAAATATGTGTTGCCTAAAAGTTGTTGGGGATTATTTTAATTGAAAATTGGTCAAGATGTATAAAGCAACTGAGAATATTGAGGAATCGACTATTTTCTGCCAAATGATTAGTGATGATTGACTGAAAAACTTCAATTTGTAATGCATTGGGTTCATGATCTAACCGCCTCTGCTTATACACATTTTATTCTCTCCTTTCTCTCGGTTACTGAATTTTCCAGTTTTCAATTATTTGACTTTGTGCTAGTTTCATAATTGTATGATAAGGCGAGTGGCTACTTGGCAAGATACCGTTAAATTTCCCCTTGCTACTTAAAACTTGGAAACTTTAAAAATTTAGAGGTGCATTGTTTCCACTATTAAATAAATATAAATTATTGTATTTTTCCAGTAATATACCGTATTACAATCTGATGAACATCAAAACTAAATTTTACCAAAAAATACCCAAAATAATTATGGGGGTACATTATGGGAAATGACATACAAAAAATATGTTCAGTCTGACCAACAAAAACGGAAACCGCACATAGAAATATATTTTGTGAATAGGTTGAAAGAATCCTGTGCGATACAATTATGTGCTTATATCTTGCGATACCACACACCGACAGCAGTTTTATACGCACATCTATAATTATACCTAAAAGCAAACCACAAACAACTAAATCTCCAAAAAACATTTACCAACCTGTCACCGATATAATATTGATAACTCTATAAAAATTTGAGCCAATTGTCACCGTGCGGTAAATAGTCCCTCAAATTATTTACCGTTTAAGTTGCAATTTAGGAATGTTTCGGATTTTTAAAATCTCGAGATAATATGCGGCGACACATACATTAGAGATCCCAAATATATCGGCGTAACAATATAGCAATGAACAAAATATTCAATTAAATAGAATTATAAAGGAAATCTAAAATTAACCGCAAAATTTTTTTTTGTGTAGCTATATCCAAAATAATCGCACGCGGTTCGCGGTTTCAACATCAAAGGGCGATTTGATTTGTGCGGTGTCTTCTTAATTTTCTCGCTCTCCGTGTGCTATTGTTGTTGCTATTTTGATTTAGTTTTTTTTTTGTTCAATATTACATATATTGTGTATATATCGTAAATTCAATAATTAGTTTTCATTTAAAACCTTTGAGGCATGCGCAGTCATTTATATGCAATATATCTAGCATAAACGCGCTAATTTTAAATATTTCACGCACAGTGCAATTTTTCAAACAAATCTGCTACTAAAAGTTGTTAATCTGCGTTATAATTAAATTAATAAGATTTTTAACGGATACATTAATTGTTTTTTTTTTTTTTGAAGCTTTTATACAAAGCCGCTCGATCTAATTTAATTTTGATTAGCAGAATTAAAGCAAAAAATCTGGTGAAATTAACACAATTTAATGTGCGGCATCTTTATATGCGATTTGTATAAATAAATTAAATTCGTTAATAATATTATTAATAATAATTTTAATGTTTATTGCTAGAAAATTATAAACAAACAAATAACGTTTGGTATATTATACGTATAGTTGTGTTAATTATTTACGTGTAATGGATTAATTTGAACATTGATCGCAAACGATTAAAAAAAAATAAAAAATCGTATCGCGATCAATCGATGAATCAAATTAACGTTAATAGTTCTCTCTTATATTATTTGATCGTTTGATCGATTTCTATTTGGAGGATTTGTTGTTGTTGTTATATTGTATAAGTTGCGTCTATAATAATAGTACAACAACAAAAAATGTTGAAAAGTTTTTTATTTGTCGGCATCCGACACACGCGGACACCTTATATACATGCGTCATGCTTTTTATTGTGTATGTGTGCTATTGTAAAGACAATTAATACTTTTTAACATAATCTACTTAAATACGTATCGATGTTCGATTGTCTATGGTAAAAACAAAGAAACATTTTTTTTTTGTGTTCAACGGTGTCAAAACCAAACTAAGACTGATGTCTAAGAACTTCGTTATTTTTTCATCTCGCCTTATGTTCAAACAAATTTAATTATCAGCTTATAAAAAATTAGCTGTTGATTGATATTAAGACCCACACGCACACCAGACAATTGAATTTAGAATATAATACTTGTGGTCAGATCTAAGCGACTTTAATTTACATTGTATATGGCTTGCAGATTAAAGCCAATTGCAAACTAACATGCACTTAAATTGAAATGGTTTAAATTTTTTAAATACTGCTCTGATTTTTTTAAATTTATTTATTTACGTTCAGCCGTCTCGTTAGTGTTGTAAAAAAAAAATTTAAGCAACTTTGAATTGGAATTATAACGTGTATTGTAACTCTAAACTAAAGATAACCTTATGTTAGTTGTTTTAAATAAAGCCGCTTTTTTATTAGTTTTCAGATTTAAAAACCATAAAAAAATATTTTTTTATTAATATTTTTATCAAGACGAGTTGTTGTTGCTCCTCGTTTTTTTAATTTTTTAATTGAAATTTCAAAATATTAATAATATTTATTGATCCAATAAATAAATTAAAAACCATTTTTTTTTTGTTTCTTTTATTGCAGATCAATCACATTTAAATTTATTTGCTTCGCGACCTCAACCAAAGAAGAAACGTAAGTCACGGACTGCGTTTACAAATCATCAAATCTTTGAATTGGAAAAACGATTTTTATACCAAAAATATTTGTCACCGGCAGATCGAGATGAAATTGCCGCCGCGCTAGGATTATCAAATGCACAGGTAATTATATAATTTGTGCATGCTTCGAGTAGTGTATTAATAAACCGACTGACATTTAGTTACTATGTAGTAGTAGTGTTAGATATTTGACAAAAAAAAAAATTATCTGTCGCGTCCCAGTTGCCTAATTGTACGATCGAAGTACAAAAAAAGTAAGTTAATTTAAGTGCAATCACTCCTCCTGATTTTATATATTTTATATTATAAAACGATCCCAGTTCTAAACAGAACACTTGTCTGTAAAAAAACAAAAATTAATTTTAGGTTAGATCAGAATTAAACACAAAACGACTTTAGCATAAATTTTTATCAGCTTGATATATAGGAAGTCATTTAGGATCGCGAATACTATTTAGGATCTGTACCAACCCATGCGGAATTTTGTTTATTCGTTCTAGGTTATCACATGGTTTCAAAATCGTCGTGCAAAACAAAAACGTGACGTAGAAGAATTTAAAAAGGAATATAATTTTTAGGCTTCATCCGCTTAAGCTATTTACTACATACACCAACCTTGCGGGATTTATGATACCTTCTGTGCAGACTTGTGTGCCGTTTTACCAGGTTTGTGGGATTATGGGCTAAGGCGCAAATAATAATTATATTCTTTGTGGTTGCACCAAATTATAATTTTTTTTTTTTTTTAATCTAACTCCGTGTAGGATTGGACTGACAGACAGACAGATATTAGCAAAACAACCACAAAAATTTTAAATACATGAGTTATCTAATTGAAAATTTTTTTTTTTTATTATAATTCCAGGTTATCACATGGTTCCAAAATCGACGGGCAAAACTAAAACGTGACATGGAAGAACTGAAAAAAGACGTTGAAAGTGTTAAAGTATTGTCGGCGCATAAAAGTTTTTTAGAAAATGTTAACGATTTGGGCATACTGAAAAAGAAAGCAATTCATGATCATGATCATGATCATGATACGGTTATACTAACGCCGAACAAATAGCTGTATAAATAAAATCGTTACTATGTAAAAAAACAAAAAATTAACTAAATTAACAGTTTAAATTAATAAAACTCTTAAATTAAATAAAAAAACAAAAACAGTGATCATTTAAATTTAAATTAATTTTATTCAATTTTTAATAATTATTATTTATGTAAATAAGCAATTTATTTTTTAATAAAAAATTTTTTAAAATTATCCAAATTTTTCCTTATAATTATTATATAAAAAACTATTTTTGTAAATATTAATTTTAATTTAAAATTAAATGTATATATATCTAGTAATTTACCGCCGTTCCAAAATTAATTAATTCCAAGAAAAATTATTTGATTTTTTTGTTTAAACAAAATTAAAATATTTTCTTTATGTGGAAATAAATAATTTAAAAAATATTATTATAACTAAAAATTAAATAATTAATCTAATTAATTAATTATATTAAGATAAATCAATAAAATTGTGAATATTAAATAAATATATTATAAATCTAATTAAATATAAATAATATTATATTATATATAAAAAAAAGAAAACATTAAAAATTAATAAAACTTTAATTTATTTAATTAAAATAATAATTATTGTTATATTGACAATAGAAATTATGCAAAAAAAAAAAAAAAATCAACAAAAAAATAAAAGAAATCGAAAAAATTAAAATATAAAAAAACTTAATGAAAAAATTTTAAAGATGGCGTTTTATTTGATGACCAGATATTTGCGAAATGCTCAACAGGTGCCATTGTAAGTGATGCAAGACTAAGAAGCCAACATTTTAAAAGACTGACAGTGTTAAATGTACTGAAGTTATGCGCCCCCAAGAATCGACAGTTATAACAGTAAATAACTGCTTAATTAAAAAAAGTTGGTAACATGTTTAATTGTTCTGCAGAAATGTCAGCCATGAATCTGGCGCTTAGCTATCAGATTTCTACCAGTAAACCTAGTGGCCCAACATGCAGCAGTTTTGTGTGAAAAGTTGTATTATTATTGTTGTAAAGAGATAGCCTTTTTGTAGAATAACGGCATACCGGGTGGCAAAAGATGGAGTTGAGCATTGTAGACACTCGCCAACTTGCAGTAATTCGTTCTTGTCTAAACATATCGAAGGGACTTGCCTCGAACACCGGTTTAAGTGATAGCAAATATCGCATTAAATCTGTAACCAATAGAGGATAATTCTCCAAACGATAATGTATCGGCCTATTAAAGGTACACAAGACCATAGATTTGGTATGCGCAAAATATTCCAAATAAACTTCCTAATAAGCACATCCTAATAAGATCTAATTTATTGAGAACGTTAAAAATATTGCTCACATTATATATTTTTCGAAATATCACCGATAATTGATATTTTGAGCTGGAGTTTCCATCGTCAAACGATTTAGCTATAGTGATTCAGATATAAAATTGGTTTGTGACACGGAATCTAGTACGGCAATGGCTTTCGAACCCTTATTGCTAAAAGTCAGACTTGTTTGCTGAAATATTTTATTTAGCGTAACACTGAAGTCGGTTCTCTAGTAACGGTTCCTAAATTTAAAATTTTAGAGACTTTGAAGCAGGTAACAGGTTCACCTTGGAATCCGAATTGATAAATTGGTAGCTACAGCAAATATACATTGGAAGATTCTTACTATTGAATCGGACGCCGCGCCGTGGTGTACAGAGCATGTAAAGACCTAATGTTCTTATTGATCCAATCTCCATGATTGAAAAATTTGACAGACATTGTTCTACAATTGATTTAATCGAGAGTAATGCTGTAAACGCTATCTTTGCTATTTGATTTGGATGAATAAACTATAAACTCAAATACAGTGGAGCTGCGGCAGCGTAGATAAGGCGGAACTGAACCTGTGATATCCCCGTTAACCCTAATTGGTTTTGAGCAATTCCCATTTACTATTCCAGCATGCGTTAAATTTACAATTGATCCACGTATTTATGCCGGAATCAATCAAGAACCCCAAAAAAACTGTTAATGCAGGAATAACTTTCCAATAAATAGTATGTGGAACTTAATAGAAGTTTGAAACCACTCGATTAGTATACTCGGAACAGCACCAATTAATATAGCGAACCAATTTGTTTTTAATTTCGTTTAAAATTCTTTTACTAACGTTTCAATTTCATCTGCAAAATATTAGAAAACCGCTGTAAAGAAAAGTGCAAGAGGATTCAGAAATGGCGAACCCCTTAGATTTCGGAAAAGCTATTTTGTCTGTTTAATAGACGGTTTAGTTTCACTTTTAAACAAAATTATTTTGTTCTTTGGAAGGAATAGAGGATTTCACGAAGGCTTTCTATCTGGTTATACAAATTGAATAACATGAAGCCAACAATGATGATTTCATCTAGCTATACATAAGTAACAAATTTTCTCTGTCAATCCTTGTACATAGGATATTGTTCATAGCAAGCCGGAATGTTGCTGAACCATTTTTTAGTCCAAATGGCTTTCTATGCAATTCGAAGTGCTCTTTGAGATGGCTTTTTTATTGAGATTGCTGTTTTCTATTGGAATTTTTTTCTCTATTAGAAACTGTTGAAAATTTGATTGAGTCCTATTAGAGAGAAATACAGGCCCTAGTATTTCTGATAATCCCTCATTTTTCCTATTCGTAACATTTGTTATACATCTGTTTCTCTTCTCATTTTGGATAGTGATATCGTAATTCCTCAATTACTTCTATAAAGGTTGGCTACCATCATTTTTCAGTTAAAATAATTTTAAAGATAAATTAAAATTAAATCATAATACGGTTGTATCTATCTGGTTTACCCTGAAGTTAAGTATTCCAAAATTTCATTTGCTTTAAAATCTGTGCAGTTTCTGAGCATTTGAATTTTATCAACCTTGCCTTTTAAGATAAAAAAAATATATGGCGCCACTTGTTGACAATTGGAATTGGTAAAATTTTAAAATTCTGGAAAGGGAGAATTTGCAATTTAAAATTTACACTTAAATTTGTTTAATACTATGAAGAAAAATCAGTAAGACTGTTCCTTTTATATCGCGGGAGCTTACCCAATAGACAGGTTTTTTATTCTTAGATTGGTAACATCCTAACAGAGATCTTTGCCAAATTTCGTGTAAATATCTTTAGTAGTTAATGAGATACGCCTGTCTACTTGAATCTAAAAAGTGCATTTTTCGATTTTTTAAAAAAATCAGCAAAGAAGTTGCTTCAAATTTTACTTCAGAAATGAAATTTTGGCTTCCAGAACTTTGGAAATGTTGAAAAAGACTTCTGGTAATAATGAATAAGTTTGAAGACGATAAACGTCCTGGCCGACCTTCGACGCCTACCTCGTCGCGGTGGACGTCGAAGGTCGAATTTTTGGCCAGGAACTTTAGTCACTTAAACCAATGAGACGGCGAACATAAGGAAGTCATGGAATTCAAGGATTTGGCTCAAAAATGGTCAATTAACAATTAAAGGTCTTATTGACAGTATGAAAATCTCGTTTGGGGCAGAATTGTGGGCTGACAACTCTTGGTTGTACGTGACTTATGTATATTCCTAACAAAATAATCGACGCTTATCGTTCCAAACCCCCCTTTTCATTTGAATTTGCTTGCGATATTAAAAAAACCGCTTCGGGGACATCGTTTTGACTCGATTGAAGAGACACAAGCCGATTCGAAGAAGATTTTGAAGGACATTCCAGATATCGAATTTAAGAACTGTTTCGAAGACTGGAAACACGTTAGCATATTATGTCTATTCTATCCGAAGGGAATTACTTTAAAAGCGATGTAATAAATTTGAAAGAATGAAAAGCCGTTTGTGTTTTATTTAAAAAGTCTTACTACTTTTTGATCATAGTGTTATGTACAAAAACAAAATAATTATAAAATATTATTTGACATATATGTATTACGAGTCTCTAGGTGGTTTGGCGTCTATTGGAAGGGGCTCCGTAACCTTCCAGTAGGCGCAAGTGTACGTACTGCCTCCTCGTGGCAACCACCGGTAACTGTAACCATTAGGCTGAATGTGGCTTTTTGTGACAGGCTAAAGTACGGCGCTAAAGGAGAAAACCTTGACAAAAAATCCCTAATCTAAGGTGGAACAGCATATGCCGATGGATGAATGGCTGATAGGTTAATCAGTCTATATATGCGGACTCTGGATACCAGGCACCCTCCAGTTTTATTTAGCCTTCCTGTAGTAAACCTGGGTGACCTACAGGCGACTTTTTTATTCCCAGCAACTCGCAAGAGTCATATCTAAACGGTAGACGAGGCACGGGAAGGAATACGCGGGAGTGGGTCTGCCCTCTCAAAGTCCTTGAGTCCCAATGCTACCGCTTTTCTAGCAGAAGTAAATGTTATTACATCTAGGAGGGAGAGCAATGAGCCCAGACAGTATGTAATGCGTGTAGAAGTACTTCCTACAGTAAACATCTAGGAGGGAGAGCAATGAGCCCAGATAGTATGTATCGCGTGTAGAAGTACTTCCAACAGTAAACATCTAGGAGGGAGAGCAATGAGCCCAGATAGTATGTCCCAGCAACTCGCAAGAGTAAAATCAAAACGGTAGACGAGGCACGGATAGGAATATACGGGAGTGGGTCTGCCCTCTCGAAGTCCTTGAGTCCCAATGCTACCGCTCTTCTAGCAGAAGTAAATGTTATTACATCTAGGAGGGAGAGCAATGAGCCCAGATAGTATGTATCACGTACCGGTTGGCAGTATTATCAGGTTCATTAAGAGCCTGAATATTGGCTGGACGGATAATTAAAACATCTAGGAGGGAGAGCAATGAGCCCAGATAGTATGTATCACGTACCGTTAGGCAGTATTATCAGGTTCATTAAGAGCCTGAATATTGACTGGACGGATAATTAAGTAGGGCTTCATGCACAAAAGATCTTTTAGGTCGCAGTGCGGGGTGGCTTGAGCCCCCACATGGCCCTCAAGTAATAATAATAATAAATTACGAGTCTCTATAATTTTGGCCCAGATGTAGGTATCCCTTTTAATGGCTTAATGCATTTAATAATGGTACATGCATTTACGCTGCTCAAAAGGAGTCGTGAACATAGGAACGTAGTACCCTTGGTACAATTCTAGAGGTAAATGATTGTTTTTCTACCGTTTGGTTAATTTTTGGGTTAGTTATAATTCAAAATATTTGAAAGCAATTTGCACATTGTTTTTGGAAAACCGATAAATGTCAAAATATTTAAAATGCGCTAATTGGTGCTAAACTATAGTGGAATAGAGTAAATAATTTTATTTTATTCTGTTTATTGTTTCTTATTTGTTTATATAAATTGTATGTTTGACCGCCTTTTGATTTTATTATGGTGGTACACGTCCCATTCAATGAGTTCGATAACATTTTAAAAAGTCGGAGAAGGTATGGATTCCAGATGTTCACCATCAAACTTTTTAAAGTTTGAATTGATTCTGGGTACTTCCTTGCTTTCCTTATTTTTAATAAATTATTGTTGTTTATCTGAAAGTCAATTTTATTATCTATACAATTCAAAATTAATAAACGGTAGTTACTGACAACTTTCGAAGTATAGCATGGGGCGTTGTTTTTTTAAAAAATAAATAAACAAGTCTCGCCGCAAAGCTCTAACACAAAGGGCTCCAATTCGTTATGTGGGACTTGCAAATAAAAGCTAACGGAATTGAAGTTCGAAAAATCTATAGGCATAATTTAATTTTATTTATTTCTGTAATTCTGTTAGTTAAAGATATTTAGAAAATATTTTTATAAACGTTTTATAAGATTTTTGGTTTTTTCATTGAGAAACTTGAAGCTAAAAAAACATAATTTTTTACTATGGATTCGTATGAAGAACAGTGAAAAGTTGTACCACCAAAAAATCTTCTAAACAATTATGACGGCATGATGGCTCTATATTCTATAAGGTTCTGATGTTGGTTTAATATTTTTTTTTTATTTTATAAACAATAATTTGACAAGACTAAACAACTATTGGAGATTATAACAAATACACTTCTTGTTTCGCTCAAAACCGAAAAAACTAAGACTACAATCAATAAAATGAAAAATAAACTTTTCAGTTCAATAATTTATTTTTCACTATCTTCTTTATTATTATTTTTAATTATCTACGTACATTTTTGATTCCCATTTAACGAAAATCACCGTAAAGCATTCATTACACCCCTCTCGATTTACGTAACCTCTTTTTACGAATTTTCGAAAAAATTGCACATAAATTGAAATTTTGTTAACCCAATTTTTCGTAAATTTTCTGTAAAGTCGTAAAAAGAGATATTGGGCCAGATACTCGATACTCTAGCAATTCGCAAATCGGTAAATATGGTGGATTTGCGAATCGTAAATTTATTTGCGTAATATGATCAGTAAATATTTCCACAAACATTTACGTAGATGTGCATACTTTAAAACGCTCGCAAAATCTCTACGATTTGCTTGCTTGCTAACCAAGAAAAAATATCGTGTATACCATTTTTTGGTTTGCTAAATTATCGTGTATAACATTTCTAGCAAATTCGCAAAAAATGACTGCTTATCTGCTTATCTGAGAATCGAGTATCTAGCCCTTTATTCTACAAATCAAATTCTTACAGTTTCGATCAATCTGGCGATTTGCTCTTCCTTGAGTAACCGAAGCTATATATACAAACCTAGAAAAATGCTTTAAATTGGAATTCTGTAATACGTTAATGACCAATCACCGTTATTGTTTATTATAGTCCTGATTACTTTCAATACACTCTTATGTCTTATAAGAAAAGAGTCGAGTATCAAGATTTTTTATTTTAAGTATAACCTAAATCGAAGTAATTTTCTTATTATTCTTTAACTTTGTCGTTCAGTGGCCCTATTCTGGCTATTCCCTGGGAATTGGGAATTGAACTATTTTGTCAGTATTCAGCAGTTTGGAATTATTTTTTCCAAAAGTGTATTCTGGCGATTGGGCATTTTTGAATGTAGGGAAAAATAATTCCATTTTATGGAAGTTTTGACTTTTATTTTTCCCTAATTTTTTTTGGGGAATAAGATGAAACTGCAGTTGTTTTGATTTGAGTGTTTTAATTATTTTATTTACAAGGTAGAATCGGTAAAGTTTTGATTTTATATGTATAAAATATTTTTTTTCAATAATGGCGGCTGTAAAATTTGAAATAGTGTTTTCTCCATTGGAAATTATTCCCAATTATGCCAGAATACACTTTTTAAAATAGGGGAATAGAAAATTGGGAATTTTTGAAGTTTGAAAATATAGCAATATTTGTCTAATTCCCAATTCCCAGGGAATAGCCAGAATAGGCCCACAGGTCATCCTTCTGCACAGTACCGTATAGTAGGACGGTAGGACCAACCTAAGTTGACTTGGACATCCTAATGAACGCCACGAGATTTATTGATCAATTTTAAAATCATAGGAGTTAACATATGATAAGCTCTTTCAATATGACCAATTGCCACTAGTGGCAATAGTTTTTGAATACCCATATGATCCACTAGATCATGACCAGCCCTAATCACCTGATTTTTAATAGGCTGAGGATCATGAACTGGAATAATTTTTGTATTGTATATTCTTATAGATCAGTTTATTTCTTAATTCGTAATATTAACTTTCTTGGGTCTCTAATTCAATTCGAAGTTTTTCCAACTTTGGATCCAAATTTGCAAAATAGCTAGATTATGTTTATTTATAACCAAAATCATTTTAACTTTACTGAGAGCGTCTATCAATCAATTTCTTCTCCAGGGTGAATGTGAAAGCATTACAATTAACTGGGCGAACGCGTCTAAGAGCGCAAATGATTGTTAACGTGGCAAGCTCGTTAGTGTGGTATTTTTCCTCCAGTGACGTTTTGCGACGAAAAAAATAATTCACAGGGTAATAGATCCTGTAATGGTCGCGCCAAATGCACAAACACAATAATAAATTATCTGAAATAGGAGCTCATTAAAAATTTACAATTCGGGAAAATAATTCCCTCTCCGGAGTTTATTTTTTTGAGAACATCTACTTCTGCAAATGACAACCGTATTGGATTGGTGCGAAAGTATTCATTATTATCCAATAATATTCAAATTCGCAATTAACTGCTGGAACTGAATGTTTTTCAGCCTGATCATTAAATTCAGTATACAGTTCATCAAGATATTGCTGATCATTATGATTAATAGTGCCACTATTCTTAATTGGGCATTTGTTAAATTAATAACATTGTCGAACTTTTCGTTTTCTAAGCAAATATTTAAAATTTCTCTGTAACTATTTTTTTCTCGATCTCTTGTCCATTTATGATCAATTTACTTGTTGACAAAAAGTATCTACCAAACAAAACGTCCACAATACAGATGTTATCTGGCTCATTACTATTGCCATTAATAAACGCAAATGAAATTGTAATATGTATACGGATATTTTTTTGTATCTGACTTGCCAACACAATATACAAATCGCTTACCTTTATCAGTTTGTTTTTTTTTGTATTCGAACAGTTGCGTGTTTTATCTCCGCACTCAACACCGAAACCCATCAATTTGTTTAGTTTTGAGGACTCCTTTGAAGGGTTGCTCCGAACAGTAAAAAACCTTTTCATAATTTGGTATTTGTACCCGTCACTGCTTCGACGAGTTTTTTCACTTTGATGTTCCGTAGACTTGTTTTTTGAGACTCCCAAGACCTGACCTTTATATGTCAGCCTAATGCCAACAACATTCCTTCCTTCGATGTACAACACTGTAACCGCGCTAATTTGTCCATAAAATCAATTTCCGACATCCGCAATTTGTTTGCCGATATTAGCTTATCCTTATTGTATTATAGGTCACAAAATCATCGGTACTCCTCAATTTTCGGTTCCTCAATTCGATTGTTATCAGTTAACCATTGGGCCTTATATTATATATTTTCTCCATTTTGTTGTTATATAAATATATATGTTCTGCACAAGAATTATAAAATTGTAAAGCTTTCCCAAGAAAGCCGTGACACAAGAATTACCTTCTGGTATCCGAAATTCGATTTGTTCGTTGATTTTTCTTTAAATACTTCGAAATTGCCACTTCCATCAAAATGCGTAACTGCTTTTGAAACACCCATATTTTTTTCCAGGAACTTTATGTTTCGGTAACTCATCGCTATATTTTGTAACAACTGTGAGAACCTATTTAATAACAGGTTACGTTCTTCCACAAATTTTATTTCTTTGTAGCTATTCTTCATTGGTTTTCTGACCCTCAATTGTTTTATCTTCGATACGATTAACAATCAATAACTCCGTCTGATCACTGGAATTTTACTGTCCATCTTCATCATCACACAAGGTATTTAAAATATTACCGGGACTGGGAATTTAAATTTTAAAGTATTTAATGGATACATCTGTTTACTATCATACGCTGAATACAGATTGTAAATATTTGTTCGTCTTCCTCAAGCGTCTTGATTTTGGCAATTAACACACTACTACTTATATCAACACCATTCATTTCAATAGTTAATTTATCCATCTGTTAAATTTTTCTCGTTTCATTTTCTTTTTTGAAAGGATAACAATAACGAATTAAGTATTTTTCTTTTTGGTTAAATGATACAACAACTTTTCAGATAAATAGTTTATTTCACACTGTCCTCTTTATTATTATTTTTAAATACCTACATACATTTTCGTTGCCCTATTAACCAAATCACCTATAATCCATGCATTATTACCTTTCCATTATTGTTAATATAATTTTCCAAATCAAATTCTTATATTAATAAACTTACTAATGTCAATATCGGCCATTGTCCATGTGAAGCAGATTTAATGCCAGCAATTCAAATATGAATATGATTTTGCGAGCACGTGAAATAGGTTTTTAGATTAGGTGATCAAAAAACCCATATCCATATAAATCGTTCGTTTATTAAAATTTTTACATAATCAGTTTCGTTAAAACAACACTTTAAAAAGCCATATATCTGTTTTTTATGGACAATTAAAAATTCAAATTGTTTTTCTGTTAAACGAACAAGAATTTGGAACGTTTTTTATCTGTTTTAATTTAATCAGCGCTTGATTTTTAAAGAGTTTCTAAATACTACTCAATTATTTGAAATAACACTTAATTGTCCAATAAGAATGTGTTTTAACAGTGTAATACTAATCCACTGATAATTCTCTGGAATTATTGGAAACCTTAAACTGTCCTGTATTTATTAACCAATAACAAGTAAACGCATAAAATAAACGACGAATAGCTAATCTAGCCATATAGATGCCGTTTAAATAAATAAAACTGATTTTTGAGATGTTTTATAAATCAGTGAATTACTTTTGTTTGAGTTTAAAAAACCTAGATCTACCACAGAAATGCATTGGGAAAATTTATTTGTGCGTTAGTTTAAAAGTTGTAGCTTGGCATCACAACCAATTTTACATAATGAGTTTATTCATGAAATAACTATTATATGAATCATTTAAAAATAAGCAATTTAATAAATTTTTTTATAATTTTATTAAAAAAGTTTTTTTAATTTATGATTTCAATTAAATTAAATAAATGTGATAAAAAAATTGATTATCAATAGAACAAAACTTTAAATTACTCATTTCTAAACGATTTTATTGACAAATTAAAATCAAATATTTTAAAAACAGAATTAAACTTCGCGACATTTTCAAGACTGGTTCAGAAAGTGCGTAGTTTGTAGTAACATAATCAATATAATGTAAGAAACCATCTCTTCGGCGCAACCACCGCTACATAAAAAGTCATTTCTGAGTACAAAACTTTATTCTATAGTACTTTGCTATTAGATGTACACTAAAAAAAAAAGAGTGTTTGGAATTTGTTTAACAATAATAATCATTTATTTGTAATTAGAATTTCTTACTAGTAATTATACTATTTAATTGTTATAACCAACAATTATTTCATAGGACTGCAAATATCATATTATTGCTAGTAACAAATAACTAGGAGTTTGCATCAAAAAATGAAAGTGTCCATTGCAAATAACCAGAAAAATATAATTTAAATAATGATCCTGAACAATAAAAATGTTACTGGCAAACACTTAAATATTTGGGAAAAATACAATCTTAATAAAAGTGTTTGCTACAAACAAATAATATTTACGATGAAAGTAAATCTGTTTACTGTAAATATTTCATATTACGGGAAAAATGAAGCGCCCCAAGTTTTAAATTTCATTCTTTTGCTTTTTGGTGTGATACTGTGAAGTGAAAATGTATGTTGGCTTTAATAAAATTAATAAAGTAATTTGTAAATGCGATAAAATATAATCTAGTACTCTTAGAAATAAAATTAACAATCTACAAGATTTAAATCTTTACAATGTTGCTTTAACTGGTATCATAAAGGAATGTGCATTTAACGATCTTTTAAATTTTCACATTGCTGATAATTTAAGCGTTGACGTAATGCATGACGTTATTGAGGGGTTTGCGCATTCCGGCATGATAAGAATTTTAAAGCGATTCATTTAAGAAAATAATTTTTTTAATTTGAATGCCTTCAATGGAAGGATCAGATCTTTTGATTTTGGAAAATCATTAAATAAACTGCCAGAAATTTAATAGGCATCCTTACTTTACGGCAATAAATTAAGGTATTCAGCAGCAGAGATGAGAAATTTAATTATTTATTTTAACTGCTTAATACACAAAAATCTGATTCAGGCACTGAAGATTTATTGACGAATTTATTACACATGATCATGAATATGTCCTTATTTCAAGAACACTTACGACCCAAATTTCACTTTTGCACCTGACTTTTGCAGCATGACATTTACATAATATAAGCTGTATGCGATTTGAGGCCAAACATCAGCAGTTCAAGGAAGTAGGTAGCAAAATGTAGGAACAATTTATTGCATACCCTTGCTTTGAAACATCAACTGAAAATTTGCTATATTCTTTATAATTATAATTCATTTAGTAATCATTTTCGAACTATAAACGTAAGGAGTAATAAAACACAGGAAAACAATAACCAGATTTTTAAAAAATTTAAAACCCTCAAATTCTTATAAGTTGTTGGATTGGATTGAATTAACAAATATAAAGTATAAGCCTGGATTGGTGGTTTGGCGTCTATTGGAAGGGGCTCCGTATCCTTCCAGTAGGCGCAAGTGTACGTACTGCCTCCTCGTGGCAACCACCGGTAACTGTAACCATTAGGCTGAATATAGACTTTTGTGACAGGCTAAAGTACGGCGCTAAAGGAGAAAACCTTGACAAAAAATCCCTAATCTAAGGTGGAACAGCATATGCCGATGGATGAATGGCTGATAGGTTAATTAGTCTATATATGCGGACTCTGGATACCAGGCACCCTCCAGTTTTATTTAGCCTTCCTGTAGTAAACCTGGGTGACCTACAGGCTACTTTTTTATTCCCAGCAACTCGCAAGAGTCAAATCAAAACGGTAGACGAGACACGGGAAGGAATACATGGGAGTGGGTCTGCCTTCTCAAAGTCCTTGAGTCCCAATGCTACCACCTTTCTAGCAGAAGTAAATGTTATTACATCTAGAAGGGAGAGCAATGAGCCCAGATAGTATGTAACGCGTGTAGAAGTATTTCCTACAGTAGACACCTAGGAGGGAGAGCAATGAGCCCGGATAGTATGTATCACGTGTAGAAGTACTTCCAACAGTAAACATCTAGGAGGGAGAGCAATGAGTCCAGATAGTATGTCCCAGCAACTCGCAAGAGTAAAATCAAAACAGTAGACGAGGCACGGATAGGAATATACGGGAGTGGGTCTGCCCTCTCGAAGTCCTTGAGTCCCAATGCTACCGCTCTTCTATAGCAGAAGTAAATGTTATTACATCTAGGAGGGAGAGCAATGAGCCCAGATAGTATGTATCACGTACCGTTAGGCAGTATTATCAGGTTCATTAAGAGCCTGAATATTGACTGGACGGATAATTAAGTAGGGCTTATGCACAAAAGATCTTTTAGGTCGCAGTGCGGGGTGGCTTGAGCCCCACATGGCCCTCAAGTAATAATAATAATAATAATAAGCCTGGATTGCTTATTATGAAGATGAAATCCCTTTTTTTCAGTTAATAAAATATTTAATCAAAATTCAAAATGATATATTTGTTTGCTACCAAGCGTTAGAAATTATAACTTTTGATCCTCATTTACAATTTTTTTTTAATCATTCAACGTTAGAAAAACATTTAATTCAACAAATATTGAAATATTTGTGAGCAATACTTATTAGGTAATAATACTAAAGTAAGTATTTGTGGCAAAACTGAATATTATTTGCCTCTTACAATAACGGTGATTAATCCCAAATATATTTCCCAAACACTTTGGGTGTCTCCTTTAAAAAGTGTTTGGGAATAGCTAACATTTTTTTGAGTGTATTATTTGAAAACACATCAATTCTGAAAATTACGCAATTTACACAAATTAATTCAATAGCTTGTAACGAACATATAAATCACTTCTAGTTACTAATCGTAACCCATTTAAATAATTTTTGTTAAAGAAAATCATTATGGATTTATGTAGTTTAGTCAAATCATATAAATTATGTTATTACAAAATTTTCCAAAATTACATATTTTCTGTTTAATTTCCACAATAAAAGAAATAATTTTAACTACTATTTATTTACACAAAAAACTAAAAAGCAATAAAAACGAGAAAAAATTTTCTGTTATAAAAATAAGATGAATTTCCATAATTTTCCCAGGAAAATATTTTCTTTTATTTTTATTTTTTATTTTCTCGGTCCATACTCGTACATCTCTGAGGTGGTTTTATTTCATTCTATATCCATCTATACATTAATACGTATACATGCAGTGATATGTAAATATTTAGGAATCGGTTTTTAATGACTTTGGTAATTTTGTCGTAAAACAAAAAAAAAACGTTTAAAAATCAACTTTGAATTATGAGGTTAAAATTGATTTATGTGTCCCGCAAGAACATCAGTGAATGAAGATGTATTTTGTATATAAATGCACATAAACAACTAATTTTTATTAGTCTTAAGTGAAAAATGAAATATTTTCATTATATTATGAACGATTGATGGTGATGAAAGGTATTTTGAAATACAATTGTGTATGCGTTCATATAATAATTATACACATATTTATTGAATTTAAATGCGTGCTGGAATATTTTTAACTGACAATCGCCAAATTGAATTTAAAAATTAAGATGTCATGTCGGATATTCATAAACAAAAAAAAAATGAAAATTACCAACCAAAAAAAATAATTTTTCATCATTAAAATAATAAACACTTGCTTGCGCGTTAAAAATTGTAATTATGCCTTAAACACGATCTCGGCGAACTAAAATGTTCAAAATCGAATTTAATACCAAATGAACGATGGCGTTTAAAATGTATGAGTACATAAAACATAAATTATCTTTTTGTTATCGGTATGGAGATATCGACTTCCTTATTATTTACCTTTTGGCTTTTTGGTAAAGGTGTCACTTTATATAAGATAATATAAAGCGCAATGTTGTTTTACTTCCGATTTACATTTACCTTATGTGTTCGTGTCTTGAGAAAGGGGTGTTGTCTTAATGTACACTCTATATAGTATATTATGTTATCTCTGACACTTTGGATAATTAATATATTGACAAGATAAATTTTAGGTTGTGTGTGTTGTTTTGTTATCAAAAACGAAAAATAAATTTTGAAAACAAACAACAATTTAAATTATAGGGTCTTATCTTAGAGTTTGTGTCCCTTCTTTATATCTTATCAACAATTTTAAATTTTAAATGTTGATGGATGAATTTATTTGTGTACATAATTATGGTAATTTGATTAAAACATGGGAACGATTTTATCCCCTTACGTGTGATTCTTTATGCCGATGATAGATATAAGTGCACGCAAGTAATTTGCTATAAACGTTCGTTGGTATATAAAAGGAAATTTCACTTGTAGTGTTTCCAGTACTCAAAAGATTTTCATTTATATCAGATCCGTCTTGAAAATGTTAGAATTATGTGCAAAGCTGGTCGTTAGCAAATTGTTGAGAGATTCTAATGTTTGTGACTTATTTATATTTTTTTTTTGTTGCTTTATTTAGGGTATACATTTTCATAAAAGACACATATTTAGAACTCCGAGTATTAGTATAGTTAACTTTGCTTCGGAAAATAAATGCAGATAAGTTTGAATTTATCATAATTTTGACTATATTTGAGTCTGATAATGCTTCTTACCTAGAGATAAATTAAGCAACCTTAATTCTAACTTAATACTAATACTTAAACTAATTATTTTAAAATGAACTAAAATTTATATAGAAATTGGCTTTTAACACTGAAGACGTTGAATAAGCATTATTTCCACAAATTGTAATTTATTTTTATATCTTGTGTGATAATTTCTTTGTGCTCTTAATTACGACCAAATTGCTTGTAACGATGGCTGTATTAAAATTGAATTCATTGAATCTTTTAAGTACTTAGTACTAACTGTGAATAACACTATGCTTTGGAGACACCATATCGATGATCTTCGTAAGTATCTCATAATAATGATTAGGAAATTTTACCTACTACTAAGAAATATATACCTTGCATTAGTTGACTCGAAATTGTCTTATTCTGCTTCATGGCCTTTTCAAGCCCTGGAGATATTTCCACTTAGACATTATGTTTGTGTTTAAAGTACTAAAAGCTTTTTTTGTTATCATTATGAACCAGTCGAAGGTCATTACTAAATTCAACTTGAGGAATCCTCAGTATATTTGCCTTCAAAGATTCAACACAACAAACTTTCAAAATTATTTTTTTATTTTGGGTTCCAAAATATTCAATTGCCTTCAAGTGTGAGTGATTTGGTGCAATTTTAAGGGTAGGTAATTGCAAATTTAAATTTTTATTTATTGTTTTGTATGATTTTGTTTTTTGAACTTTTTATTGTATTAAAATTAAAACTTTTAATCTTATGTTTAATGTCACTTTTTTAAAATTGTAATGTGTAGCACACGTGTGAAGTATTTCCTAAATAGGAAAATGTTTGAAAGTATTAGTAACCAATCAATATTGAAATATTTTTTCGAGAAATTGAAAATAAAGGCTGAGTAGCACGCGCGTTACTAAATAATCTTTGATAATTTGTCCGGAAATCAGAGTATGTTAATAAAATAAATAATGGTCCTTTGCAGGTTTGAGCAAAATTTGGGTATAGTCCCTTGGAGATAAGAGGGGTTAATATGACAAAAACGTTAATATGATTGTATATAATCCGCTCCTAAGTGCGGCACGCAATGCGACATGTTTGCTGATCCCGGCTCCTACGTCCGCCAAAGCTCAAATTTAAAGATTCTCGGAAGGCTAAGCGAGGGGGGAGCGCAGCAACCTCATGCGTGTCCGTGAGAGTTGCCGAAGCTGTTAGCCTCTACGGTTCTAAGTTAAGTTAGGGGTTGGCCGTTACGTAGTAGCGGATTATTTAGAATCTATTAATGACACGTGTTAGCGATACTTATATCTCGATAGTTATAAGTAACCCAACATTGGACAAACGAATAATAAGAAGTAGCATAGCAGATTGTCTTACGGCAGCTGGAAATCCTTGTGTACTTTCCTTTAAAACAATTAATGTTAATGAAACAACCAATGTAAGTATTCTAATCACAAGCAAAAATACAAATTTACTGTATTAAGTAATAAAATACTCGAAATTTTTACTATTGGTGAGGGTTTAAAATTCCCTGGCAGCGTTAAGGAATTTACACAACTAAGAAGCGAACTGCGGGAAAAAATGCAAAATGTATAATTGAGATAGCATAATTGATAAGTCATTATTACAGATGGGAAACACTCAAAAAATTATAAAGCCTTGCAACTTAAGAAAAGATCGTTCTGAGAACTTGTTAGAAAATGATTTAATAAAAAAATGTGAAATCACCGATGCTAATCACCGCTTTTCTACTCAGTCTGTCGATGAGTACTTATATAGTTTTTCGAATCCGTTGCATATAATTCTGATGCGCAAATCTAATTTAGCAATTTTATGCGAGAAACAAGTTGCTATTCATGTATAGATGCAACCGGCGGACTAATAAGAAAACCAAAATGTTGTGATCATCATCCAAAACCCAGGATATTATATTATGCATGTGTAATACAAATAAATAATCAAATATTTTTAATCTCATGCCGGCAATATAGGAAGTTTCTTCAAATTTTTTAAATTTGAAATAGATCACGCTAAACCAAAAATAAAAAAATACCTCTTCCTAGTTATTTTGTAACTGACTGGTCCTGGGTCTTCATAAATTCAATTCTCCATGAGTTTAATACAACGAATATTACTAGCTATTTAAGGAAATCATATAATGTTATTATTAATAAACATTCAAATACCTATACAGTAGGTGTTTTCATTTGTTGCTCACACTTTGCTGCTGTTATTATACGGCAAATAAAAGCCAAAATTCAAAATAATTCCAAAAATATTAAAAAATGTATGAGGTTTTTATTTTTTATGATTCTAAATTCAAAATATATCGCGGAAATAGACAAATTATTTAGAATGCTTTGTGTAATTTGTTTATCTCGGCATAAAACTCAATTATTTCAGAGTAGTTTTAGAGAATTTTTGAATTTGATAGAAAATAATCTTTCCGACTTCAAATATGAGCCATATGATATGAGCCATATGATGATTTTGTCATTAACCCCTCTTATCTCCAAAAGACAGTTCCCAAATTTTGTACAAATCTGGAATGGACCATTATTTAATTTATTAACATACTCCGATTTTCGAACAAAATATCAAAGATTATTTAGTAACGCGCGTACTACTCAGACTTTATTTTCAATTTCTCGAGAAAACATTTCGATATTGATTGGTTACTAATCCTTTCAAACATTTTCCTATTTAGGAAATACTTAATACTTCACACGCGTATGTAGAGCAGCAGTCAACACTGGATTTAAGCTTCCGCTGATTGTTAGATTAATTATTAAACAAATAAAAATAAATAAATAAATAAATATTGGGAAACTTGATTGTTTAGCAAATCCATTTTTGTTTTTCAGTGTAATCTAGCAGTCCGATACTTTATAGGAACATAGTTTCAGAAACTTGTTTTGAATAATTTGAATTTTTTCTTGTGACTATTTGCGGCATTCCACCATAACGAACAACTAAAGTTTATTATCTAGAGAAAGCTTACTTTTTTTATTTAAGATAGGATAAAGCATGAAGAATAATTTAGAAACTTCGTCGGTACAGGACTAGAGTAGGCACGCTATCCACCAAATTTTCGATTTTGCGGTTTTAATTGATTCTTTAGTATTACGCAATGCTCTTTCGTTTGAACTAACTTTCGTTTCAAACTCGGTACGAGTTCGCAAGGAAATCGCATTTGTGTTTTCCGCTATCCACCATTTTCTTCAGTTTTTTGCGACCAAATTACGCTACGTCGTATTTAACGCTAACTCCATTTTCGAATTTCTTTGTTTTCAAGCTAACCTCATTTTGTGATCTAAGTCCATAAAACAAAAAAAACGCTATCACTTATTTTACGCTATATCCTTAAAATGAAAATCATAGCGTAAGATTTTTAAATTATAAAATTATTATTAAGCTAACTTTGCATAAAACTTTACTTTAAAACACGCTATATCCACATTTTACGCTATATCACAATTATGTGTAAGAAAAGATCGTAAATAACAAAAAAGTCAGAGATAAATTGCGCTATATCCAAATTAAACCGAAAATATGTTGTTGTTTTGTACGTTATTTTCCCGCTAAATCCTGCCGTTTGTATTTGTATGTCTATATTTTTAATTTTTATTTTATAACGGTAAACTAAATGTTATATAAATGGAAGTTTTATTTCGGGATAAAACAGTCCACGTCAACATTTTGATATAAATACTTCGCTAGGCAGGCTAATTGTTCATGTTAACTAGTTTATACAGTTAATTTATTTTACGAATAATTGATTGTACGAGTAATTTTGATATAATAGTTAAAGTAAATTAATGCTGTTAGGATGTATTCATTGTCAGACCGCGACAGTTCTCCATCACCAGAATTTACAAACGAAGAGCTCAGGTATGTTGAATAAAAGTTTTGAAAACCACAATCAACTTATAAATTTATAGGTTTATTGTAGTTAAATTGATTGTTTGTAGCTTGTTATTAAACTTAAAAGTTTGTTTAGTGCGTACCACTCCGTAGAAAATTTAATTCGACAGGATGAACATTGGGACAATTTAATTTCTACACCATGTACTATAATTCTACCAACACCGACAGAAGAACCGGGTGAATGTCCTACCCAGAACACAAGTAATACTTCATTAAATGAAAGCGAAGTTTTCTCAAAATTAGATTGCTTTGAAATTAGTGGTAATGTTTTTTAAATATGTTTTTATATCCAATTCTAAAATTATTAAATTTATAGAATCATCGTTTCTTGATTCTGATGCTGATCCGGAATATGTACCACTAGTGGAAAATCATCGACAGATTAGTCTTTTACATGATGGTAAATAATTAAAATATTTATACCTTAAAACTATTCTGCCTAAGATTAATACCTAGTGACTAATAAACATTCAAAACAATTTAGAAGCTGCGTGCTGCTCCAAATCGTTGACAACAAAACGAAAGCGTTATCCGGAAAAATGGAAAAAGAACATCCGGAAAACCAAATGTCAAGTAGGAGAAGAGTTTATCAATAACTTTAATTTAACTCGAAAAAAGCGAGAAATAAAAGCAAGCTGTGGCGAAAGTTGCCCTTATAGTTGCAACGTATTGTTTAATTTATCAGAAAGGCAAGATATATTTGACCAATTCTGGAAATTAAATTCTAAATCGAAAGGAGAGTTTTTTGGAAAAATGGTATTTAGATTGCCTACAGAAAGAAAAAGAACTTCAAATACTAATTCTCGAAGGAAGCATACATATAATTATCATTTTCTGAAAATCGGCAAATTAATCAGAGTATGTCAAATATTTTTTACAAATACATTGGACATAAATAAAACTCGTATTCATTATTATTTTGACAACCTGATTGATAATAATACATCAACAACGAAATCTCCAGCAAAAGGGCGTCATGCAAAAAATCAATTGCCAAAAAACAAATTGGACGATGTTGCAGATCATATTAATGGATTTGCCACTGTTGATTCACATTACTGCCGTTCGTCATCCAACAAAAAATATTTGGAATCACACCTCAGTTTAAAAAAGATGTATGAACTGTACTGCAACGACTTTGATGATCCAGTAAAGTTTTGGGCGTATAAAAATATTTTCGAAACAAGATTTAACTTGGCCTTCTTCGTTCCGAAGAAAGACTTGTGCAATAGATGTGAAGAGCATAAAACGAAACAAAAAAATGAAATAACAATAACACCGGACGAGGAAAAACAATTTATGGACCATGTGCAAAATAAAATACTAGCAAAAGCAGAGAAAGATATGGATAAAGCCAATTCAGATGCAAATACACGTGTACTGGTAGTTGATCTTCAAAACGTCTTTTCACTACCAAAAGCGAATGTAAATTGTTTTTACTACAAACGGAAACTTCTATGTTTTAATTTAACCGGCTACTGTTTGGATAATAAGACCACATACTGTGCTATATGGAACGAGACCACACAAGGAAGAGGTGCAAATGAATTAGCAAATGCGCTACTACGAATTTTAAATGCTGTAAAATTGAACTTTCCAGCGACTCAAAAGATTATTATTTGGACCGATTCTTGTATACCTCAGAATCGCAATTCTATGGTGTCACTGTGTATAATCAAGTTTCTCAAGGACAACCCATCAATTCAGTCAGTTGAGCAAAAGTACTCCGAACCAGGCCACTCACTTTTGCAAGAAGTCGATGCGGTTCATAGTACTTTAGAAAGATACCTAAAAAATATGGAAATTTATAGCCCCATTGGATTAATTCGCCTAATCATAAACGCAAAATTTCCTAAAGTTATTTTAAAAGTGTTGCAATTGAAGCCGACTGACTTTTGGAATTACAGTAAAGCGGTTCAACAATTTAATTTTTCCAATGTTCCTTACACCAAAACTCGGCATTTAAGATATGAGGCACGAAATCCAATGTTTATTTCATACAAAAGATCGTTTGCTGAAGATTTCGCTACAGAATCGATAATGAAGCCTAAAAGTTCCAGGAGAACCCGAAACCATTCAATGGAAGAAGATTCAAACGAATTGCATATCCAAATAGTTCCTTATACAAGAGATAATTATAGGCTAGCCGAAGAAAAACGAAAGGATTTGAAAAGTATGCTAAAATTTATGCCAAAAGAGGATCAACACTTTTACATCAACATTCTACAAACTGAAAAAGATAAAGTTTGATTCTTCTGAATATTTAGTTAAGATTGGTGTTTTTATTTTACAGTTTATCTGAATTGAATTTAGTTTTCTTTTTTATATTTCTTGAATAAAACGAAATAAAATCCTTCTAAAATTAAGTTTTAATTGATTTGGTTTATAGTGATTTTACAAATTGCACTTCGCTCCACATAACAGAGTTTCCAACCGCGTATCTCAATCTTGAGAATGGATCCTATAACTTGAGTAATCGTTTTAGGTTACATAAGTACAATTTAATACATTGTTTAATTAATTTTTTCCGCTATGTTTGTAAATAAATATAGGATATAGCGTACATTAAAATAACATTCTAAAGAAAAATCGTTTTATTTTGCTTAACAATCATTTTAAATAAAATGTTGTAGATACACAATTATTATCAAATATGAGTGCACAGGAAAAATGCTTCACTACTGGGCTACCATGTTCACAAGGAAAGTTATATACACTCAAAACTTGATTTTCGTTTTTCTCAAAATAATGGTTTTGTCGCTTAGCGCACTCTAGTCCTGGACCGACGACTTTCCTAGTGACAAAGTTAATATGATTTTTGAATGTCACTTTTGGATCCAGGAGAATACCAAGGTACTTGACTTGTTTTTCCCAGTTTACATGCTTGCCATTTATAGTTTTGTTAGCTTGAGCTAATTTAGAAGGTTTCCAATTTCACGAAAAGTAGATAGCCTGCATCTTTTCAGCATTTAAATACAGTCCCCAAATTTTAAAATAAGAAATTAATACTGTAATGTAGCAATTAATCTGTGAATTATGTCTTGGGAGAATATAGCAGACGTGAAAATTGAAGGGTCATCTGCAAATAAAGCAATCTCACAATCATCCATAAGTGGAGTATCATTTAGGAAGACACAAAATAATGTTGGACTTATTATAGAACGCTCCTGAGGAACACCTGCGCATGTATATTCATCAATCCAGACTTAACAGTTTAGGATTTGAACATAAAATATCCTATTTGAGAAATACGACTTCAGTAATTTAATGATGTAAATATGGAAATTATATTTTTCTCAAATCGGATAAAATACGTCAGTTTTCTGGTTTGTTATCTGTCAGCAAAATGAAGTATTCCGCGACACTACATCGTTGCTAGGCAACTTACTAAAAACAGTACTGGAAAGTATTCCTTGCCTAGGCAGAGAATACTTTCTAGTACTGATTATCATCTGTTTTTAAGAAATACATGATATAATGTATAATCGCACGCGATTGTTATAATTCTAAGGTAACTTTGATAGTGAAATCTATTGAAAATATAAATTGGAAAATTTTGCGTATTAAATTTTGCGTATAATCTGATATACTGCCGATTAGAGAAAAAATCGTATGTGCAACTCGTGGAAAAACTATAATTCCCGGACTCTTATGGTTGCTGGAACTCGGCTGACGCCTCGTCCCAGCAACTTCCATACTCGTCCGGGAATATATCGTTTTTCCTACACGTTACACAATATACTATTGTGCAGTTTGTAAAGTGGCCCATCTATCCATACTCAATCAAAAGCTTTTTTTAGGTCAAGAAGAATCATCCCTGTAGATTTGTTAACATTTGTTTGATTTTTAACATGATTAATAATACGATGAACTTGGTGAATTGAAGAATGTTTGTGTCGAAAACCGAATTGTTTGGGAATTAAGATGTTGTTTGATTCTATGTTATCAATGAGTCTGTTTTTTAGTACACATTTGAAAACTTTGCTTACATAACTAAGAAGGCTAATATGTCGATATCTTTTGATGTTTGAGGGATCTTTATCAAGTTTAGCGATTGCTACAACTTTGAAAATCTTCCACTGACCAGGAAAATAATTAAGCCTGAAATAATTACAAAATAATTTAGATAGAAATAGAAACTCAGACTCGGGAAGATGTTTTAACATAATATTTAAAGTTGTATCTAACCCTGGTAATTTGAACGGGCGGCTGTAGCGTATGATGCTATTAACCTCATCGACGGAAACAATGAAATTAGTCGAGTAAAGACTGATTTACATTCAAAGATTTTTGCAGATGCAGATGTCAAATCAAAAATTCGTTTTCTTTACACATTAAAAAATAAATTTAAACAAAAAATGTCATAAATCAATACAAATGATTGCTTTTCTTGTTTATGTAACCTTATTATAGTTATTTATTCACGCATCGGCGATTTTACAGAAAAAAGATGAAACTCGACATCTGCAAAAAAAAGCAGACGACGACTTTTGGGTTTGTTTCTCGGGTTTCAATTGACTTTTTTAAGCAGATGATTATTTTTTCTCTTTTTGGCTTTGCTGTTTTTCATATGTTGTGTTTCAACTTTTTTGCGGACGTCGAATGTCGTTGAATGTAAATCAGCTATAAGGCAAGGCTCCATGACACGACAAAACGGACGATTCGAATCGGTTTTTCGTGATCCTCGCTACATGGACGAAAAATAGTTTCGAAATTCTACGCATACGCGACCAACAAAAATAAAATTTTTCAAATGAGGTTTTGACTTTTGGGGCTATACCATGAAGAAAAATCGTCGTACTGGAAGATGAGTTCGTTTTCCGGTTGAACGATTTTTTTTTTTAATTTTTTTTCTCGAAGTCTCCATATCGTACGACGAAAAGGAAAAATTACTTGTTTCACTTAAAATAAAAAAATTTACTACGAACTGTAGTTTGAAAATTAAAATTTACATGTTCCGTTAAAATTTATAATTAACCACAATTTAAAAAAATATAGCAATAGAAGTAAAAATTGTAAAAACGTTCTAACAAATTCGTTCGTGTTAGCTTTCATCAAATTAATTCAAATAAAGTAATTAACCATAAAAAAAAATTTAGTTTTATCCGTCTCTAAAATACACCTGGCAAATACGTGTTTTGTTGTTTCTTAGTTTTTAAACTGAAAAAGATTCTTAGTACATAATAATTATACAGCCCCGTATATATACACATATATATATATACCGTACATACATACATAGCCTGGTTTCGGACTCAAACACACAAATTCAGAAACTTTCTTGTCGTTGAAGTCCAGTAATAAATTTGATGAGAGTAATACAAGCTTGGATGGCGATGATTTAGTTGATGAATTCAGTAATCATGACCCTTGGCGCAGAATGCTCTTTGTGGGAACGTTGTTTCAAAATATATTATTTCATCAGTTCTTCAAAAATAGAAAGAATTAACATTTCGCTATTAACGATGCAAAATTGTATGTACAAAATCGTTTTATTAATTTAGCGATAACGAAATTAGTCATTGCTAGCCTTTTTTAACTAAATTTGTGGCAGCAAAACGTAGAAAATTGAAAAAATATTTAATTGTGTTTATTTTAATGTGTCACTAACTTGCTCATTTTTCCAGCTTCCTGAAAAATATAATGAACCTAGATACACGTTTTTGCATCGTCACGAGCGGTACGTAATATGGTTTTCTCTGCGTTCCGAAAAGGACTTTAATTTTGGAACTATGGAAGTGCCCTTCGAGGCTAAAAGTGCATATTTAGCCGCGAGAAAAATCGCCACCAAAATTCTAGCAGGAAAAAAAACAGGAAACCCTTGATTTCAATAGTTTATCATACGAAAGGTAATTAAGCGCAGTAGGAATGAGTAGCAAAATAAATTTTGCGTAAAATTATAGAATCGATGTTTTACGCTACCTAAATAGCTCTAAATTGTTCCTCTAAGGATGAAGGGGTTATGATATATTCTGTGCCATTCCTCCAACTAACCCTACCTAACCTAATACATTTTTAGCCTTTATAGAATTCATAAAAATAATCAAATTTATAGGAAACACAGAATTTATTCGATTTATAGAATTCAAAGAATTTATTGAATATGTAAAATTTAAAAATTATTTGAATTTAAAGAAATTATGGAATTCTTAAAATAAGTCAAATTTGAGTTTGTAGAATTTATACAACCAAATGAATATAAAAAATATAAAAACTCAGAAAATTAATAAAATTGGTCGAGATTATATAATGAATTGATAGAATTTATAAAACCTTTATTATTATAAACATACTAAAATTTATATTTACAGTCTTTGAAGAACTTATAAAATGTATGGAATTTATCGCATTTACAATTTGTAAAAACTAAAGAACTTATGAGATTTGCAGAATTAAAAAAACTTACTGAATTTTAAAACTTTATTCGTAGAATTTATTAAATTTATAAAATTTATGGAAATTAATTATTGAATTTATAAAATTATTAAAGTTCATAGGATTAATCGAAATTTTTGAATTTATAAAATTTGTAGAATTCAAAAAATTTATAAAATTTATAGAATTTATTGAAATTATGGAATTTTCAGGATAAGTAAAATTTAGGTTTGTCGAGTTTAAAGAACTGGCAGACTTAAAACAATTTAACTTAAAACAATTTGAACCCATAAAATCTATCAAATTTAAATAATTTATAAAATTTATAGAATTTGTAGAGTTTTAATAATTTATAGAGTTGATAGAATTTATATATATCATAAAATTTTTAGAATTTATAGAGCTTATAAAAATATTAGAATTTATATATTTATATACTTTGTCGAATTTTTAAGATTTATAGAATTTATCAAATTTACGGAATTTTTAAGAACTAAAGAATTCATGAGATTTGTAGAATTTAAAGCAACTTAAAAAGTTTCAAATTTATTCATATAATTTATATATAGGACTTGGAGGAATTATAGAATTTATAGAAATTATTGGATTTATAAAATTGTACAAGTTTATTGGATTTATCGAATTTGTTGTATTTATAAAACAAGCAAAATTTGAGTTTGTAGAATTAATAAAACAAATACACTTGATACAATTAATAGAACCCAAAAAATCTACATAATTTAAAGAATTTGTATTAACCATAAAATTTATAAATTTGATAGAATTTGTTGAATTTAAAGAATTAATAGAATTTATAAAAATCATAAAATTTAAAAATTTACAGTATTTATAAGATTTATCAAATTTACAGTATTTATAAGATTTATAGAATTTAAGAATCTTATGATTTTTAGACTTAATAAAATTTGTAGTATTTACTGTAGGACTGATATAATTTATGGCGTATAGAACATTTTTAAATTAAAAAAAATTATTTAATTTCTATAAATTCTAAAAACTTTGTAAATTCTATAAAATGTTTAATTTTAAAAACTGTGTAAGTAGTAACTGCGATTTAATATCGTTCATACATATGAGCATTAATTATAAAAATATCTAATATTTTAAACGAAATAAAAAAAATCAATTTCGTAAATAATTCCGGAATTTCGGAATTGATTTCGGAATTCCGGAATCGAGATAATTTAAATTTGAAAATTCCGGAATGATTTTTTGCCCCAAAATTTGATTCCTTATTGTTTAAGGCGGATTCTTTTGCCTTCGTTCGTTCGTTCTGATTTTTTTTTAAATAATCATATTCCTTGCGAAAATGACGTTATTTTTAATTTGTGTCCGTTTAATTGGATAAAAAAAAACAACGAGCGAGTTCACCCTCAATTCGCAAAAGATTTATGAGATAACCTTTTTGTATAAATATCCATTGAATCATTTCAAGCCATTTCGTTAAGGCTCAGAAACACCTCCATAAAGAAGGATGTTGTTCGCTCAGTATTTAAACTAAGTTACATTTTTGGTTCAAAAAGTGACTAAGTTATAATTCTATTTTGAATTTGGAGGACGAACCTTACTGACAATAATTAAGCATGAGCAAAGTACAGTTCTGTTCAGTTAATCACCTAAACCTCTATAGTAGTAATTGTTCACGGCAAACTCACTGAACAAAGCATAATCAAGTTACACATACGTTAAATGATCGTTACAGTACTCGTTCCAAATTCTGAAATAAACATCGAACCGTACTGTAACAACTCATTTACCGCCCTTGCGACGTAAATAACTATTACACTTCACAAGCATAATTTGTTGTCCTTTTACTCGAATGTAATTTTCATTTTCAACAACACTTGCTGCTGCGGCCATATATAGCAGATATTTTCACAACAAAATTAATTAAAGTAGGCGGTTTGTTTAAAAAAAATTTTTGTATTCGGCTCACGATGTTTTTGAAATGCCGGATGATGTTGTATATTGCATGTGTATGCGTAGATTTTGCATTGATTTTACGTTTCATTTATTTTTTGTTCTTATCGATATTTACACATACCAGTAAAATTTTTTGTTCGGCATTTTTGTTTCCGTAACCCGATTTCTATACAATTTTTTACTTACTCCTGCCGCTAAAGATGTTTTCACATCAAAAATTATCAGAACGAATGAACGAACGAACATTAAGTTGTATACATACATAGAATTCTGGGGCGCTATCATGAAATTCGGACGGTAAATTTGAGCGGTAATAAACATTTCTATGAACAATTTAGAATAAATTCAAAAAATGATCAAAGTAACTCAAGTTATTTTGTATGAAATTGCAAATAAGTGAAAGTTTATCGACAACTTTGTATGCGACAAATATTTCTTGACGATCATAAATTTACTGTTTCACCGTCATGTAATTGCGATTTGATACAAAATAACTTGGGTAACTTTGATCATTTTTCGAATTTATTCTAAATTGTTAATAGAAATGTTTATTACCGCTCAAATTTACCGTCCGGATTTCATGATAGCGCCCCTGTTTCCGATTAACAAAAAAAAACCAAAATTATTTATGATATGATCAACTGTGCTTTGTAAATTTAATGAAAAAAAAAATAAAACAAATTTTCCTAACCGTACACGTCACTAATAATAAAATTGTAAACAGTAGGAAAACCACACTCACATTCAATTGTATACGACTTACTAATTTTTTTAATAGTTATGGGCTAACCAGCGAATCAGTAAGAATACTATAGAATTTTACGAAATTATTTCCTTACAGAATATTTACCATAACGGCCATCGAATTCGTAACAACTGACAAATATAGTTTTAGGCTCGGTGCACACCTAAGCTGAGCTAAGCTATGCGATGTGAGCTATGTTTTTGTAATATATATAGTTTAAATAGACGGCTGCATACCTGAACTAAGCTATGCTGGCTATGTTTTGCTGTTATGAGCGATGTAAACTAACTAGCTCGAGTTGCCTTTGCCTCGCTATGTCAGCTATATCGCTCACATATACAAATAAATTATTTTTCGTTTTGAAAAAACAAAGAATTATACAAATGACATTCCTTACAAAATATTGACAGAATTAAATATGTTGTAATCTTAATTTGCGTCAATGTTATATTATATAAATTCATCAATGTATTTGTGAGCGATGTAATTATATAGTTCAAATGTGCAACGGAGAGAGCTATGCGAGCTAAACTAAGCTAATATTAAGCTTAGGTGACAATTGAAATTTACAAAAAAAAAAAAAAAAAATTTAGATGTAGAACAAAAGGATTCTAACTCGAGTCTAAAATGCTTCAATAAATATTCGTTCTTTGGTAATATTGCATCTGAAAAGGATATATATATAGTTTATCGGAAATCGGAAAAATACGCCTAGTTAACCTGTCCAAAAGAATAATTCAAAATATTTGTGAGATATTACCAAGAAGAAAGACTGCAAGCAATATTTCTATGCAGTGCATGAACGAGCGGCGAAAGATTACTTTATCGGATAAAAGATTTATTTTACGAGAAGTATCTAAAACTTCAAACCTAAACTTACAAAGATGATGTATGAGTTTAGTGGTATAAAGTTTAAATAACTGATGATCGATGTTCACTTCAAAGTAATTGAATTATTTTACGAATTGCGAGGCGAAAACCGATTGGGTCTCTAAATTCTTCTAACGAAAGTGTTAAACTATGCAAGGCTGATTATTGGAAAACTACATATGTGTGGTTTTTTTTTGAAAATAAGTTTGACTTTTTTTATTGTGATAAGAAGCACGAAAGAGTGTGGCGGGAGCGCAAAACAGAATCTAGGACCTAAAATTTAACTGCTACCGTAAAACATGAAGGTAAGAACGAAACGGTGTTTGGCGCAATGCGCCATATATCTATAGAAAATTCGGTTTTTATTGAAGACAATATGAATAAAGAGATGGCTGAAACGTCCTTAAGAGCAATTTAAAAGATTCTGCTCGAAAAATGGGAACATAAAATATGTTTGCTTTCTACCAAGATAACGATCCAAAGCATAAAGTTTCAGTTGATAAGGTTTGGCTACTGTACAACTGCCCTAAACGATTACCCTAACTCCATTTTAAAGCCAAATCTACCCAATTAAATACTTTTGGGAACTTTTAGGCGTAAACCCAAGAGCCAATCATACCTTCAGGAACAAAGCTCAACTAAGAAAAGGAATTATGGAAGAGTGTCAAAAAATTAGTCCAGAAACTACCAAAATTTGGTAAAATCCATGCCAAATCGCTTGGCTGTTGTTATCGCAAATAAGGGTTATCCAACCTAAGCATTACACATGGAGTATATACAACTGAATGTCCTTTGATTTTTTATTGAATTAAAAAAAAAATTATTAATTTAGTTAATTTTTGTTACTGTTTTGATGTAAAACTCAGCTGTATCTGACAGAATTGTATGTACTAATCTTTCTAGTAAGATTTATTTATCTTTTAAAATGAAATTTCTTAAAATAATCGTATCATTACAACTGAAAGTTCTTGACTGTAAGTTATAATAAACGCAAATCATATAACTCAAAGCCCTTGTTCCAATCGAAATTCGTCGATTTGTTAATTATCAACAATTTTTTGCTGGAGCCTAACGGCTCATATCAGAATAGGCATGAGTTCTTTGATTGTAGGTACACGATATCCAAAAATTTAATTTTGTGTTAAAATCTCAATTTTGTCCAAAAACTTCGCTATGCACACTCTGTTATTAGTATAAAGCATATCAAAAAAATATTTTCTGTTATAAAATCAGCAATTACTGTGGGTTTCCACTTGGGATGCCTTTGCGAATAATCGCAATCTGTTTTAAATTTTTTCACACGTATAGTATACATTAAAATACATTGAATTTGTCTACGCAACCATAGACAAATTTATAATACGATATAAAATCAAAACTAGTCATGCCTTCATCTTTTTCCATTGCAAATTTTGCATTTACAAAAAAAAAATAAAAATTTCCCTTATTTTGTTTAGGAACATTTTCAATCCTGCGACAAACAAAGCAAGCTGAAAGATTTTTCCTATGTGAATTCTTTATTGTTTTTATAATGATTTTTTATTGACGTCTAGAAATGTCTAAATTGACAAAAGTATTTGGTAATACAAATACAAATTTTTTCTAACACGTGACATGAAACAAAAAATTTCCCTTTGCGAATATTCGTAAAGCATCCAAATAGAAACCATATAGGTAGACTTTTAAAAAATAAAATTGAAAACTCGTTATACACTTCAAATTACAATAAAGTTGACCTGTTGTAACACAGATGCCACTCGCTGCTAATTTAATTTTTATTTTAACGTGCTGACATCTTCATAAAAAACAAAATAGAAAACAAGTTTTTCTTGTAACTATATTTTTACTATTCAAATGTAGATTGCACGAATTTATTTATCCAAACATTTTCTCTTTTTTATATTTTTCGCATAAACAATTGTTTTTAACAATTCGATTACAGCTGTACATACGATTAAAATATTAGATTTCTTGTTAAAAATTAAATTGAATTCCATTCCGAGTGGATGGATTCTGTGCAACACGTGAAAAATTACTATTGGTCGATAATACAGTTTTCGGAATTCCCAAGACATACACCAACAACTTATCGTTTTAAAAACTTGAATATCGAATTTTTAGTACAAGTGTGGCTGGGAAGAATCGATTTTTAATTTTTTCGAATATCGAATTTTTACTTAGTGCGTCGAAGAAGAATCGATTTCTATGTTCGAAAATTAAAAGTGCGAATCCGAATCTTGACTAGATAATAGTCTATTTCAAAATGAAAACTTACTTTTATTTTATAGTAAATTTTAAAAGAGCGTACCAATTTTTTTTTTATTTTTTAGAAATTGTTATGGGGAAGTGTAAATAAGGGGTATTTGAGTAGTTTTTATATTTTGCTTATCTTATTATTTTTAACTGTAGAGGTTAGCTTTTGAAATTGGTTTCTTTGCAACTTGCAATATCGGCCACGACTTAATTTGACTCATCCCATTTATCCTTGATTGACCAATTTCTTCTATTTGAACATAATGGTCTTTCAATTGCAATGGCCAAATGAACATTTCCGGGATAAAGTTAAAAATGATTGTGTATTTCAAAATTCTCTGAGAGATACCTTAATTATAAAGCCCTTTTAGGCATAACATATTTTTTTTAATGCGAATTGTTTTATGATGTATATACAATAACTTTTTATATTAATTAAGCCATACAAAGTTGGCTATTGCATGACTTTAAATCTTATAGCTGATTGCATGCGTAACGAAATTAAAATTGTTCAATACAAATAAACCCCCAATGCGAAAATGTTCTTTAGGAATATTTCCCCATTATCACTTTAAATTAATCATAACCCATTATATAATCATCGGCCTAATTGTTGTCAGCTCTTTTTCAACATTAGGCCCGAATTTATAGTCGTTGCTACAACTATAACTACTGTTATAGTAACAGTTTTCGTATTTATAAACCTCACTATAAGATTTATTTGTAATGTAACAAAGGTTATAGTGATCAAAATTCATCACTATAAACGTTGCTACAATATATCCAAGACAAGCAAGTAAATTCGAAATTCGTATCGAATTTTATACATGATTTTAAAATGATTTTCGAAAATCGTTGCTGTAGCAATAGCAATAGTTACGACTATAAATTCGGGCCTAAATTTTGTAATAATCCCCATATAAAAAATTAATACAAATTTGGAATAATTTGGTTTTTAAATGAGAAGGAGTATGCATAACCTTTGAATGGTTTTGTTGAACGTACAACGGTTACTACGGTAAATTGGATTTGATAATTCACATTGATAATGTATGTTTAAATGTTTAGGTTTCAATAGTATCCGATAGGCATCATAAAGAACATTGAATGATAGGAGCAAGTCCGTTATATCAACCGAATACAATTACCGTACGTTTAGTAGCAAAAGTGCTATTGACGGGTGGCCAAGCAGATAAAATGTAATTAAATATTTCGAAAAATAAATTAGAAAAATTAGATTTAGGGGATACAATTGAATTTAACAGTTTAGATAATTTGGTTCCAGATATTGCTTTAGGTAAAATTCATTTAGGCCCAAATTTATAGTCGCTAATAATAATTTATTCAAACTGTTATTAGAGCAACAACAACTATTTTTAGAGCATTTTCCTGATTGGACTCAAGTAATTAAAGAACGGGCGGTAGAACCATCATCCGAAAATCTTAAATTTGGCCTTCATTTTACGATCTATCTAACAAACTTGGCCTTCATTTTACGATCTATACGCCTAGTCTGTTCATAATGTCGACACAATCTCTAAGGTAAAAAAATTCCAAATTTTAAAGGGGTCACTCAATAAAAATCGAATTTTTTTTATTGCGGAATCTGATTACTTCGTAGATTTGGGCAAATTGGTCAAATGTTACAACAAAAAACGAACAATTTTAAATTAATTTTTTGATCAGCCATCCGCAACCAACGGTTCCTCTCAATCGCTTCATCAATTAAGCGATACATCGGTAAGATTCCATTAGATGGATCAAAGCTTAGGTGAAGATGATACTTCATAGAATTTTGTAGATTTTGTGGAATTTATAAAATTCATAAAATTTAAAAATTAATGAGTTTATATACATATTAAAACGTTTGAAGAGCGAGAAAAATGTATAGGATTTATAGAATTTAAGAAATTAGTTGGATTTTTAGACTTAATAGAATTTGTAGAATTTACTGAGATAATTTATTGCGTTTAAAGAATTTAAAATTTTCAGAATTTATTTACATAATTACTACAAATTTTATAAACTTTGTAAATTATATATTTCAATTACTTTGCGTCAGTAATCGAGAAATTTGTTAAAAACATGAGACAGAAGTAAAACCATAAAAACGGAATTCCGGCTTTTTAAATTGGTTTTTCATTGAAGTAAATTACAATATTCGCATTATTTTCGTTCTTTTTTTACGAAATTTAGTATAAAGTGATGCTCACGGTGAGTTATATAAGAGAGCATCACAGTGATTGATCAATGATCACTTTTGGAGTGCTCTATCGTACAACAGGGTTTGTGTTATTTCTGTGTCTATAAATTTCCATTTCTTCACAAATCTTTGACTAAACCTTTAGTAATTCTGTTCGTGCGCAAGACGGCATAAAAGCCGCTTCGAATTGTCACCCGACAAGTATTGCCTCTGTCTTTTCTGGTGCTACAAATAATAATCCATTTATTTCTGATGAAATAGCTGGAACAACCCCAACCCTTTAGACCACCACTGTGTATTTCGATGTGAATCAATCGGTGATTTAACTAACCTCGCCGTCACCAAGGCACAAGAGTTTAAAGTACAAGTTGAGAGCAATTGGACTTCTTGGAAGGTTGGATTTTAAGATTCTTTTTTTTTTGCCACAGCATCCAAGTGGTGCGGTGGATGGCGTGACTTTTTTTCCCCATACATTAAATGTTGGTGTTGCTGCCACATTTGGAGTCAAGGATTGAAAGCAGTAAAAAATTAATTTAAAAAAAAAATGTATCGTTCTAACTCCTAAGCAATAAGTAAACTGCTAACTATTGACCGCCAAGTTGTTTGTAACCGGGTCGATCTCAATCCTATATTAATAACCTATCCAATACTTCCAAGTAAATGTAAAGAAGGTGTAGGGTGGGCCCGGTGTCAACAATTCTTAGAATTAATGAGAGCTATATATGCTTGGTCGTACATTTAAAATCAATCAATCAATTTATTTTTTGCGTAATTTCTATACTTTGTATGGTATAAAATAAAGTTTTAATAACAAAAAAATTTGACAAAAATCAACAAATTTGCTTGGAAGATTTTGAAAAATTTCAGGAATAACCTTTCAGAATTTAAAATAATAAAAATTGATATTTGATGTGTGTTGCACTACAATAATACGTAATGTGTTAGAGACGAGTAGGCCAGGGGATGTTTAACTAACCATACATTTGTAATGAACATCGCTTCTTTTAATTGTTAATATTAATACATATACATAATTTGTTATACATATTTTATAAACCTGTTCTCCTTTCCGATCCGTGATAATAAATCAATAAATTACCGAAAAGATAATTTTTGTAAAATGTTAAGCTCGTTCACTTTTGCTCGAGATTTCAAACGAACAGGTTCGTAAGATAATACTAAAAATTATAAATTAAATTCAGTTTGTGAAAAATTTATAAAATAATGAATTATAAAATAAAACAATTAAAATAAAAAGATTGTGTAACATTAAATTCGGTAATCAATATTGTCCATAATAAATTATTAAATATAATCATTACAAATTTGGTGACAGCGGGTTTCGGTGTGCTATCGAAAATATTAAAATATTTTGTACAAGTGATTTTAATAATTCTGGACATTTTATCATAATATATTAGTGGTTATAAAAAATAAAATATATATCTTCTCGAGCTTCATCGCTTATAAACCTGTTCGTTCATCGATTATCAACACTGGAATCGACTATTCAACGCCAAATCGAGAAGCGTTCAAGTACAAGTTGAAATTATTCCAAAAATTTCATCCATCGTATATCAAAAACAAGCCAATTGTTTTACTGGAGCTGTATTTTAATTATAACAATAAATTATCATAATCGTAAATTATATCTAAAAGTAATCATCGGACTGCATTAACATTTTGTGTACGGAATTTTCAAATGTTATATACTGTAAAATCCACTCATCGAGATCATCCACATAAATTCATCATCTATGTACATATCATCAATATAAAAAAAAAAATAAAGAAGAAACCGTCATCTTACAGCTCAAAGGATCATTATGCCGCATAATTAAATAAGATTCAACAACACAACACAAATTTTTGAGATCATCAATTATATGACAAGGCATCAATCATAGTCATATTATAAGCCATTTGGATTAATAAAAATTGGTAAGTGATTATTTATATAAAATTAATTGGCTGACTTGTTGAGTTTTTAATATTAGATTGAGTGATTCGTTATTATTCCGTTTTAAATCCATTTAGGTAAGAAATTTTCAACTGAGGAACGTGAATCGCGGAAAACAATTATCGAAACAATTAAACTTAATTGCCGACGAGGATTTAATTAAAGTGAAATCCATTTCAAATATAAAATTAGAAATTGATCCTGAGTCTAACAGTGATAATTTGAAAATTCGTCGTTCTGGTTCATTCTCTGCAGTTAATTCAGACGAAATTGTGCATAAAACAGAACCTAATTTGAAAAATTACACAAAAGAATTAAAAAAAATTTCTGCCAAACTTGAAAATGTAATTCTATCTAAAATGAGTGATTTCGGTACAAACCTTGAATTAAAAATTATTCCCGATTTTAATGGTGACTCCTCATTACTCCACAAGTTTTTATCTTGTTGTGACTTAGTGCACGATCCATTAAAACCATCCGAAAAACAAAAATTTCTGAAGGCTTATGTAAGGCTTATGAAATTGTACAATACAAAGATTGGGATACTTGGGAAGATTTAAAAGCCGAAATTCAAACAAAATGCTCTGAAACTAGATCTGTAGAACATCTCCAAGTAGAATTAGTAAATATAAAGCAAAGACTTAACGAGGATGTGCAAGCTTTTGCTTCTAGAGTAGAAAAAATTACTCATGCTACTAAATGAAGGATGTATCCGAAGTGAAGGAGCAGCAGCAGCAAAATATATCAAAAGTATAAACTCTAAGACCGCTATTAAAGCTTTCTAAGAAGGTTTTTCAGACCCATTCAAGTTAATTATTATAGCTTGCAGATATAAGTTGAATGAAGCTATATCGAAAGCACTTGAAGAAGAAGTCGCCGTTAAACAAAGCAACTTTTTATCATCTTCTTTAACATCGACTAAGTTACATCAGAATAAACATAATCAAAATTTTAAATGTCGTTATTGTCATAAAGTTGGTCATTTTTTCGAAAATTGTTTTGCTCGCCAAAGATCTCAAAATCATTCCATCTATTCTTTAGCTAAACCCATTGAAAATTCAAACCCAATATCAAATATGCCTTTTCAAAATTCTGCCTCAACTTCGAATCAGTTAACCGCATATAAACATAGAAACAATAAATCAAGATGAGTGTTGGAACGAGGTTCTGTTACTCCTACAGATGATTTACAATAAGAGAACACCTTACAAACTGGTCAAATAAATTCATACAATTTGCATGATTCCTTTTTCAATCATAACTCTGATACTTCAATGAAGTCCTTACAGTCAGAAGTTCCAAACAATTTAATGGAATCTGAGGAAAATCAATTCAATCCAAATCATAATAATTCAAATTTTTTCGAATCAACTGATGAAATGAAAATCACATATTTATTACAAATAATTTTCTTGATAAACGGTTTGTAAAACTTGCGTTAGATATTATCATTCCTGACACGACCCTATTCCTAATTGACACTGCATCCGATATCAGTATTTTAAAAGTTGGTATCATAAAAGATGAAACAAATTGTGATTTAGATTTGAAGTGTACCATCAAAGGGATTTCGTCAGAACTAATTGAAACGTTAGCTCCATGTAACGGAAATATAAAATTATCTCAATCATCCTTCATTAATCATAACTTTCAGATAGTTGTCGATAAATTTCCTATCCCATGTTCAGGCATAATTGGCAAAGATTTTCTTACCAAAAATAAATGTAAATTAGACTTTTCTAATCAAACAATAGAAATACCTTTTCCTTCAAGTCCAATATTTTTACCACGCTGTTCAAAGTTCTCTAAAACAACTGTTCCGCCTAGATCAAAAGCAATGGTTCAAATCACAGTCAATTCTTCAAATAATTCAGAATTGCTCTGTTCTTCTAAAGAAATTTTATCCGGAGTATTCATAGCAAATTCTATAATTAGGATACAAAATAATAAAGCCATAGTTAGTATTGCAAACACTAATGAAGAACCTGTAGAAGTAGATGAAAATATTAGCCTGAGTATAGATCCTATTTCAAATTATGTATTATTTTATCTCAAGAATTCTTGGTCCAACCAAATTAACGAAAGACTCAAGAGACTTGACTCATATCTCAACGGAGCATCTAAATTCTTAAGAACAGGAATCTATACTAAAAATTTGTAGAACATTCAATTATATTTTCCATCTAGACGGTGATAAATTATATGCAACGAAAGTAGAAATAAATACCCAAGTGGAGGAGATGCTATACAAAATGGAGTAATAGAAAATAGCAAAAGCCCGTGGAATTTTCCGCTTCTCGTTGTACCGAAAAAGTCTGACGATAATACAAAGAAGTGGAGAGTCATGGTGGATTATCGCAGGCTAAATGATATCACTATCAGTGACGTATATCCGCTTCCTAATATAGGGGAGATTTTTGATCAATTGGGTCATTCTGCTTATTACAGTACACTAAGTGTACAGTACATCAGTACATCAAGTCTTGATTTAAAAAGTGGTTATCACCAAGTTCCTTTAAATCCCATAGATAAAGAAAAAACCGCTTTCCGCACTGACAAAGGCCACTATCATTTCACACGCATGAATTTCGGATTAAAAGGAGCGCCAGCGACATTCCAAAGGCTAATAAACTTCGTTTTAAGTGGCTTAACAGGTATAAAATGTTTGGTTTATTTAGACGATATAGTCGTGTATGGTCGTAACTTAAAAGACCATAACGAAAAATTGATTGAAGTTTTTAAGTGTTTCCGGTAAAATAATCTTAAATTGAATGCAACAAAATGCCTGTTCCTCCGCCGAGAATTAAACTATCTTGGCCATGTCATTACGTCATAAGGTATAAAACCTGATTCTAAAAATATTCATGCTATCAATCATTTCCCAGTTCCTCAAAATGTTAAGGATATCAAATCTTTCCTTGGCTTATCAAGCTATTATAGAAAATTTATTCAAAATTTCGTGGAGATTGCAAAGCCTTTAATCGAGCTTCTAAAGAAAAATGTAGTTTTCGGTTGGGATGAGTTTTGTGACGAGGCTTTTAGTAAACTTAAATCTGCTCTTATAAATCCGCCGATCCTACAACATCCCAACTTTGAGAAAGAATTTATCATTTCATGCGATGCATCTGACGTTGCTCTTGGAGCTGTCCTTTCCCAACAAGTTGTCGAATCCGATCTGCCGATTGCTTATGCAAGTAGAACGCTGAGTTCCACTGAAACAAATAAATATCCTACTATCGAAAAAGAGCTTTTGGTCATCGTATTTGCAGTTGATCAATTTCGGCCGTATATTTATGGAAAAAAGTTTACCCTTTTAACGGATCATAAACCGTTGATTTGGATGAAAAATATGAATAATCCCTCATCTCGTCTTATGCGATGGAAATTCAAATTAGCCGAGTATGAGTTTCTATAATTCACAAACCTGGTAAATTAAACAATAATGCAGACGCGCTTAGTAGAATAAAAATAGATGATACAAGTGATCCAAAACCAAATGTGAACGTAGTTACCCGATCTAAATCAAAGACACAAAATCAAAATCCAACTACTGCAAATAATGCTGATAATTTTCTGGATAATTCTATAACCAAATCCGTTACGCAAACCTATAATCCACACCATTTTCTATCCAGTTCTCATTCTAATATCGTAAATACATCGATACCACCCAGCGAAAATGATTCCGTAAGTCGTACATTAGAACAAATAACGCCAACTATTAAACATGTTACTGTTAAAAATGAAATTAATCAAATTTTACACGAATTTCACAAATATCCTCTTGGGGGTCATCAAGGTTTTACACGCACCTATCGTCGAATAAAATCATATTTTTATTTTGATAAAATGCTGTCTGTAATTAAAAACTTTATAAAAAATTGTGAGTTTTGTCAAAAAAATAAGCATTCTCGATTCACAAAAATGCCAATGGAAATCACTACTACGCTAGATTCCCATTCGAAAAAATATTTTTAGACATTGTGGGGCCGATTTCTCCAGTTACTTTTTCCAATAATAAATTCATATTGACGATCCAAGATTTCAGAAACAATTGCTAAAGCTATGGTCCACTCCTTTATTTGCATTTACGGAGCACCGATTTCGATCTTGACCGATCAAGGATCAAACGTTATGGGTGAAATTTGTTAAAAAAGTTTAATACTACCGCCTACCACCCACAAACAAACGGAGCCCTTGAAAGATCTCACAAGACGATTGGCGACTACTTAAGAAATTTCTGTGACAAAGACAAAAATAATTGGGATTCATGGATTCCATATGCAATGTTCACATACAACACAACTCCTCATTGCACTACTGGATACATGCCATTTGAGCTAATCTTTGGACGTAAACCCAATATACCAAACTCAATTTATAATCATGTTGATATGTACAATATAACTACGATGACTATATTTCCGATGTAAGATTTCAATTGCAAAATTCTTACGAAATCGCACGGCAAAATATTTTAAAATCAAAGAAAAAATCAAAAATCAATTACGACGTTCACGCAAATCCAGCCATTTTTCAAATAGATGATCTCGTTTGGTTGAAAAATGAGACTCGGAAATCAAAACTATCGCCATTTTGGTTTCGCCCATATAGAGTTACTTCAATTAACTCTCAGGTTAATTCTACCATTAAAATTGGAAATTCCTTACGCATGGTACATAATAATATGAGAAACTCAATATATGTACATGTATTTAATTTTAATAATTATTTAATGTAATTAATTCAGTAAATAGTCAGCCATTATTTTTTTTTAAATAATTACAAATTACATAATAAACATTCAACAACAAATAAACAAATTAATTAATAAAACGAAAATTTAATAAAAACATTTTTTTTTGTCTTGAATTTCTAGTTTTAAGTAAACTTGCATTATATAATTTTTGGAAATATTTCTCTTTTACACCTTCTTTGCGAACAATTTGCAATTGTTCTCATTAAGGGAGGTGGTGCAATGAACATCGCTTCTTTTAATTGTTAATATTAATACATACATAATTTGTTATACATATTTTATAAACCTGTTCTCCTTTCCGATCCGTGATAATAAATCAATAAATTACCGAAAAGATAATTTTTGTAAAATGTTAAGCTCGTTCACTTTTGCTCGAGATTTCAAACGAACAGGTTCGTAAGATAATACTAAAAATTATAAATTAAATTCAGTTTGTGAAAAATTTATAAAATAATGAATTATAAAATAAAACAATCAAAATAAAAAGATTGTGTAACACTAAATTCGATAATCAATATTGTCCATAATAAATTATTAAATATAATCGTTACACATTCATTTAGGCGATTACCAAAGTTTTGGACCATCTATTTAAATGCGATCGATGTGACACCTGGAATTTCACCGATTAAATTTTTTTATCGTATGATGGTACTAGGAACAGATTGGCGAAAAAAAATCCAAATCGGACAAGCCGTTCTCGAGATACCATGAGTACAGACATCCAAACATCCAGTCGTCCAGACATTCAGACAGACCGCCGGACATTTTTGTTTTGTTTTTTGCTTTTTTAGGCTCAGGGACTTTCAAAACGTCGAGAACAGTGGTTTTGTACCAACCAAATGTTTCGTCATTTTTGACAGGGTTTCAATACTTTGGTGTTTTTAGACCATAAATGAAATTTAGCATGAAATATGAAAAAGCCAAAGACATAGAAAACTGGTGCTACTCAATACTGGATTAAATTGAAAGACTAATCTGTCTAAACGCAACGGGAGTAATGAAGCCCTGCATCTAAAAGCCAAAATGGTAGCTGATTGAAGAGCAAAATAGCTGAAATCAACGAATCAAATTAAAACTACTAGATAACAGCATCCGAGGCAAATTAAAATTGGCGTAGGAAATAGTACGTGATAAATTGACCTGCAGCTGAGGATATACCTAACAGAACCAGGCGGGGAAAATTAAGTTATTCTTTGGTGGTCGCCTGGTCAATTTGCCAAATTCCATCTTCTTTGACTCCGAGTATACGATTGCGCTACGGGGGTCCTTAATTGGGGTGATAGAACCCAAAAAAACTGTTAACTTTTAGGTAGTATTGTACATCCGTCTAGGAGTGGTAACAGGACACAGTCTTTTATTTTCCATTTGGAAACAATGGTGAGGTCTCCGACAGATGCTGTTACCAGGAAAATTGGACAATATTTACTCTTCACAAGCAATACTGCCTTCTTTGAATCCAATAGACATTCTACTACACTGACTATTCCCTCAGTGATTTAACTAGTTGCACGGTACAGGGCTTCATAGCTCACTCTTACAAAAAAAATAATGAAATATACCTACTCGCATTTAGTTTTCAGTTCATCGAACCCAAAACACATCAATGTGCCCAAAACACATCAATGTTGTTCAGTAAACGTTCAATAATATCCCATGTGTATTGAAGAAACATTTTTGCCATGATAAGCACCTACTAACCAAAACCACTCAATCCTATACCCAACATAATCATCTTTAATTTTTCGCTTATTTTCTCCGTTATCAATCCTCATCCAACAATATTTCGAATCACACAAGAAAAAAAAAATCTTTGAAGACGAAGGAAAAAATCAAAATCAAATTGATTTAAAAAAAAAAAATTCGATAATTTTATTGAGTTTTCCACTTAGTTTTCCATTTACCCAGAAAAAAATTTAATTTCGATAATTTTTTTTTCAAAAAAAAAAAAAATCAAACAAGAAAAACAAAACTCTAACAAAAAGATTTTCAATTTTTTGTGTTGTCTAAAAATCAAAGAAAAAAAGAAAAACCAAGTTGAACGAAAATAAAAGAAAATCGGTTTCTTTAATTCAATTCGGATTGAAAAGTGAAAAAGGAAAAACCACACACACACGAATCCAATTCGAAACGAATCGAATCTCTATAAACAAAAAACAAACAAATGTTATGCTTCTCCCACAAATTTATGTTTCAAATGTTAAAGTGGAAAAATTGTTTTTGTTTATTTTTTTTGGTCGGAAAATCGATTCGAAAAACACATCGAGCACCAAAAAAACCCTAAATACTTTTTTTTCCTTGTTGGAAATTCAATTTATTTTATTTTCTCAGTCATGTGATCGGAGCCGAACGTCGGTCGACCAGACCAACCGATTTTGAGTTTTGTATAGGAATTTTTATTTTTTATTTTTTTTGTGGTCTAACAGCAAGATTGTCTCAGCAAAATAACAAGAAAATTTTCTGTATTTGTCTTTCATTCGGTTATGTCTTTTCTATATATATACCCTAAAAATAAAAAAAAAAATTAAAAGAGTTGTGAGGTTAATAAAATGTCTAATAATTTTCTATTTTTGTTCGATAAAATTTAACCAAATTTTTCAATTTCTGTATTGAAACCCAAACCAAACCCATAAGACAATGGACATACAATAAATGAAAAGAAAAAAAATCCTCTTTAATTGATATTTTCAATTAATAATTTATTGTTTTTTATGTTTTTATAATTTGAAAGGAGATTTTCTTGGGATTTTCATCTCATTCAACCACAAAATGTTGGTGATAATTATTTTGTTAATCTTTTCTGAACCATACACACACACACAAATGTTTACGTTCTATATATAAACACGCATTCTGTTACGTTCATCATGCGAAAAATCTCATATCATTTTCCAAAACAACTCCAAAAATTTTACAGATTCTGTAAAGTACAGAAAGGAAAATGTTTTATGTTTTGTTCAGCAATCTTGAAAATTCAATTATCTAGACTCACACGCAACATACAAGACAAACGTTTACACAAAGTACATATAAAAGCTAAAACACAAGATTATTGGAAGAAGATTCAGACAGACAGACACATAACAGAGAAGTATAACAAACAAAAATAAAAAATTCCAAGAAACACAACCAATTTTATTGTATGTGTCAAAAATTGTTTGAAAAGTTCAAAAGCAGGCCCGGGAGATATGTTTTATTTTTATAAAATCTGAAAGTGACTCAAGAATCATGAATCACAGTTTAAAATGTTTCTTAAATCTATCGTTAGCTTTTATTTAGAGGCTTATTTTGTTATGCTAAGTGTTCTTGAAATTTTTAGTTCTGCACCAATTTGATTGATTACCTTGACTTTGTCCCTATAGCAAACAAATTTATTTGGTTATTGCTCGTACCCAAACGATGACAATTTTACTGCCCTGTGTTTAAAGAATTCACCCTAAACATTTCCCAAAAGTGAATACGTCAACAGAAAGGCAAACTATTTCTTTTTTTTGTGAAATCTCTAATTGAGAAAAAAAAAGCTGCACAGAGCATTTGAGGTTCGACAATATTTCACGAGCAAAATCAACTGAACCAGTACACGAATGCCCAATATCGGACTCTATTTAAATGTTTAATACTTTAATTGCATTGTTTTGAGCATGGTATTAAAATAAAGAATATGCGACAAAATGTGACTAAAATACATATATCGAATAGGCAGCTTACTCATTTAAATATTTGCCAATTTTTTTTAAGACTGTAATGTAAGGAGTTACTTTGTGTTGAATGGCATTGATATGACAACAAAATTTAATTTTGGGTCCAAATGGAGACCTAAATTAGAAACATATTCTACTCGTTTTATTTTATTTTTCTAAATATATTTTCATTTTGTTTATTTTGAAAAATAATGAAACTGGTTTTCTGCGCATTTAGTAGAAGCTTATTTTGATCTAAATAAAATTTTAAAAGTTACAAATCATTTTCTATTTGAACTTGTAATTCATCGTAAGACCGGCAACTAAAAACTAGTGAAGTATCATCGGCAAACATTTGCAAAGCTCCATTGAAATTTACTTCGAATAAATCGTTAACATATTTATTGCCCGATGTTACATTAAGAAAAGGTGACGAGCTTGATTTATATTTAGTATATTGTTTACGATTTTCTAAGTTACTGTTGCTCAATTTTAAGCAGTTCCTGGCAATACCGACACTGATTAGTTTTTCTGTTAAAATTATGAAATTAACAAAGGCAAATGCTTTTTGCAAATCAATGAATAATACTGCTGTGTATTTTTTGCTTTCAAGACTATTGTATATTTTCTCTGGTTAATTCAGTGATGCCGACAACGTGCTACTTTTTGCAAAAAATATTTACATATAGAAATGACACCGGGTAATTTCGCCACTACGAGTTCAGTATGTCGCTGCAAGCGCATTTTTTGGTTTGTTACTTTACTACTTTTTTTACAAAAAAAAGAGGCGTGTTTACGCATTGATGTTTATTGATTCTCTATTTTGCTTATTTGTATACACTAAATACCGTAATTCTTTAATGTTCAATTCATTCAATACACAATGAAAACAGGATAAATTACGGTTTTGTTTATATATTTGTAATTAAATTAGTTGCATACGAATTTAAATGTGGTTTACAATATCAATTTTTTTAAATTTTCTTTTTTCATTTTTCGCCGAAGCATTTATAATTTCGAGTTTTGCACGAATCAGCACTCGCAGTGTATGCATAATTAAATGGTTCGTGCGTTCCAAAATTGCACATGGTGTTTTAATTGCCTTTTCACATAAATTAAATATATTTTTTAATACGCTGTGTTCGAAACAAAATTTGTCAAAATTATTCTCGAAACAGTTAATGATGTTTTGAACTACACCGACAAATGCCGTTGGTGAAATTAACAAACCTTTTACAGTATTTTCATACTGACGATTTTTTATTAGGCTTTCTGATTTCTCGTAATTATATTCCAAATTTTCTTTGCACATAAAAGATTTGCAATCTTTACAGTTGTGTATTTTTGATAAGGCATGTACGACGTATCCTGCAAAATAAGTTGTTGCCATATCGTTTACAGTTGGATCCATTCCATGTTCGTCAACAACAGCGTCTTCTGGTTCTGCATCAGAATCATCGAACTCGCATTTATTTGGATCTTCAACATCCTCCTCACCGCAGTCCTTATTGGAATCCTCTTCTATATTGATATTACCTTAGTAATGTATGTATATTTAATAGTATTTAATTAATTCTTACATGTTAAACTTGGCATGATTTCGTTCGGTATTGATTCATGTGGATTGGATTCGACGTTGAAACTGGAATCAGTGCCATCTGGATTCAAGAAATCTGTAATTGTTCATAATTGATTAATTAAATGTAAAAAAAGAATGCACTGCGAGTGTAACTTACTTTCCACGTCTCCCATATTCAAAATAACTGAACAATCCGAAATTTCAGGATGTAGTATCTGGAGCCATTTTGTTGTAAAAACACATTTGCTTCAAGTTTTTATGAAGCCGAAAAACAGAAGGATTTTCTCGTAAGATCCTCGATTACTTCTTACAGCAGAAATTGTGTTTTCTAAACAGTCCGAATTTAGATGAGTTGTAATGAGATATTGTTGCATTTATCCTTTTATGGTATCCCATAACTGTAGAATCCCATTAATCTTTTGACATAAACCACTGAAGCAATATACGTGACCTATTTTTGCTCTCTTTCATTTGCCTATCTATTCTAATGGTTCCTTTAGATTCGTTTCTACATCCTTTTGACAAAGCACATTTGTCTGGATTTTTTGAATACTTGTTTGTACTATTCATAATATCAAACGGTTTATTTATTTTGAAAATAAAATTAGCAGTACTCAACAATTAGCAACCAATTTTTCCTCTTCGCGTTGAATATATTTGTTGATTCAGCTGCAAAAATTGCCGTTGAAACATGGTGACTAAATACTTGAGTTGCCAGTTTATCGTCATTTTTTGAAAAGTGTCAGGTTTGATATAAGCTTTGAATCACTTGATTTTCGGCATAAAATAATTTCTTTAATATTGACCAGGAAGCAACTTCATCATCAATATAAATGTTAGACACTAACAAATTATTTCGTACACTCTTGAATAGATGTACAACATCGTAAAAACAAAATAGTGTAAGCTCCATCATTTTGAAAGACGGTTTCTTTGTTGTAACTCCCAATCTATTGTACGCAGTTCTGTTTGCAGCGCCTTGATCACATACAATCGGAACAACTTCAGTACCTTGTTGAATTAATATTTTAGTCGTCGAAGTAATAATTTCCGCCAGCGTAACACCGGTGACATTTCCAGAGTAGTAGCCAATAACCTAACAAAAATAATCAAATAACGAGATTTTTTTTATTAATGATTTCGAAATAAAAAATAATTTCAGACTGACCTGTTTCCATGATTTATTTAAACCACGAATCATAAAAAGAAGACCATGGTTAGCAAAAGATTTAAATCGTCCAAATTCTCCTAAATCTTCAAAGACATACAGTTTATCTTCCTTAGAATTATATTCAAGCTCATTTTTAATGCTCCTCTCGTCAAACACCAAAATGCTCTTTTATTAATTTCGGGCATTTCACTTAATTTATGTTTTAACATATGTAAAATATCATATGAAATTCCCGTGTCAAACTTGCAACAGGCATTGCAAAACCTTCTTTTTGCAAATATCTATAAAATGATGGGGACTTATAATGGGACTTTAAAAATAAGTCCTTTTCATCTGTGGTTTCATCTCACTTGTGGTTTTGTTTTCTAACATTTCTTCATGAACGTTTGAAGACAACAATTTCGGGCCGCTTCAGGTTTAAATATTTTCTTCCTTGGTGACTTAAGTAATTCATCGATAGGCATTTTACTATTATCAACAAAATCAGCCTCTGTCAATAGCTGTCGCAAGAAAAAAATTCAATAAAAATTTCTCGTAGGAAATCTGGGAAAATTCGATTTTCCAAAATTCATTAGAAACTTTGTATAAAATCAACTTCTAGAGTATTATATCTTGAGATGGATTGCTTTCATGTGATTTGTAAATCAAAAGCAATAGCCAAAAACGTTTTGGCTCCACTTACTTTACAAAAAGTAAACTATGATTTGAATGATACCAACATTTATTACTGTTTTTACTGATGCTTCGAACCACGAAGACATTAAACTATTCCCAGTTCTTATTCGATATTTTAATGCAAGTAATGGAATTCAAGTTAAATTACTTGAACTTGCGTCACTCCCAGGGGAAACTTCCAAATTAATTACGGAATTGCTTGTAAAGGTTTTCGAAAAACATCAACTTTCAAAAAAACTAGTGGCATGGGTTTTCTAGAATCAGAGGTTCAAGGAATTTCATTACATTTCACAAGAATAAAAATCTAATCTTATTTTAGATAAATTGCAAAACGATATTTTATTTGATGACATTGTCAACAAAATTTGTGGTAATGTGGTAATGAGCCCCAAATGCGACAATTTTGCTTGTTGAAAATCCGAGGTGAAAATGAGCTTCGTCGTAAAAGAGGATTTTTCAGAAAAAATGCTCATTTTCTTCCAAGCGTTCCACAGTCCAATCAGCGAACCGAAAACATTGCTGGTGGCCATTTTGTTTCAGCTCCTATACCAATTGAACTTTGTATGCCTCCATACTGAGGTTTCTATGAAAAATTCCCATGAAAGAACTGCTTGAAATGTTCAATTCTTGAGCACGATGTTGATGAATGCTCAGAGACATTCTGAGCAACAGCAACAATCCAGTTTCACGAACTCGCTTCACAAATTGATAAACAAATTGCCTTGTAGGCATTTTATTTCTACCGAATAGAACAAATTGCCTTGTAGGCATTTCATTTCAGTTTGGGTAGAAGACTCCCAATTTGGTTCAAGCGTAAAGCGAAATATTTTATTTTATATTTTATATAATATGTTACATGTATGCAGAGATACTGTGCTACTAAAAAAGAATTTATTTTTGCATAAAAAAAAATTGTCTGAAGCAAAAATGTTATTTCTATATTTTTAGGTTGTGCTGTATTTGTCTTAGAAGGATCTGGTCACCGAAGTATACTTCTACCTGACAATAATTAGGCCCGAATTTATAGTCGGTACTACAACTATAACCCATGTTACACCTGTACACCATACGACAGTTTTCGTATTTATAAACCTCATTTCAAGATTTGTTTGTTATGTAACAACGTTTGTAGTGATCAAAATCCATCACTATAAACATTGCCACGAAATATCCAAGACAACAAAGTAAATTCGAAATTCATGTTGAATTTTTGACATGATTTTCATCTGACTTCCCAAAATTGTGGCTATAGCATTAGCAATAGTTACGATTACAACTATAAATTCGGACCTTATACGTTAGACAGACACAAACCGAATAATCGCGAATCTGTCCGGATCTATCCGGTTTTTGTGAAAATCGTGTAATGACTGTCTGTCATTACACGATTTTCACAAAAACCGGATTATTTCGTTTCCACAACGCGTATTTTAACAATCGGGATAAATGAAAATCGCGTTTAACTTTGTGTCTGTCTACGGTATAAGTCAATTTTTCAAAAAAATATGATAACAATAGAGATATAAAAGTACATATAACCTTTAAACAATTTATAATTAAAATAAAAAAGTTGAAATCCCAAATATGTATTTATGTATGTACTTATGCAAAAAACAAGAAAATTCAAAATCCAATATATAATATTTTCATTCTCAATTCTTTCATTATCTCATTTCAACGAAATATGGACTTACTTTAAAAATAAACGGCTCTTATTGCAAATCGTTTTATGTTTTCATTTCATTAGATTTGTTGTTGGTTTTGTCACTGTGTAAACAGATGTTGAAGATAAAACAAAACAAACCAAACCCACTCTCTCCCAGCCCGACAAAGTATGCCAATTAAAAAAAAAAAATCCGGTCGAAAGGAAAAAATCTGCACTATTCATTTATGCAAACTAAAAAAATTGAACCCCTCCCAGTTTTCCATAAAAAAATACCAAAGTTACGTCATTTTAACAAGCCGATATCTTAAAAAATAAAGGTTTTTTCGATCCTCCCTTGGGTGATAAAAACTGAACCTGTTTAAAAAAAAATTGAGCCACCTTTAGATTTTCGATTATTTATATGGTTTTATTATAAACAATAAAAGCAATTTCTCAGTTATAACGGCTGGACTGTGCATGCGTCGGACGCCAAAAATACGCAATCGTGAAGAATAAACATTTTTCAGATTCACTTTTGGACTATATACGCTTAACCTTGTCTATAAAAAATTGAACTATCTTTAGGTCATCGATTATTTAAATGCATTTATTATAAACAATAAAAATAGTAAGTCCGTGCAAAGCGCAAAGACTTACGACGATACATTGACGCAGAAACAGTGACGCACGTGCAGTAGCTCCAAAATATCTAAGTGCTGGAACCGATATAATTAATGTTTTAGGATCGCAAAATTAAAAGCAAAATACTGACCGTCAGAACAATAAATATACTTTTCGTTTAAGCAAATTACAGAAATTGAACCCTTCCCAGATTTCTGTAATTTGCTTAAACGAAAAGTATATTTATTGTTCTGACGGTCAGTATTTTGCTTTTAATTTTGCGATCCTAAAACATTAATTATATCGGTTCCGGCACTTAGATATTTTGGAGCTAATGCACGTGCGTCACTGTTTCTGCGTCAATGTATTGTCGTGAGTCTTTGCGCTTTGCACGGACTTACTATTTTTATTGTTTATAATAAATGCATTTAAATAATCGATGACCTAAAGATAGTTCAATTTTTTATAGACAAGGTAAGGTTAAGCGTATATAGTCCAAAAGTGAATCTGAAAAATGTTTATTCTTCACGATTGCGTATTTTTGGCGTCCGACGCATGCACAGTCCACCCGTTATAACTGAGAAATTGCTTTTATTGTTTATAATAAAACCATATAAATAATCGAAAATCTAAAGGTGGCTCAATTTTTTTTTAAAAAGGTTCAGTTTTTATCACCCAAGGGAGGATACATTTTTTAAGAATGAAAATATATTTTTGAACACAATAACCAAATACTCAATCCATTTGTGATTTTTGGTACTATTTTTAGACACTTCGGCTGGTATGGCGCTTTGAAATTTGCGGTGTCATACTCTCTATCTGTTTACTTAATGCTTTTTGGCAGAAATCCATATAGGTTTTTATTTAATAAATTATTTTCAATTAAATGCTGCGACAGACGATTATTTCAAAAATTTAAGAGATTACCGGCAAGACTGAGATAGGCCTTTAGTTCGATTGACTTTTTCTTTCTCCTGATTTAAAAATCGGAGTAACACGAGCTATCTTCAGTGAATTATCACCCATTAAAAAAAGACAAGTTTATCCAGGTCGACAGAGTAATAGATATCTTATTTTGCAATAATTTCAGCATAGTAACCGACATTTTATGTAAACTGTCTGTCAATGAGCTTCGAAATTTCACTTTCAAATTTCACTTTCAAATTGGGCGGTTTGTGACTATATTTTTAACTCGTAAATCTTTGATCGTAGTGAAATATGCATTTAGTCAAAGCAACCTTGATTATACAAGCCATAATCTAAAAAACGAAGCTTTTTTAAGGGAATTAGAAACGAGGAAAAAACCAAAATTTCCATAGTAAAACACACAAAACATATGGGAAATCACTTTTTTTCCTAAGACAAATTTGTAAATGAAAACGTTACAAATTCTCTATTATGATTTCTAAAATATTTTCATAAATGTTTGAATTTCAACATATATGAATATCGTTAAGGTAAATCGTTTTCATTTTCTTGTAATAATTGATTTATTTAAACCAAAATATAATAAAAAGTTCATAACAACAGCTTTCTGGTCAAATTAAAAAGAAAAGCTTACTACAAATCGTGTGCATTAAGTCAATATACATAGATGGCAGTGGGTAGCAAAAATTTTGAAAAATCGTACGTAAAATTGCCACCTGGGGAAATTTGAGTTCAAAAGTTGTAGGAAAAGCAAAACAAATTCACCAAATATTTAAGAACGTGTCATACTTTTGTGATTAAACAATCATTTTCGTATTTTTCTGTATAAATCTGAGACATCTAACGTACACTAGTAAAACTAAAGATAAATTTAGCAAGTATTATTTTAACCCTCTCAAACGCCTTGTACAATATATTGTACATCAACTTTCATCGATCGACCAACCGTAATTTTTAATTTTTGGTCTCATTTCTCTTGTGCGATCGTTCTCTTATGTATTTATGTTCACACTACAGTTTTATGAGCAATGCCATATCATAGCAGTGCATAATTGTGCTACGTATTTTATTTTTGTATGAAAGTCAATTTTAAATGGCGTTTGAAAGGGTTAATTCGTCAGAGCCAACTTTGATGTATTTTTCAAAATGAAAGTTCGAAAAATATATTTTAGAAATAATTTAATTTTAATATTTCTGTAATTAATATTTACTTAATACCCATATACCCTTCCTGTATATTGCTGCTAAATATATGTAGAACACTTTTGTATAAAAATTTTGTAACATTTTTGCTTTTTTCATTGAAAAACTTGAAGCTAAAAAATACCATTTTTACTATGGATTGCTATGGAAATCAGTGAAAAGTTATACCACTAAAAAAGCTTCCAAAAAATACGTCATAATGATTATGGCTTTATACTCTAGAAGGCTCTGATTTAGTTCCTGTACAAAAATAATGGGATCAGTAATTATGACATTATCTTTAAAAAATTTAATTTCTGTAACTGCATGATTATCTGTGCGGAGTGTATTTGTTAGGGTTTCTTTTATAAGTGACCAAATTACTTTTTGATTTGTTTGGCTAATTAAAAATTGATTTGTATAGCATTCCTTTTTCAATTCATAAATCTTTTTCCGAACTAGTCCTTTGTAGAAATAAAATACCTCCTTTTAAAATAAACATTTCCTAAGTAATTTTTATAAAGTTTGTAGAACTTATTTCGCTCTTTTATATGATAATTAATTTAATACTTTTTATACTTTCTGCCATAGGCACTTGGCGAAACACACTTAAAACACACATTTTTAAATTTTTTAAAAACACTTGTTAAATATTTCGCAAAATTACAAAAGATTTAAAAAATCACTCGATCGATTTCGGCTTCGATCGATCGAGTGATTTTTTAAACCGTTTGTAATTTTGCGAAATATTTAACAAAATATGTTTTTAAAAAATTTAAAAATGTGTGAATTATTTAAATATAGTTATTAAACAAAGATATTTCAAAGTTTGAGCTTTTTGGTGACACAACTTTTATTTTTCCGTATAATTGATCGCTCTTTTCGAATCCGATGTCAAAAACAGGACTTTACCTATAAAAAATGACTTTGACCTCAATATGACTTTAAAGATGAAGGTCAAGGTCACAACCAAGCTCACCATTAAATTCCTTGTTGAAAATTACCTAAGAATAAACCTTGATCATCTTGTTTCTGACCGAACTCCGCGAGATTTTTAGGGGTTGTTGTGAAACATATAATGCATAAATTAATGATAAAGTAGTAAACTGTATGTACCAATTATTTAGGTTGTTCACCAATTGTAATTTTAAGAAAACGAAGATGAATAAAAATATGTAACATAGGGTAATAACCTTATGTGAAAAGGGTACAACATACAAAGTAACAAAGAACAATAAAGAAATGTAAAACGCAATCGATGCATGAAATTATATAATGTCTGGTGGTAATGAAAAACCCAAACATAAAAATGTCAATACATAATTAAGAAATGTAAAATCACAAAAATAAAGTAAATAAAAATAACATGGCTGGAAGTAATAAAATGTAGGTCATAAATAACTTAAAATTAATAATATAGGAAATATAATGAATGAAGTATTGACGAAATATACAACACAATATATTATGAAATACAATGTATGAAAATTAATAAAAAAAAACAATAAAAAACGGAAGAGACCTAAATGTGTAATGAGGAAATTAATTAATTTATGGTTACAACATAAGATTGTTTATTATACTGTATGTTTTGTTAGTGTAAGAATATTAAAGAAAATTAGTATATAAGAACGGGAATTTTAACCCAAAACGATCATTATTAAACCTATATTCAAAGGAGACACTGTTACTCTCCGTAAGATTCAAATAATAAATAAAGTAAAGTAAACTACAAAGTGTATTTTAACGTTCGAGAATAATCCAGATTCCTGCACATCTCTACAAGATATATGTAAGTATAAACTAACCAATCTAAACTAACACAAACGGCCCGGTATCTCCTGGCATGCTAACGTACTTCCTCAGGAAGGACCAACAGAACAATAGCTATACTTCGGTACGAGCTGTAGTAATTGGCCAGTTAGCATCCCACTAGCATACCTATAAGCAACTAACAAAAATAATTCTCTTGTGGGTCGGTTTCTACAAATAACATTAGAAACCGTCCACCAACTATAACATCTAATAATAGTCAAACAAATTAATAGTTTAGTTTATGATTAAAATAGATGTATCGAACATAACATCGATACATTTATAACAGGGTTTCCATACTTTTTGCTCACCCTGTATGTTGAAATTCAAACATTTATGGAAAAACTTCAGAACTTATAATTAAGAATTTGTAAGGTTTTCATTTACAAATATGTCTTAGGAAAAAATGTGATTTCCCATATGTTTTAGTGTTTTACTATGGAAATTTTGGTTTTTTCCTCGTTTCTAATTCCCTTATAAAAGCTTGTTTTTTACAGTATTATTATACTCAAGATTGCTTTGATAGTAACATACTTAGTCAATCCAAAATGGCATAGATACTACGCTCCTCATCGACAGGAATAAATTGCATTTTAATTTATTCCGTTCAAAATATAAAAATTCTCTAAAATACAGGAATTTATCTAAAACTTACCGGATTCTTCCGGATAATAGCCAGATAATTAAATTTTACGAAGAAGGTGATCTTAAGCTGTTATAAAAACTTAAAAATTGCGCCCTGTTAAAATGTGAGGTCCGGTGCTTAGCCCCATTACCTCCTTTGACTACTTTGGTAACCACTATATTACAAACAGCAAATCCACACAAGCAAAATAACGACTTACCGATAAATAAATCAAACAAATGTTGTAGACCCCAATTCGCTAACAATTCTCTGATGCAATTGGCATCCATAATTCAATTATTTTGGAACAATAATTCAATAGTTATTCTTCGCGGGTATACAAATAAATTAATTTCACCACTTCGATTAAAATTAAACATAATTTTTTTACTATCCACAGTACTCACAATGGGCGATTTCAGGTCCCGTAACATGTTGGCTTTAAAAATTTACTGATAGAAAAAATGCCATTCGATTCATCACATTGCCATGAAATTTCCGATAAATCGGAAGCATTCAGAAAACAACAGAGTCGAAAGGATGGAGTCGAAATTTTAGCAAAATAGTATTTAGATCGAGTTGAATTGTAGGTCCTATGTGCAGAGTTTCATTTAATGATAAACCGAGTTTGTGGTTTCACACAAAACATCAAAAACAACACGAAACTGGGTTGTTGAACTATCCTTCAAAACAACATGATGTGGCAAGAAATATTTTTTATTGTCCTCTTCGATCACTTTACTTCATGCATGTGATCAAATTCTCGATATTCATCAATGAATGGTTTTTACTGTTTGTAAAATTCTGAATTTGTTGGAAACCCCTTTTCCATGTTAAGTAGACGACGTTCTGCATTATGAAATGATTTTCCTAATTGTTTTCTTGATGGTTTGAATAGTAATCGAACTTGATATTATCTTCCATCAATAAATTTTTCAGTTGTTGACTTAAAAACATAAATCACATTTGGCATCCTTTGTGAGTTGACTTGATTCATTTGGAATTTCTTCGAGTTCTCAACATTTTTTCAATAGATCATGCAAGATTTTAATTCCGAATTTTTATAAATAAGGACAAAACCTAATTGATCATCAGAGTTAATAGTTTAAAAAACCAAGTTAACGAAATAATTTTTAAATACGTAAATATTTCAAGTTGATCCGTTACTGATAAGTTATCATCAATCATTATTTCCGCAATCGCATCTTTCTCGCTTTCATTGTTCAAAATCTCATTGACTATTCCAGCTACCTTAACTATTCCCTGTTGTGCGGCTAAATTTATTTTCATAGAATTTGGCTTTCGCATATATAACAACTATCGTGTTAATTAAAACTTTGAGCGTTAATTAAAACTTTGAGCTGCATTTTCAAAGTAGGGTTACAAGAATTTTTTATTATTTTTTGTTTAAGTTTTCCTTTAGTTATAATGAAATGAGAAATCTAGTATGAATGTCTATGATTTAGTTAAGCAGATTAGGTGAAATCCAAGGCTTAATAATATCATAATGTCTTTAGCGTTCACTAAACGTCTTGAGCTATTGCCATCAATGCATTGCTTTAAGCGTATAATGAAACAGTCTTAAGCTCTGGATACATTCGTAGATATACATGAATATTTAATGGTTAAGTTAACGGTTTCAATTTAGATGAAAAAGCAACGTGCAATCTATGAACATCTGAAATAAAACTAAAATCAAATTTCAAAGAACGTCTAAAAAGTCAGCACATTTATTAAAGATTTTAGACCATTAGATCATCTGAAAAATATAAATAGTGAATTTTGAAATTTTGTATTTATCGAGTTCAAACTTCTCGATTCAGACTTCCGACAAAAGAATGATTTGAGGTATCAACGTTTCCTATAAATAAATTAAAATTTTTTCTTAAGCTTCTAATATTTGGTGGATTATAAAAAAATTTAGCTTGGTCTTAATATAATTGGTAGAAGAAAGTTTGCTGAATGGGTTGGCGTAACGCCAAAAATGACTCTTAGTTTTATTTTCGAATTCCTCCACAAAACCTCCAGCTGGCCAAAAAGTTGCAGCCATCAATTTGTCAAAAACAATAACTGAAACTATTATCTTAAATAACCACGTTAAATGAACCTTGTTTATAACTCTCTTTTACTTTAGGAGAAAAGCAATAAACCACTTCATCAGAAAAATTGATTTTTTATGTAAATATCGTCTAATATTTACAAAAAATCTGATTACGTGATTCCACCGCGCGTAAAATATCGCCACTGCCAGTGACAATAATAAAATTGTTCACAATTTTATTATTAGCAGAATTTGAAAATGCAGAAGTAGACTGATCAGCTGGAACATTAATGCTTTTATTTTATTCTTACCTCGTGAGTTCTCTGTAAACGACTGACAAATCGACAATGAACTATAGTTTCAGATGTAGTCTGACAAATCGGCAATACAGTTTTATCAGAAACAGTTTGGCTTGATTTTGATTTTTGTTTTACCGGTACGGCTGTGGAATACTTTTGGATTCAATCATAATTACAGATAAATCTAGAGGTACCGACACACATCACCAATCATATCACTTCGGTTAAAGAAATGCAAGTGGAAGATCGCAGGTGGCTAATGGGCGACAATAATAGATGCTTTAATTGTTTGAATACAAATCATGCGGTATGTCACTGTAGAATGAAGGTAAGGTGTCGTTATTGCTACCGAAAGCATCATTCATTGTTACATTTAGATGACCAGTCAGCACCTATGGCCGCAACGCATTTGACGCAGCCCCGTGACACAACCCCAAGTACACCATTCTCAGCTCCAGCACGAGGCATCCAAGGGTCAAACCATTTTGCCAACAGCATTATTACACGTAGTTGATGATCGGGGTAAAACTTAATCATGTCGTGCTTTATTAGACACTGGTTTACAAGCATCATCGGGCAGACGTCAATGAGAAATTTAAATGAAGAAATAACTCTCGAAGTAACATCCAGGTTTAATTCAAAGAGAATATCAATAAACGTACTTATCCTTCCTACGATTGCGTCATTAACGCCCGGTACCCAAGTTAACGTCAAAATATTGCAAAATTTGCCTGAACTAAATTTTGCTGATCCACAATTTCATAAACCGCAATCCATAGATATACTGTTAGGAGCCGACAAAGTTTTCAATATTTTTCTGGATGGCATTGTAAAGTTGGATGATAATTTAATTGCGCAAAATACTCAATTCGGTTGGATCGTTAGTGGAAGATGCGAAATCGACACGCAAAGCAGCGTTTGTACTTAAGCGACATCTTTTAACGTTTAAATCCGGCACAAAGTTCTACACTGGTGAAGAGTATAAATATGAAGAATGGTTTAAACCTATCACAAAACGAGCAGCGAAAGGGTATAATTGGGATCAACATGTCGCTTGACACTGTCCAGATTGCTATCAATGGGGAAAATATTAAAAAAAGACCCTAACTTTCATTATGCTTATAGACATGGAGCAAATTCAGTTTGACAGTGAGCAGCTCGAAAAGGAATATATTTTATTTCATCACGGAGTCATTAAAGAGAGCAGCAGCACAACAAAATTGCGGCTAAAATTAACCCAAGCCTTTCATCGAATGACAATCTCATGGTTGGTCCAGTAATACAATCCAACCTCCTGGAAATAATTCTAAGATTCAAGCAGCACCGTTACGTCTTCGTTGGTGACTTTGAAAAGTTGTATCGATAAGTATGGATGGGCAGCGAAGATACTATGGAGCCATAGAACATGATATATACGTCGACGATTTGATGACCGGACCGTAAACTCTAACCGAGCTGAATTCTTTGAAAGATGACATTCTTAAAATATTGCAAATTTCGTCCAATGACCAACCAATACGGGATAGTTTAAAGTCAAGTGATAAGCATATCAGGAGGTTTACGGAGTACCCGAACCCATCAAACTTCTAGGCATTGAATGGAAAGCACAACTAGATCATTTCGTGTTTCATGTACAAATGGGCCAGAGAAAAACCACACAAAAATGAAGCCTACTCTCCGAAGCGAGCAGAATTTTTGACCCCCTGTGATTGTTGTCACCTATCATTATAGGAATAAAAATAGTATTCCAAAATCTATCGCTATGGAAAATAGATTGAGATGGAGCTTGCCCCCAGATATACATTCATCATGGAATAAGTTACGAAATGAATTTCGCGAAACCAGTGAAATCCAAATTCCTCGAAAAATATGTGAAGGTACATCGATAACAATTCAATGATTTTGCGACGTAAGCAAATGGGCGTATGCAGCACTGATATATGCCAGATCACAATCAGAGCAAGGGAATATTAGACGGCTTATATGTGCAAAAACTGAGGTTGCACCTATTAAAACCGTAAGCTTGCCTAGGCTATAGTTGATTTATGCTGCTCTGTTGACCAAATTAATAAAGGCAGTCACCGAAAAGTTAACTATACAACTGTCTTCTTTGGTGCTCTGAACGGATTCTAGAATTTTTCTCGATTGGCTCTCTAGTCAGCCGAGGAAATGGACAATTTTTGTAGTTAACCGAACATCCGAAAAACTTGGCATGTATAAAAGGGATCGGTGGAGGCATGTATCAACAAAATGCAATCAATGCTCGATTGATTATGGGCTAATGAAATGATCTGCGAATATATACAAACCGAAGATTTTTCTGAAGGTTACGTGTCTTTCAAAAAATAAGCCCCTTCCCCACTCAAGCAAACTCAAAGCGTTAGAACCGTTTTATAATTCGAAACACCCGATCATGCTCTTACACGAATCTCCAGTTGCAACCGCAATTACATACGATGTCCACAATCAATATCCACACCCAGGGATTAACTTACTAACTTGCTTAGTCCGAGAAAATGGATAGTATAAGAGGCAAATATGTGGCTAAAAAGGTTTTCAAGCGATGTACGAAATGCTTCCGGCAAAATCTCACAATGGCGCGACAAAAAATGGGACTGCTACCAGTAGAACGAGATCAGTATAAATTACCGCTCGGCATGATGCGTGTTGATTTCTGTGGGCCTATATGAGTACAACCTATTCGGCGAAGAGGGTCAGTTTCCATAAAATAATATTTGTGCCTATTCATCTGCTTCAGTAGCCATGCTATTCACCTTGAAGTTTGTATGGATTTAAGAACTTAGTCATTTTTAGGTGCCTTGGGAAGATTTATCAGCCGTCGATGTATTTGCCATATTATTTACTGCGATAATGGCACCAATTTTGTTAGTGCGAAGAATTTTTTTGTTAGGTGTATCTCAATTTTTAGATAAACATCATAATAATATCTATAAGAAGAGAAGAAATTGTTAAGAGTTTGCAATTCAGTTTCGATCTGCGAGCATGTGAAAAATAAATCATCTTTCAGTAAATCTCATCAGGCTATAGCGACTGAACTGCTAATTTTTATTACACTGATTATTTATCAATTTGGAATATACCAAAATAATTTAAAGTTTGAACATAGTAACCGCATGTATGCGTTAAATACAATAACATTGAAATTGTTAAAAGTTTAAAAAGGGGAATGTAAAATTCGCTAATACTACAAGTGCACGTTGATTCCTATATATAGGAAAAATCAGTGTAATAAAAATTAGCAGTTCAGTCGCTATAGCCTGATGAGATGTACTGAAAGAACGAATGTGAAGTTTCCGACAAAACGCTAATATTAACAAAACGTATATGTATACAAAATTTGTTAAATTAACAAAAATATTTATATGTATGGGTAAACCAGTTGGTAAAAGCAATGTTATAATAAAATTGCAAGATTTGTTAGATTTAATAGCAGAAATCAATATTTACTAAAAAACAAATTTTTTTAAAAATTAAGTTTAATAAAGAATTCAAATAAATTTATAATCGAACACAAAGGAAATACATAAAAATAATAATTTATTAACTAATACGAAGTATGTAGGTTCACTGTATTGAGTATGGGCCAATTCACAGAGATGTTCCCGGGATATGACCTTTACCAATAATTAGCTTAAGGGGTGTTCTTTGAAATAAAATTGGTGGGATTACTCTACGGAGAGAATGAACCTTTTGTTATTGCGTGTGATCACTTGAAGTATATATGAAAATAAATGTAATTTAGAGGTTCACTGTATTAAAGATTGGCCAACTCACAGAGATGTTCCCGGGATATGACCTTTATCAATAATTAGCTTAAGGGGTGTTCTTAGTATAGGTCATATCCTGGGAACATCTCTGTGAATTGGCCAATCTTTAATACAGTGAACCTCTAAATTACATATCATATATTTTCATATATACTTCAAGTGATCACACGCAATAACAAAAGGTTCATTCTCTCCGTAGAGTAATCCCACCAATTTTATTTCAAAGAACACCCCTTAAGCTATTTATTGGTATAGGTCATATCCCGGGAACATCTCTGTGAGTTGGCCAATCTTTAATACAGTGAACCTCTAAATTACATTTATTTTCATATATACTTCAAGTGTTCACACGCAATAACAAAAGGTTCCTTCTCTCCGTAGAGTAATCCCACCAATATTATTTCAAAGAACACCCCTTAAGCTATTTATTGGTATAGGTCATATCCCGGGAACATCTCTCTGAGTTGGCCAATCTATACAGTGAACCTACATACTTCGTATTAGTTGATAAATTATTATTTTTATGTATTTCCATTGTGTTCGATTATAAATGTATTTGAATTCTTTATTAAGCTTAATTTTTTAACAAATTTATTTTTGGTAATTATGGATTTCTGCTATTAAATCTAACAAATCTTGCGATTTTATTATAACATTGCTTTTACCCACTGTTTTACCCATACATATAAATATTTTTGTTATTTTTGATGTTTTGTCGGAAACTTCACATTCGTCTGAAAACGATGATTTGCAAACTCTTAACAATTTCTCCTCTTCTTATAAATATTTATCAATTTGGAATATACCAAAATAATTTAAAGCTTGAAAATAATAATATCTCATGTAATTTATTAAAGTATAGCATAACCTGGCGTTTTATACCACCGACTGCATTACATTTCGGGGGCTTATGGGAAAGTGCTGTCAAATTTGCTAAAACTCAACTGCAGAGAACAGTGGACGATACAATACTTTTGCTTGAGGAACTATCAACGTTCATTGTTCAAATTGAAGGGCTTCTCAACTCTTGACCAATATGTTCCACAACTAATAATGATGAAATTGATTATCCGGCACCAGCGCACTTTTTAATTGGCAGCCCAATGAGCCAGCTACATCATAAGCACCGTCCTTAAATGTTCGATGGGATATCGTTAAAAGAATGTATCAGCAATTTTGGGGACATTGGAAGGTAGAATATTTAACATCGCTTCAGCGCCGATCGAAATGGACCGACCCACAACCAAACTTACAACTAAATCATGTCGTGCTGGTCCATTATAACACTGAAAACAATATTGGTCGTAATATTAACGAAACACGATAGTTAATTTAATTTTCGTTGTCCTATTATGTGTACCGAATGAAATTTGTGATTCCCAAATTTATATTATCTCATAGGTTACTACGCAAAAGAAAAAAACTGGTACCGTTATTTTGTAGAAAAACAATTTAAAAAAACGAATAAACGTCAAATTGGAAATTTGTTTTATTTGTTTCGAAATGGACGCATCATAAGGAGAAAATTGAGATTTAATAATTAGATTGTGCAATGATCATCCCGAGTATACCAATAAAAAAATTGGTAAATTGGCCGGTGTTTCCAATAATATGGTAACAAATGTAAAAAAAAATGTCAAATCAATCTTTCTGTATCACGCAAGCCCGGATCCGGAGAAAAATCAGGTGCCCCAAATAAAATGTTGGATCAGAAAATTGTAAGAGTCATTTCGAAACATCCCTCGATGTCTGTGCGAGATTTGGCCAGAAAAACCAAAACAACCAAATCGATTGTGGAACGAGCTAAAACCAGAAATAATCTACGGACATACAAGAAGTCAAAAATCCCCAAAAGAAGTGTTGAACTATTTAATAGAGGGATCGATCGAGCAAAGAAACACAACAAATGGTTGAACGAAAGAAAAGATTCTTGTTTCGTAATGAACGACGAGACCTACGTCAAAATGGATTTCTCGACACTTCCAGGTCCCCAATATTACATCAAAAAGAAAGGTAAAGAACTGGACGGAGCAATTACTACCATAGCTGTTGAAAAATTTGGCAAAAAAACATATGGTTTGGCAAGCAGTTTGCCAATGCGGTTTAAGATCACATCCATACATAATAAATGGGATTATGAAAAGGTGAATGTTCGCCGTAAAATGAACAAAAAGTTTGAATGAATACGATTATTTAAAAACTGTACAATATGTGCAATAGAACAAGTACAAAAAAATAATGATTATATATTGCCGTTTAGTTTTAATTCTTCATGTACAAATCACAAATTTCATTCGGTACACATAATAATGGAAATTTATTTGATATTACGGAAAAAACTGAAACAATTATTTACGTTTTAAACGTGTAATCATAAATATGTACAACGAAACAGCATTCATTAGGAAAAAGATTGTTTTCGCAATTTACTGTTATTTAAACGTAACTTATTTAACATTTTCGTAAGATTAATAATTGTTTCATTACTATAACGCAAAAAAACAAAATGGGAGATTTAATTTACATATTTGTCATAATGAAAATATTTCATTAACATTACGAAAGAAATGTATAAATAAATTATTAAAACGTATTCTAATAATTTTAATGAAATTATTTCACTCGGGCAACGAAAAGCATCTATTTTAAAGCATATATTTCATTATCTCAACAAACATTTTCATTATTATATTAAAATTACCGTTATTTGAATTATTCCTGAAAAAATTCAAGAGAACGATTTATTTGAGTATAAGCCATATTAAAAATAAGATCAAAGTCTCGTTTAAAGTGTTTATTCAACACATTTTTGTGAAAAGCTGTGAAAAAGTTGGTGAGAAAAGTGAAGTAAATTTTTAAAACTAATATAATTTGGGTGGTTTATTTTAGCCAAACCCAAAATAAATAATAAATTAATAATTATTTAAACCATGCGGTTTTACTAAACTGAAACCGTATACGTAAATCAAAACTGTTAAGCTGACTATTTTGTTGTAGTAAGAAAATGAAGTGCTTTTTATGCCAGGGTTACTTTGTAAATTGGAATTTGTTTGTGAATCATTGTAAAGTAACTCATAATTTAAGGTCTCATAGCACGTACAGGTGCAATGAGGCTTTATGCACTCAGGCTTTTTCTACTTTAGGTAGCTTTAAAAAACATGTAATTAACAAACATAAAGCATTCGTAGATAGTTTAGAAAAATGTCAAGTTCAATCTGAAAGCAAAAGTTCGACCTGTTCTATAAATAAAAATTTCTGTGATACTAGTCTAAGAAACGATGATGAAAGTGTTTGCTGGAAAGCACAAGGCATAAATTTCAATTTTGAGAATTCAATAAATCAAATTTTTCTTCTGGCATTAAATTTGTCTTGGGCTTATACAATAATAATAATTTTAGTAGAAAAGATATTATCGACATTCAAACAAAAATTAGGCAATTATTAATTGATCCGATTTTGGAAACTATTAAACAGTTTTGCGTTAATAATTCTTTGGAGAGTAGCTTTATGAATAGTTTGTATAGTCTATTAAATAGGTGCCAAAATCCTTTTATAAATGGTAACACTGAGTATGTATTAAATCAATGGCTTAAAAAAAATGAATTTATTAGTGATATACAACAAGTCAACATTAATAATGTTCACTTAGATACTGTTGTTCGTAACGGAGAACTGATTATTGATGAAAATTGTGCAAGAGGTTCAATTTTGCCAATAAGATTTCAAATGAAGAAAATATTGAAAAAGGTAATGCTTTAAATAACATGCTTAATTACATGAAATTTTTAGACCAAGAAAAAAACAAGATCTCGAATTTTGTACAAGGTCAGCTTTGGATGGAAAAAGTCAAGTTATATCCCAATAAAATTTTGATTCCTTATTACTTTCTTTTACGAAGTAAAATAAAGTATAGTAATCATGAAAATTTTCGACCTTGAGATTATTGAAGATTTATCTGTTTTGAGGTCCCCTGAGTCCGAAAAAGTGGGTTTCGAAATGATGTCTGTCTGTATGTCTGTATATCTGTATGTCTGTCCGTCTGTGTCCGCTCTACAGCTCAGATAACTTAACCAATCGAGCTGAAACTTCAGACTTAAGCTTTTTTGATAAATTGGAAGGCCCCAGTGAATTTTAGCCCAAATCGGGCAACCGGAAGTGGCCACTCCCTTGGGCCAGAAAATTTGTTTTGCAAATATCTCAAAAAGTATAAGGTTTACAAAAAACTACTAAAACAAAATGTTTCCAAAAAATAAAAGTAAAAAAAAATAAAAAATAAAAAATTAAAAAAAAATTAAAAAATTTTATAAAAAAAAAAAAATTGATGTGTGGCCAACACATTTCTTCTACGAACAGGGAATTTTGAGAAACCAATTACGCAAACTTCTTACAAATTTATTATTTTTTATTACTTTCTTTTACATAAGTAAAGCTTAAATCTAAAGTTTTTGTTCGATTGGTTAAGCCATCTGGGGTATAGAGAAGGCACAGACTGATAGACAATCTTAATTAAGTTTGCAAGAAATTTGTATTATAATAGTTTCTTAAAATTCGTTGTTCGTAAAAGAAAGTCGTGTGTTGGCCACACCTCCATTTTTCCTTATATGTTGATGATTTCGAAATCAACAACCCTTTAGGATCTCATTCAATAGTGCATTCAATTACTAATATTTATTATAATTTTTCATGTTTTAAAGATGTTTTTAAATTAGAACAATATATTTATTTAGCTGCTGTCCTTCCTTCTAAAGATTTAAAACTTCATGGCTACGAGTTATCTTTAGTGAATTTGGTTCAAGAGTTAAAATATTTAGAAGAAATTGGAATCGAGATTAAAACTGAAGAATGTGCTAAAACTGTTCATTTTATTTTAGGCTTAATCCACGGTGATAATTTAGGAGTGAACACATTTTTAAATTTCAGTAAATCGTTTTCTAGTTCTTACTTTTGCCGTTTGTGTAAGACTAAAAACATGAAACTCATAAATTATGTGTTGAAAATAGTGCTCAAATGCGAACTTTTAAAAATTATGAATCCGATCTTAATATAAACAAACCTAAGGAAACTGGGATTTCAAGCAAATCTATTTTAAATACCATTCCATCATTTCATGTGACTGATAATGCTTATGTAGATATTATGCATGACGTCTTTGAGGGAGTCTGCCACTATATTTTGTGCCATATTATACTTTATTTTGTTGACAAATAACGTTGTGTTGACGTTAAATAATAGAAAAAAATATTTTGATTTCGGTACTATTGAAATTGGTAATATTTCTCCAGAGATTAACATAGACCACTTAAAGAAAAGGCACCTTAAAATGTCAGCAAGGGAAATGATGTCATTTATGCATTATTTGCCACTTATAATAGGAGATTTTGTACCAATCGATGATGAAGTATGGATATTCCTTGTAAACTTTATTGAAATTATTGATATACTTCTTTGCTTAGAAATTAATCATGCCACAATAGATTTATTAAAATATAAAATAGAAGTTCATTGTAAAGAATATATGCGTTTATTCAATGATTTCCTTAAACCAAAGCACCATTTTTTAACACATTATCGTAATATTATTCTTAAATACACTTAAAAACACTTAAAAAAAAAAAAAAAAAAAAAAAAAAAATCAGGACCTTTAAAATTGTTATGGTGTTTCTGGTTTGAAGCAAACCATAAAGAATTCAAAATATATTCCCGAGCCATTACTTCGCGAAGGAACATTTGTCTAACTCTCGCAAAAAAATTCCAATTAAAGTTTGCTCACATTTTATTTGAAGATAGAATAGAGGGCCTCTATGAAACACTCGATAAAAATAAAATAAAAAGCAATTATGATAAAATCATAAGTGAGAAATCAGGGTACCAATTGAAAATATTACTTTTTACAGAACAGTACATTTTAAAGGTTCAGAATATAGGTAAGGTTTTATGTTGCAAAATACAACCAAGATATTCGAATATACGTCATTCTCGAAATTATACACGAAACGTCTTCTAATACGATTAAATTATTTTGTCAAGAACTAAAATCCATACAATATAAGCCTCATTATGTATCATATGAAGTAGATCCAAATTTACTTCGGACATTTCATATAGTTTTATTGGAAGAAATTATTGGTCCCCCAGTTAATGCATCCAAAACGGCAAGAAGCTTTACAATGGTTCGTATTAAACAATTTTATCAAGCTATTTTAGAATCATAAAAATTAAAATGGATCAACTCATGGAGAAAATCGATATTCGTCACCAAAACTCTACAAATGAAAATAACAATGTTCACACCATTATTCTAAAACCAACCTCAGATGGCCAATTTGTTTACACTAACTCAGAAAATAATCAAGGTTTAATTAATAGCTCACCGGATCATAATCAAACTGAGGAAAATATGTCAACATCATCAACAGACTACTGTGGAACAGAGATTTTAGAAATTTCAAATACGGATTCTTCGGATACTTCTTTAACAAATTTGTTATCAAGCTGGGGTGTACCAAACGTTTTGGCTTATTTCTCAGGTATACTATTTGAAACTGTTAATAAATTTACTGGTTATTCAAATTTTAAAAAATATATTTTTCAGAACAAAATATTTCTGTGGAAACATTAAGAATTATGAAACGGGATCATATTCAGAAAGTTTTAAAAGATTTCGATTGGGGTACTATTATAAAATTTGAGGATTCCTTTGAAAATTGGCGATCATCAATTGGAAAACCATTAAATACTGAGAATATAAACTTTCAGATTGACATGGATTTTACCGCAGCTTTTGGTCAAAACTACATTCCACTTGATGATTGGACTATTCACATTGAAGCGTTATTGAAATTAATGCTTACAGACGGCCGCGTGAAAGAGAAATCAATTTTGGAACATTTAAAAAAGTTGCAGGACCAGGATAATTTGACAGAAAGTTAGTATTCCTCATTTAATTAATAAACAAGCAAATTACCATTAAACGATTCTTAAAATTATATTTTGCAGATTCAAAATTTGCCGCAATTTTTTGGAGTTTACATGGCTATTTGGTTCCTACACAGAAATCAGTAACTAATAACGCACACGGATCAAAATGTGTAACTAAATACACAATAAAAGATTCCCAGGATTCGTTTCTATTTTCTGGAAATAGTCATCAAGAGTTAGCAGAACGACGAAGATTCTTACAGAAAAAAGTGACACGATCCAACCATTCATTATGTCTATTGGGGAAAATGTATTATCCCTGTCAGAATTTTATGTATTCTCTGATGGAAATATGTATCAATTTTCTAATAGTTTCATAAGATCTGTTGACATATGCTTTAAAATTTTTCATCTTTTTAATATTGAGTACCCAAAGACCTGTACCTGTGTTTGGCATTTTAATGAAAAGTATTTCTATAATTTAAATAGTGATACAAAAAAAAAGTTTTCTAAAGTTAAAATGTTGATTACAGACAAACGAATCTTTAAAAGAATCCCAATAAAATCTTTAATAAAGAACCAACTTTATTTTTTTGTATTAATTTCCAATTGAATAATAATTTGTTAACTTTTAATATTAATAACTATTATAAATTTATGAACAGAAATCAATTATTATATTACATTTATTTATTATCCATAAGCATTTAAAATGAAATTTTAAAATATGTTTAGTTGCTACTAATTGTTATGTTAACTTTAATTTGCATTTAAGAGTTCTTGCAAAATATTATATAATATGCCTATGTTAAATTAATGAAGAAACAATTATTATTATTATAATTTATTATAAAATAATATATGAAAGAAGCCCCCCATTATTCAATTAATTTTTTAATTTATGATTTCTAAAATAATTATAAAAAAAATTATAAAATATTTATAAAATATCAATAAAATTTCAGATTTTTATAAAAAAAACAACAATGGTTTATTTTTTACAATGAATATAATACATTAAATAAAATACTGCTATACATTGAGGTAAATATGAACTCTACATTAAAGCAATGTAAGAATTTCATTAGATTTAAAATTAATATTCATTCCGACAATTACTATGCATATAATTAATAACAAGTAAAACTTTCATAAAATTTAATTAAATAATTCATTAATACAATAAAACTATTACATTAAATCCAAATTATTTTCATTATTTTCAAGTTGTTATATTAATGAAGTACTTTTCTTTAATATAATGAAGCATTTCATTGGACAAAAAATAATGTAAATTTCGTTAAAGGGATGAAAATTTTCATTATATTTAGGCCACTTTTTTTCAGTGATAAATTTAACATCCATTCAATGTGTTTTGTCAGAGTAGTCCAGGTTAAAACTAAAAACCGTGTCATACAACGAGCCATCCAAAAACTCTATCTACTTCCAGTTGTTGAACCTGACGTTTCAAGGCGCGGAGAATATTCGAATATTAGTCTAAAATAAAATAAACTTGCTTTCTATTTCTTACAATCAATAAGAAATAAATTATTATTGAAAAATTAATGAATTACTAACTTGTACTTACAAAATCATTGATCTTGACATTATTTGTTGTGATGAAAACGTCATTGTATATTGTAATATTAAGATGAGTAACCAAATTATATTGTTATCGCACATTCGCACGTTACCAGATGTAATATCTACAATCTGACAACATTTCAATTGGAAACGACGTGAATTTGGTTTCCAATTGGAAGTCTGTAGTGGGCAAGGGAGGAGAAACTAGTTTCCATTTTTTGGTTTGCTGAACTGATTGACTGATTTCCAGAATTTCGGTGCAATTAAATCTACAACTTTTTCCAGTGACAAAGCCAACAAGATTAGCTATGGCCTAAAATCGACGCATTGGATCCCTCACGATATTTTGGATACATTCGATCAAGACGTCACCATATTACAGCCAAATTTGAAAGACAAAATCTTGTACTAAAATTTACGAAATAGTTAAACTATTTAAAATAAAAATCTGCAATTAAATTTACATATAAAAACAAAATTGTTATCTACTCCTCTATCAGTATTCATAATATATCCCCAACAAAATCCAGCAGAACTACAAACAACAAAACTCAAATAGTCTGGAAATAACGAAAATTGTTTGTCTAACAGAAACTATACACTCACAAAAAAAAAATACGTATAATGGAAATACATATAGTACAGAGCTTTTTGAATTTTTTTTTTTTTTTATAGTTTCAACTATTAATTTAAATATCAGATTACTAACAATTGTGAATGACTGAAAAAAAAATAGTTTGTGTGTTTGATTGCAATTAGCTTTGTTGTGCTATATATTTTTCCAACGTACTCTACTTTATTTTCTGTTTGACCTGTAATTAAAATGTCACTTTAACATTTTTTTTTTGTTTTAGTTTGATTGGAGATTGAAACTAATTTTTTTTTTAGCTTTTATTGCTCTGTGTGAGCTTTTTTTCTATTTTTTGAATTAATTTAACGACATTTTTAATGTTTTGTTTATGTTAGCACGCACAATAAATTTTCTAATGCAGAGAGTAACGGTCAATATAAATAATCTATTCATCGAGGGGGTTCAATACATAGAGTTTTCCGGATATGTATACATTGTTTACTCAAGTATACACGTATAGAAATATATGATGGCACAATAAATACGTTTGTACATATTTTTTACTTAGCCTTAAGGCGCTTAACGATACTTAAAAGCATCCATAATATATTGTAAATAGATATATCTATGTACATCCAGATTAGAAGTTAATTGAAATGAAATATCTTCTGTACATATGGAAGAAAATACCTTAAGACGTTATAAAACGTTTATAAATTCAACTTATTTCAAAATTTTTGTTTGGTGTAGCAGCAGTTTTTTGTTATTGTCAGAATATCATCAATAAATTAACTTTCGTTCTATACACCAGATAAATTTTATATACACATACACTATAGTGACACCCATTTTGAATATTTTATAACGTTAGAAAACGAACCAAACTACAATATATAGACGAGTAATATAGTATTGCTAAGATAGGTAGTATTTCATTCGAACTTTTTGTGTTTCGGTTAAAATAAAAAAACAACATAAAAACGAGTTACAAGTTTTTCTTCATCATAAAAGAAAATGTAACAATAATTCTTCGAACAGCACAAAAACTATATTATACAACAATTCGACTCTAATACAATATTGAATTTCACGGGCTTGTTGTTGGTATTTTTTAGTTTTTTTTTTTTTTGAAGTCACGAAATCTAAGAATTGTAGTTTGCCTGGTTTTGTAGCAGCTCTATATACATTCAATTGTGAATTTTGTTGCTATGTCGTATATACTGTAGTTGATCACAAAAAAAACACAAACTACAGGTATAACATTGTAGAAATAGAACAGAAACTGTATACCTATATATCGAGTTGAAGGGAATTAAACTCATTGGCCTTAATTGAATATTGAATGGTGGTGTAATTTACTATGCGTCTAGGTTTAATAAATTTAGTTACGTGTTGTTTTATGTACACATGTTTATAGTTGTTTTGTCTGGAAATTAGTTTGACTTTGGAAAGTTGTATTATCTTAGATGAATCTTATTTAATTATTAATTTTCCACAAAATGAATTTATAATATAAATTGGATAATCTGACAGTTTCATCAAGAGCAATTTGTTTCAAATAGCGAAAGCTATTTAGAATGAGCTTTATCTGATTTTCGTTAAAAAAAAATACAAAAGTGTTCACTGAACATCTATGGTGTCGGCAAATCATGTTGAATTCCTAAAATGTGTTATTCAATCTGTTTTTACTGGGCTACCCACGAAATCCATTACGTCACGATCCTCTTTGACACAATCCATCTTGCCAAAATTCATTTTCGACATAATCATCTTTTGACAAAATCCATCTTTTTCAAAATCCATTTCTGTTAAAATCCATTATTGACGAAATACATTTTGTCAAAATCCATCAAAAAGCCATCGAATCCATCGTTTTTGTTATTTTTTACAAGCTGCTTGTTGGATTTGATGGATTTTTGATGGATTCTTGCAAAAATAACCTATATGGTTTGTTAGAAAAAAGGTGACTTTTATTTTTCTCGAAAAATATTTATTTATTCATCAATACCTATTTTGTCCCCTTCAAAGTAGCCCCCCCCCCCCCCCCCCCCAGATATAACACACTTTTGCCTGTGTTTTTTTTAATCCTCGAATCAGTTCTGATATGCGCTTTTTGTTATGGTCTTGAGCTTTTCCAGCGATGCGGTCTTTATCTCCTCAATCGTGGCAAAACTACATCCATTCATGGGTCTTTTCAGTTTTGAGGACAAGAAAAAATCGCAGAGAACCAAGTCCGGTGAATACGGTGGCTGAGGCATGATTACGGATGCCTGCCACACGTTTCATGCCCAAAAACATCCAAAAAAAATTGCATGGCATAAGGCAACCGATATATCAAGATCCTCAGCAACTTCTCCAATAGTGGATTCAACGATTCTCTATAACAATTTTCTTTACTGCTTCAACGTTTTCATCGGTTGTTGACGTACTGGGGCGTCCAGGGCGGGCATCATCATTAACATCTTATTGGCCTTCTGTAAAGAGATTGTACCACTTACAAACATTTTTTCGATTCTTTGATGCATTTTTACGATATATTCAGCTCCTAAGAATAATAAGTTTTCCATCCATAAAAATAAAATAACGACTAAATGATTTCGAACTATTCGTTTATTTTGATATGATGCAATATGTAATTATTTACTAAATATATGGTTTATTTAAATACGATTATTTATTTTATTTGTACGGTCATCAGTTTAGTGACATTATAATGAAGGATTTTGACAACAGTGGATTGTCATAAATGGATTTCAACAATCATGAATTTCAACATCAATGGCTTTTATTAAAAGTGGATTTTTATAAAAAAACGGCGGAGTTTAGCAAAATGGATTTTGGAAAGATGGATAACGAGGGGATCCCGTTTTTACTATTGTGAAATGGCGCATTATGTCTTCCAATGCATACAACACTCCTGCACCTGCCAACCAATTTGGAGTTCTTTGCAGAAAGGTTAATTGCACAAATCCAGAAAAGTGCAAACAAACAAAAAGATATTGTCCTACTTAAAACAAAGGAAGCCAATAACTTTACACTATTCTCAAAAAGCTATATTTGTCATATTTCTATGAGAATTTTACAACAACATTTGCTCGCCAGAGATGATTTAAATCTGTGGCAATTCAACAAATCCACTTATCTCATTCTCACTCACTTTTCAGGAGACAATAAATTAACAGTAAAACAGTAAAGTAATAAACACTTATCTCGAGATAAATGATTATGTTGAAAGGCCCAGACTGTGGAATCATCTATCTCGAGATAAGTGTTTATTACTTTACTGTTTTACTGTTAATTTATTGTCTGCTGAAAAGTGGGTGAGAATGAGATAAGTGGTTTTGTTGAATTGCCACAGAAATAATTCAAACCAAAAGTTTGAATTATTTAATTCATTCCAAATTTTAGTTATGTTACCAGACACCAGTTGCCATTTTTTTTTTCATTTGATTTCTAAAGGTTGGCACTTTGATGTAAAATAACAATTCGAAAATTGTCACAGGGAATTGTTTTTTTAAGTGCGGTTACTTTAATTTTATAAATAAAATTCAATTAAAATTAAATTATATACATAAAGGTGAAACTTTATCTCCGACATGTCACCACCCGAAGAAAATTTGTTAATCCAGGCAAATAAAAACATTTATTTTAATTGATTATATTACCTATTGTTAAGGCCATAATACGTGTCCATAATACGAACATTTCGTCGTTTTAGATTTTTTTCAATAAACTATTAAATATTTTTATTAGAAACCACCGAATGATTTTACCCATTTACTTTACAATCTTAGCGGTTTAATTTCCAAAATAGTGACAAAATCGGCAAACCGTGCCATGAAACATTTCAATTATTATGAATTTTTGAGTGAAAATATTTATTTGGTTGTAAATGTTAGTAACACAGTTGTAATACTTACTAATTTAATCAAAAAAATATTTTGCCTAAATCATCTTATCATAACCTAACATCTGTAATGGTCGGACTAATTTCACACATGTAATCATTTTACATCAGACCATCGGAGAAAATATTATGGATAGCAATCGAATTATTCCATTTAGTTCATCTTCATTGTCATCGGACTCAGACAGTGATATAAATGAATTCACTCCTATTAAGCGAGTTAAAATCACTGATTTTATGGATACCATTGAGCGGTACAGCGATGAGGACTTCAGGAAATATTTTCGACTTTCCCGACAAATGATTGCTTCTTTAGTAGGTAAATTACACAACACAACTAATTCTAATTCTTTAACTTGTTGAAATTTAATACCTTAATCATTTTTTATGAAAATCATCCATAATTATTTTATTTACAAATTTATTTTCAGTGTTGTACGAAACATAGAACATTTGTCCTAGCCAAAACAATGGAGGTATTGAAAAAGTTGGGGCCCGAAAAGAAATTTATTTATTTATATGGTATGTGGCTAACACAATTACATATATGAAAATGGGGAATCTCTTCGGGCTAGGTGATTCCACAACCTGGAAAGTTATGAACAGAGTTGCTTCGTGGATGGTTACCATATCACATCAGTACATTGTGTGGCCACATTCGAATGAAATGGCACATCGAGCTTCAACGTCATTTCAGATTTTGGGCGGAATAAGCGGCGTAATCAGAGCTATAGACGGTACCCACATAAAGATTAGTCGACCATCGGTAAACCAAGAAGTTTATTTTAATAGAAAAGGCTACCACAGCATTATACTACAAGCAGTGGTCGATTCGGCAAAGAGATTTATCAATGTTAATTGTAGCGAGCACGATGCTAGAGTAGGCTGGCTCGATGCACGATGCTAGAGTATTAAGGCGATCTCCCTTATTCCGTCTTGCTTCGTAGGATCCAATTTTTAATAATACATTTCTACTGGGAGATTCGGCCTATCCTGCAAAATTTTGGCTTGTTCCACCATTCTAGGATACAGGCAATTTTACCCAAGAACAAAAGCGGTCTTTAAATGGTTCGACCGTATACTTTACTCCCGTGTTTCCGTTATGATCAAGCACCTCTTTGTACGCTGTTTTATCGGATTTAATTTTATTTTTTATCTCGTCCTCTGAGAAGGGGATTTCCTACAACAAGTAAATTTAATATTAAATGACACTTAAAAATAAAACCATGCATACATACTGACACACCGGAACTCGCCATGTCTTCCATTAAATTCCTGTGAACCGTTTTTTTTTTAATGGATGTTTAAACTCATCTTTGGGGGAGGTGGCATAAACCAACAGAGTTCTGGTTTCTGTTCTGCTCCAAGTTCTCCTTGGGGCACTAACAAAAACAAATTACGTTTTTAAAAACAATTTAATTTAAACAATTTTCTTTTAAATCGGCACAATTATGTTGTTCTCGAGATCAAAAAAAAAACTAAACTCCACAAGCGTTTTTCCAGTATTCTGTATACCTATATGTCAGCGTCGAACTCCTGATGATACCGGTAAAAACTTGCTATATTTAATCATTTTTACCCCTTGATTTTCAACTGATCAAGTACCTTGTTTAAATGGAAAAATGGATCGAATAATATAATAAATTTTGGTTTTTCTTCTTTTAAGAAACTCATAGGTTCAATAGAAAATATCATTTCATAAAATAATTATTTTGCTATTAAAAAGATTCGGATTCAAGCAGCTCCCCTGAGGTACCCCTATATTAGTACCCCATACTATCTCTCAAATTCACCATTCTGTTCGTTAAAATTAAATATACCCAATTTATAATCTGATTCGGAAATTTTTGAATTTATTAGAATCTCTATCAATTTGTTTGTTACGACACCATCAAAAGCTTTCGCTACATCTCTATTAATTAGAATCATCTTTTCTCCTCTTATTTTTCCCCTCTCCACATATACAAATATAGTAGTCAGATTATCTATAACACTTTTGTTCTTCCTAAACCCAAATACATTGTCATTTAATAATTTATTTTCTTTTATATGTAGGTTCATTCTGTATACGATTAACTTTCCGAAAAAATTTTAAAGTACTGGAATAGGCATATACATATACATGTAATCTTTTGTCTCTCTTTCATTTCCTTCGTTTTTCACGATTCCAATTGTTATAAAATTGTTCCAGTCATCTGGATATTTTTTGTCTTTCCATACCCCGTTTAAGAAATCTCAAAGTGAATTTAATATGTTTGGTTCTAATTCCACTAGGTTTTTAATATATCTATACGATATATTATCTCCTCCTGAAGCCGAGACTCTTGACTTCTTTATTGTTTCGAAGATTTCTCCTATGTCAAACTCAGGTTTTTCCCCTATTGTTGTTGGCCAATCACATGGTACTCTTATTTGTTCTGGGTCGTTTGGAAAATTTTCGTCTATGAATTTTTTTCCATATTTTTATCCTCAAAAAGGTTGAATTTATTCCTTTTGTTATTTTTGATCCTATTAACCAGTTTCCATAAATTTTTCCCCTCCATTCTCATATTAATCTTTGATAAATACTCTCTCTATGATCTTTTTTTCTCCATTCTGATTTTTAGTTTTAGTTGTTGTGTAATTTTCTTGACTTCTAATGCCAAATAAAGCGTTTTTACTCTCTTGCAAATTTCTTGCTTGATTTTTTTATCTTTCACAGTGTCTCTATCTCTTTACTCCACCAAGATTTTTGACAAGATTTAAAAGTATTCGCCTCCATTGTATTCTCCCTTATTGACTCTATTAATTGCTGAAAGTGCCATTCTTTCCATTTTATTTTTTCCCCATCTTTCCTTTCTCTATTATCCATTGGGTTTTAATTGCAAGGTGATCACTAGTGTAACATCTATCGCCGAACCTAGTTACGGATCACTAACGGGATAATTAAAGGCACTTGGTTGAACTGACGATTCAAGACGCGTTACGAAACTAACATGTATCGTAAGCGAGTATCATATGACTTCGCCATCAAAACTGATAAAAAAAAACCAAACTTTGTACTTCCCGTTAATTTACCGTGCACAGAATTCATCCGGTGTCCCCTCTTGCAGCTATGGCCAGCTAGAACTCAGTCAAGGTGTGGGATTATTAGAGGGGCCCATCCGAATGCTTGTAGAGCTGCATTACCTCACAAAAAAAACTAACTTTAGACACATCACACACACACCCTACTGCCACACTCACTACCTTTCGTAGTCATCTCCTGAAAACAGAATTAATTTACCATCATTTTAGAAATAAACAACACTAGAAGCATATGTAAGTTTGAACATAATTTATATATACACTATTATAATTACATTACTTAATGATTTCTACTATATGTATACGATTGATTTTATATAACCCAAATAATTAACACAAAGATTAAGCAATAAAATAAATTAAATTACGCAAGTGTACCGTAATTAGCCTGAATGAAACAAAATATCAATAAGAGCAAAAAAAATCTAATAGCGTATCACTATCACAGCACTATATCCGTGATAAAAAACTCAGATGATCGAAAATTGTTCCTCGTGGACCCGCTGAGCTCACCGTTTCACACCGGACCGAAGAAAAATCTGTAATGATATGATAAAGAGAAAAAAAATATCGCCTTACGGCGCACCAATATTCGTACTATGATAACAATAACAAAAAAATTATCAATCACCCCAAAAAGAATTAAATAAAAATTGTTTCGTTCTGCTAATTATCACAACAAAAATATTACGATTTAATTAGTGATTTTCCCAAATATAATTGCAACGCTTGCTGACTGGCGGCTAAAATATTTCATATGTAGTTTTATATGGTCAAAATGTGTCTTGAATGTTTCATTAAATTACTAATTTCGACTAAATTAATTTTAAAATTTGTTATTTATTATTAATCACAATATATTGAGTTTTATTAATCATAAAAAAAAGTAGAGGGACATCTACTAATTTAGACAAGAAACTTGTATTTGTAAACATGATTTTACTTGTTTTTGCATGTAAAAAATAAAAAAAAGTAGTCAGCGCAGCCCAAGCGGGGGGACAAATGAACTAAAATCGATATTGGGCAAATGGCTAATTAGGAGCGACATTGTAATAAAGAAAAAACAAAAAAAAAATGAATTTATAATAAAGAAACAAACAATTACACTAATGGCACATATGATTATTGTTGGATGAATACGATACTTCATACCTCCCCACAAAGATAATGTCAGCAACGATACCAAAATGGCGGACGTCCAAAATCAAGTTCACGGTTTTCGCTTATACGCTACGTTTTGATGATACCACTGTTTGTGGCTGATACACGATTTTCTTAACTCTCCAGTTAAACCGCTGATTGTTACCACTCCGGAATATAAAATTTGCCCACTTCAAACTCCTTCCTGGTTTGTAAGTTTTAAGGTTCTGTTTGTTGGGTTTATTTATGGAATTTTCCTTGTCTGGAAGGTTTTTCAGCTTAAGCAGCACGTTGAATCCCGCTTTTTCCTATTCCACCGTTATTTCACTGAATTGTTCTTTTTTTGATGTTTTTTTTTCGTAACTTTTATTTTTTATTTTTTTTTATGTGTTCTTACCAAGTTGTTTGTTCAGTTTTTCCTTTAAGATAATCCGTTTAGCTTCATTGAAAGCCTCGCCAAAAGTGACCGAGTTATTTTTTTTTTCGCCTTGTCATCCATGACATAATCTCCTCTCCCCGACTTACACACCAAAAAAAAACCTGCACGATCAAAACATGAAATACTTTATCACCGACATCCACCAATGAACATCTATACTAAAGACACACAATAAGCAAATTATTGCGCGTCGATCACACTACAAAAAAAACTTTACCCAACGATAATATGGGATGTGACTGCAACGCCAGCACTGAAGTAACGAACTACTCGTTACAACCTTTCTAGTGGTACATGTCTACCCTTGTCTGTGAACCATCATTCAGTAACACAAAATTACTTTCGATGATAAGTTTCGATATTTTTTCCCCCAACAAGTTTTCCTTAGTTTCTGTGTCCCACAATGCACTATGACCATTTGTATCGCCTCCAATTATTGTTGGATAATCAGAACATTCATGTAATAAGTTTTCGAATTTCTTTTTTATTTCTCTATGCCATTTATTATTATTGATATAAAAAGATAACACGTTAAACTTTTTATTTTTGTATTTTATGTTTACTTTAATTATCCCCATCCTTGTATACGTATTTCTAAGTGGAACATTTTTATAAGCGATAAGTTTGAGGTCGAAATGGGATTCTAAAATGATTTTTTGACAAAGTTCTGGAATACGGAAAATTAAGATGGAACTTCGCTGTTTCTTGGCAGGTTATTATGAAATTTGACATGGGCGTTAGAAATGGGATTCTTAGATGATTTTTAGAGGAAGTTTTGGAAAGTGGCCAATTAAACTGGAAGTTACCTATTTCTTGACCGGTTATGATGAAATGTGACGTGGGCAGTGGAAATGGGTTTCTAAAATAATTTTTTAAAAAAGTTCTGAAATATGGCCAATTAGAAGGGAATTTCGCCATTTCCTCTCCGATATTGATAATGTTCAGCATTTCCAATGGAAATGGGATTCTTAAATGATTTTTAGAAGAAGTTCTGGAATATGGCCAATTCAGGAAGGAACTTGACCATTTGTGATCCGATTTTGATGAAATTGAGCAAACACGATGGAAATGGGATTCTGAAATGATTTTTAGAGGAAGTTCTGGTATATGGACAATTAAAGTGGACCTTGACCATTTCCTATCCGATTTTGGTGAAATTGAGCATGCACGATGGAAATGGGATTTTAAATGATTTTTAGATGATGTTCTGGTACATGGTCAATTAGGAAGAAACTTAGCCATTTTTTATCCGGTTTTGATGAAATTGAGCATGCACGATGGAAATGGGACTCCAAAATGATTTTTAGGGGAAGTTTCGGTAGATTGCTAATTAGGAAGGAACTTGGCCATTTCTTGTCCGATTTTGATGAAATTGAGCACGCGCAATGGAAACGGGATTCTAAAATGATCTATAGAGGAAGTTCTGGTATATGGCCAATTAGGAAGGAATCTGGCCATTTCTTATCCGATTTTCTTAAAATTTAGCATGCGCGATGGAAATGAGATTCTTAAATGATTCTTAGAAAAGTTCTAGAATATGACCAATCATGATGAAACACCTATAAATCATTTTGGAATCCCAATTCCATTATACATGTCAAGTTTCATCCTAATCGGTTGTAAAATAACAAAATTCCATCATACATGGCCATATTCCAGAACTTCATCTAAAAATCATTTTAGAATCCCATTTTCATTGTACCTGTCGAGTTTCAACGTAATCGGTCATTCCGTACTGGACTCTTCCACCCATTTGTCGGACATGAATTTAATTTTTAATTAAAGTAGAATCAATAACGAGCTAATTGAGAAGAATTTGTAAAAATTGTATGGTTAGGAAGGGAGTATTAACGGTTCGTGCTGGACTCTCCCACTCATTTTTCGGACATGAATTTAATTTTTAATTAAAGTAGAATCAATAACGAGCTACTTGAGAAAAATTTGTAAATATTGTATGGTTAGGAACAGAGTACTAACGGTTCGTGCTGGACTCTCCCACCCATTTGTCGGACATGAATTTAATTTTTAATTAAAGTAGAATCAATAACGTGCTAATTGAGAAGAATTTGTAAAAATTGTATGGTTAGGAAAGGAGTATTAACGGTTCGTGCTGGACTCTTCCACACACTTGTCGGACATGAACTTAATTTTTAATTAAAGTAGAATCAATAACGAGCTACTTGAGAAGAATTTGTGAAAATTGTATGGTTAGGAAGGGAATATTAACGGTTCGTGCTGGACTCTTCCACACACTTGTCGGACATGAATTTAATTTTTAATTAAAGTAGAATCAATAACGAGCTACTTGAGAAGAATTTGTAAAAATTGTATGGTTAGGAAAGGAGTATTAACGGTTCGTGCTGGACTCTTCCACACACTTGTCGGACATGAACTTAATTTTTAATTAAAGTAGAATCAATAACGAGCTACTTGAGAAGAATTTGTAAAAATTGTATGGTTAGGAAAGGAGTACTAACGGTTCGTGCTGGACTCTTCCACACACTTGTCGGACATGAATTTAATTTTTAATTAAAGTAGAATCAATAACGAGCTACTTGAGAAAAATTTGTAAATATTGTATGGTTAGGAACAGAGTACTAACGGTTCGTGCTGGACTCTCCCACACATTTGTCGGACATGAATTTAATTTTTAATTAAAGTAGAATCAATAACGTGCTAATTGAGAAGAATTTGTAAAAATTGTATGGTTAGGAAAGGAGTACTAACGGTTCGTGCTGGACTCTTCCACACACTTGTCGGACATGAATTTAATTTTTAATTAAAGTAGAATCAATAACGAGCTACTTGAGAAAAATTTGTAAAAATTGTATGGTTAGGAAGGAAGTACTAACGGTTCGTGCTGGACCCTTCCTCACATTTGTCGGACATGAATTTAATTTCTAATTATAGGGAGCACTAACGGTTCGTGCTGGACTCTTCCACCCATTTGTCGGACATGAATTTAATTTTTAATTAAAGTAGAATCAATAACGAGCTAATTGAGAAGAATTTGTAAAAATTGTATGGTTAGGAGCAGAGTACTAACGGTTCGTGCCGGACTCTCCTACACATTTGTCGGACATGAATTTAATTTTTAATTAAATTAGAATCAATAACGAGCTACTTGAGAAGAATTTGTGAAAATTGTATGGTTAGGAAAGGAGTACTAACGGTTCGTGCTGGACTCTTCCACACACTTGTCGGACATGAATTTAATTTTTAATTAAAGTAGAATCAATAACGAGCTGATTGAGAAAAATTTGTAAAAATTGTATGGTTAGGAGCAGAGTACTAACGGTTCGTGCTGGACTCTTCCACCCATTTGTCGGACATGAATTTAATTTTTAATTAAAGTAGAATCAATAATGAGCTAATTGAGAAAAAATTGTAAATATTGTATGGTTAGGATGAGAGTACTAACGGTTCGTGCTGGACTCTTCCACACATTTGTCGGACATGAATTTAATTTTTAATTAAAGTAGAATCAATAACGAGCTAATTGAGAAGAATTTGTAAAAATTGTATGGTTAGGAAGGGAGTATTAACGGTTCGTGCTGAACTCTTCCACCCATTTGTCGGACATGAATTTAATTTTTAATTAAAGTAGAATCAATAACGAGCTAATTGAGAAGAATTTGTAAAAATTGTATGGTTAGGAAAGGAGTACTAACGGTTCGTGCTGGACTCTTCCACCCATTTGTCGGACATGAATTTAATTTTTAATTAAAGTAGAATCAATAACGAGCTACTTGAGAAGAATTTGTGAAAATTGTATGGTTAGGAAGGGAATATTAACGGTTCGTGCTGGACTCTTCCACACACTTGTCGGACATGAATTTAATTTTTAATTAAAGTAGAATCAATAACGAGCTACTTGAGAAGAATTTGTAAAAATTGTATGGTTAGGAAAGGAGTATTAACGGTTCGTGCTGGACTCTTCCACACACTTGTCGGACATGAACTTAATTTTTAATTAAAGTAGAATCAATAACGAGCTACTTGAGAAGAATTTGTAAAAATTGTATGGTTAGGAAAGGAGTACTAACGGTTCGTGCTGGACTCTTCCACACACTTGTCGGACATGAATTTAATTTTTAATTAAAGTAGAATCAATAACGAGCTACTTGAGAAAAATTTGTAAATATTGTATGGTTAGGAACAGAGTACTAACGGTTCGTGCTGGACTCTCCCACACATTTGTCGGACATGAATTTAATTTTTAATTAAAGTAGAATCAATAACGTGCTAATTGAGAAGAATTTGTAAAAATTGTATGGTTAGGAAAGGAGTATTAACGGTTCGTGCTGGACTCTTCCACACACTTGTCGGACATGAATTTAATTTTTAATTAAAGTAGAATCAATAACGAGCTACTTGAGAAGAATTTGTAAAAATTGTATGGTTAGGAAAGGAGTATTAACGGTTCGTGCTGGACTCTTCCACACACTTGTCGGACATGAACTTAATTTTTAATTAAAGTAGAATCAATAACGAGCTACTTGAGAAGAATTTGTAAAAATTGTATGGTTAGGAAAGGAGTACTAACGGTTCGTGCTGGACTCTTCTACACACTTGTCGGACATGAATTTAATTTTTAATTAAAGTAGAATCAATAACGAGCTACTTGAGAAAAATTTGTAAATATTGTATGGTTAGGAACAGAGTACTAACGGTTCGTGCTGGACTCTCCCACACATTTGTCGGACATGAATTTAATTTTTAATTAAAGTAGAATCAATAACGTGCTAATTGAGAAGAATTTGTAAAAATTGTATGGTTAGGAAAGGAGTACTAACGGTTCGTGCTGGACTCTCCCACACATTTGTCGGACATGAATTTAATTTTTAATTAAAGTAGAATCAATAACGTGCTAATTGAGAAGAATTTGTAAAAATTGTATGGTTAGGAAAGGAGTATTAACGGTTCGTGCTGGACTCTTCCACACACTTGTCGGACATGAATTTAATTTTTAATTAAAGTAGAATCAATAACGAGCTACTTGAGAAGAATTTGTAAAAATTGTATGGTTAGGAAAGGAGTATTAACGGTTCGTGCTGGACTCTTCCACACACTTGTCGGACATGAACTTAATTTTTAATTAAAGTAGAATCAATAACGAGCTACTTGAGAAGAATTTGTAAAAATTGTATGGTTAGGAAGGGAATATTAACGGTTCGTGCTGGACTCTTCCACACACTTGTCGGACATGAATTTAATTTTTAATTAAAGTAGAATCAATAACGAGCTACTTGAGAAGAATTTGTAAAAATTGTATGGTTAGGAAAGGAGTATTAACGGTTCGTGCTGGACTCTTCCACACACTTGTCGGACATGAACTTAATTTTTAATTAAAGTAGAATCAATAACGAGCTACTTGAGAAGAATTTGTAAAAATTGTATGGTTAGGAAAGGAGTACTAACGGTTCGTGCTGGACTCTTCCACACACTTGTCGGACATGAATTTAATTTTTAATTAAAGTAGAATCAATAACGAGCTACTTGAGAAAAATTTGTAAATATTGTATGGTTAGGAACAGAGTACTAACGGTTCGTGCTGGACTCTCCCACACATTTGTCGGACATGAATTTAATTTTTAATTAAAGTAGAATCAATAACGTGCTAATTGAGAAGAATTTGTAAAAATTGTATGGTTAGGAAAGGAGTACTAACGGTTCGTGCTGGACTCTTCCACACACTTGTCGGACATGAATTTAATTTTTAATTAAAGTAGAATCAATAACGAGCTACTTGAGAAAAATTTGTAAATATTGTATGGTTAGGAACAGAGTACTAACGGTTCGTGCTGGACTCTCCCACCCATTTGTCGGACATGAATTTAACTTTTAATTAAAGTAGAATCAATAACGTGCTAATTGAGAAGAATTTGTAAAAATTGTATGGTTAGGAAAGGAGTACTAACGGTTCGTGCTGGACTCTTCCACACACTTGTCGGACATGAATTTAATTTCTAATTATAGGGAGCACTAACGGTTCGTGCTGGACTCTTCCACCCATTTGTCGGACATGAATTTAATTTTTAATTAAAGTAGAATCAATAACGAGCTAATTGAGAAGAATTTGTAAAAATTGTATGGTTAGGAGCAGAGTACTAACGGTTCGTGCCGGACTCTCCTACACATTTGTCGGACATGAATTTAATTTTTAATTAAATTAGAATCAATAACGAGCTACTTGAGAAGAATTTGTGAAAATTGTATGGTTAGGATGAGAGTACTAACGGTTCGTGCTGGACTCTTCCACACATTTGTCGGACATGAATTTAATTTTTAATTAAAGTAGAATCAATAACGAGCTAATTGAGAAGAATTTGTAAAAATTGTATGGTTAGGAAGGGAGTATTAACGGTTCGTGCTGAACTCTTCCACCCATTTGTCGGACATGAATTTAATTTTTAATTAAAGTAGAATCAATAACGAGCTAATTGAGAAGAATTTGTAAAAATTGTATGGTTAGGAAAGGAGTACTAACGGTTCGTGCTGGACTCTTCCACCCATTTGTCGGACATGAATTTAATTTTTAATTAAATTAGAATCAATAACGAGCTAATTGAGAAGAATTTGTAAAAATTGTATGGTTAGGAACAGAGTACTAACGGTTCGTGCTGGACTCTCCCACACATTTGTCGGACATGAATTTAATTTTTAATTAAAGTAGAATCAATAACGAGCTAATTGAGAAGAATTTGTAAAAATTGTATGGTTAGGAAGGGAGTATTAACGGTTCGTGCTGAACTCTTCCACACATTTGTCGGACATGAATTTAATTTTTAATTAAAGTAGAATCAATAACGAGCTACTTGAGAAAAAATTGTAAATATTGTATGGTTAGGAACAGAGTACTAAAGGTTCGTGCTGGACTCTTCCACCCATTTGTCGGACATGAATTTAATTTTTAATTAAATTAGAATCAATAACGAGCTACTTGAGAAAAAATTGTAAATATTGTATGGTTAGGAACAGAGTACTAACGGTTCGTGCCGACCTTCCACCCATTTGTCGGACATGAATTTAATTTTTAATTAAAGTAGAATCAATAACGAGCTAATTGAGAAGAATTTGTAAAAATTGTATGGTTAGGAGCAGAGTACTAACGGTTCGTGCCGGACTCTCCTACACATTTGTCGGACATGAATTTAATTTTTAATTAAATTAGAATCAATAACGAGCTACTTGAGAAAAAATTGTAAATATTGTATGGTTAGGAAGAGAGTACTAACGGTTCGTGCTGAACTCTTCCACACATTTGTCGGACATGAATTTAATTTTTAATTAAAGTAGAATCAATAACGAGCTACTTGAGAAAAAATTGTAAATATTGTATGGTTAGGAACAGAGTACTAAAGGTTCGTGCTGGACTCTTCCACCCATTTGTCGGACATGAATTTAATTTTTAATTAAAGTAGAATCAATAACGAGCTAATTGAGAAGAATTTGTAAAAATTGTATGGTTAGGAGCAGAGTACTAACGGTTCGTGCCGGACTCTCCTACACATTTGTCGGACATGAATTTAATTTTTAATTACATTAGAATCAATAACGAGCTACTTGAGAAGAATTTGTGAAAATTGTATGGTTAGGAAAGGAGTACTAACGGTTCGTGCTGGACTCTTCCACACACTTGTCGGACATGAATTTAATTTTTAATTAAAGTAGAATCAATAACGAGCTGATTGAGAAAAATTTGTAAAAATTGTATGGTTAGGAGCAGAGTACTAACGGTTCGTGCTGGACTCTTCCACCCATTTGTCGGACATGAATTTAATTTTTAATTAAAGTAGAATCAATAACGAGCTAATTGAGAAGAATTTGTAAAAATTGTATGGTTAGGAAGGGAGTATTAACGGTTCGTGCTGAACTCTTCCACACATTTGTCGGACATGAATTTAATTTTTAATTAAAGTAGAATCAATAACGAGCTACTTGAGAAAAAATTGTAAATATTGTATGGTTAGGAACAGAGTACTAACGGTTCGTGCTGGACTCTTCCACCAATTTGTCGGACATGAATTTAATTTTTAATTAAAGTAGAATCAATAACGAGCTAATTGAGAAGAATTTGTAAAAATTGTATGGTTAGGAAGGGAGTATTAACGGTTCGTGCTGAACTCTTCCACACATTTGTCGGACATGAATTTAATTTTTAATTAAAGTAGAATCAATAACGAGCTACTTGAGAAAAAATTGTAAATATTGTATGGTTAGGAACAGAGTACTAAAGGTTCGTGCTGGACTCTTCCACCCATTTGTCGGACATGAATTTAATTTTTAATTAAATTAGAATCAATAACGAGCTACTTGAGAAAAAATTGTAAATATTGTATGGTTAGGAACAGAGTACTAACGGTTCGTGCTGGACTCTTCCACCCATTTGGCGGACATGAATTTAATTTTTAATTAAAGTAGAATCAATAACGAGCTAATTGAGAAGAATTTGTAAAAATTGTATGGTTAGGAGCAGAGTACTAACGGTTCGTGCTGGACTCTTCCACCCATTTGTCGGACATGAATTTAATTTTTAATTAAATTAGAATCAATAACGAGCTACTTGAGAAAAAATTGTAAATATTGTATGGTTAGGAAGAGAGTACTAACGGTTCGTGCTGAACTCTTCCACACATTTGTCGGACATGAATTTAATTTTTAATTAAAGTAGAATCAATAACGAGCTACTTGAGAAAAAATTGTAAATATTGTATGGTTAGGAAGAGAGTACTAACGGTTCGTGCTGGACTCTTCCACACATTTGTCGGACATGAATTTAATTTTTAATTAAAGTAGAATCAATAACGAGCTAATTGAGAAGAATTTGTAAAAATTGTATGGTTAGGAAGGGAGTATTAACGGTTCGTGCTGAACTCTTCCACACATTTGTCGGACATGAATTTAATTTTTAATTAAAGTAGAATCAATAACGAGCTACTTGAGAAAAAATTGTAAATATTGTATGGTTAGGAACAGAGTACTAACGGTTCGTGCTGGACTCTTCCACCAATTTGTCGGACATGAATTTAATTTTTAATTAAAGTAGAATCAATAACGAGCTAATTGAGAAGAATTTGTAAAAATTGTATGGTTAGGAAGGGAGTATTAACGGTTCGTGCTGAACTCTTCCACACATTTGTCGGACATGAATTTAATTTTTAATTAAAGTAGAATCAATAACGAGCTACTTGAGAAAAAATTGTAAATATTGTATGGTTAGGAACAGAGTACTAACGGTTCGTGCTGGACTCTTCCACCCATTTGTCGGACATGAATTTAATTTTTAATTAAATTAGAATCAATAACGAGCTACTTGAGAAAAAATTGTAAATATTGTATGGTTAGGAACAGAGTACTAACGGTTCGTGCTGGACTCTTCCACCCATTTGGCGGACATGAATTTAATTTTTAATTAAAGTAGAATCAATAACGAGCTAATTGAGAAGAATTTGTAAAAATTGTATGGTTAGGAGCAGAGTACTAACGGTTCGTGCCGGACTCTCCTACACATTTGTCGGACATGAATTTAATTTTTAATTAAAGTAGAATCAATAACGTGCTAATTGAGAAGAATTTGTAAATATTGTATGGTTAGGAAAGGAGTACTAACGGTTCGTGCTGGACTCTTCCACACACTTGTCGGACATGAATTTAATTTTTAATTAAATTAGAATCAATAACGAGCTAATTGAGAAGAATTTGTAAAAATTGTATGGTTAGGAGCAGAGTACTAACGGTTCGTGCTGGACTCTTCCACCCATTTGTCGGACATGAATTTAATTTTTAATTAAAGTAGAATCAATAGCGTGCTAATTGAGAAGAATTTGTAAATATTGTATGGTTAGGAAAGGAGTACTAACGGTTCGTGCTGGACTCTTCCACACACTTGTCGGACATGAATTTAATTTTCAATTAAAGTAGAATCAATAACGAGCTACTTGAGAAAAAATTGTAAATATTGTATGGTTAGGAACAGAGTACTAACGGTTCGTGCTGGACTCTTCCACCCATTTGTCGGACATGAATTTAATTTTTAATTAAAGTAGAATCAATAACGAGCTAATTGAGAAGAATTTGTAAATATTGTATGGCTGGAAGGAAGTACTAACGGTTCGTGCTGGACTATTCTAGCTAAAAGTAGCTCGTTATTGATTCTACTTTAATTAAAAATTAAATTCATGTCCGACAAATGTGAGGAAGAGTGTAGAACGAACCGTTGTACTCAAATGTTATAAACACAAAACAATTATGTAGCTAATTTCACTTTTGTAAAACTGAAATCGAAATGCATTAAGGCCCTTTTACATTCAATCTTTTCGTTCTTTTTCAAAAGAATAGAATCACGAAGAAAAGGACAAATACATTTTACCCATATATAAAAATGGGACGGGCATATTCAAAATTTCATTTTTTCCTTTCAAAATGTTACTTGGATTTTATATCTTTTGAGCAACTTTTTCGAAAAAAGATAAATCACTTCAACTTTCTCAGGTTTTTCCGCTCTTTTTCACCAAAAAAGTTGAGTGTTGCAGTAAATAGTATTAAACGCATTTTTTATGGTACATCTTTTATCTTTTGGAAAAGAACGAAAAAATTGAATGTAAATCCGCTATTAAAAATTTTATTCTATCATACAATTAACATAAAAACGTACTAACTCTACCCAATACTTAAACCATTTTTCTTGTTTTGTTTTTAGACTGAGTTATTTATTGTGAACAAGTTAATCGCAGAATCCACTGAAAAATGAAAAGGGAAACTGCATTAAATTGTTTCTTTATAATCCTCAAATTATTCCTTTATTTCATTTAAAATCTTTTGGTTATTGATCGAACATACCATAGAATACTATTTCCAATTTAAAATTCCGATCGATGACACATGGCCTAGCTGACCAGCGCTTCCATTCTTACGAAGAAGCCCAAAAATGGGTCGATGACTGGATAGCAGCCAAGCCGGCCTAATTTTTTCGCGACGGTATCCGTAAATTGCCAGAAAGATGGGAAAAAGTTGTGGCTAGCGATGGACAATACTTTGAATAATTCATTTGTTACCATTTTTTCAGAATAAACATTCAAAAATAGAAAAAAACCCGCATTTTCAATTTGTAGTCCTGATACATAATTGGCTGAGAAAATAAAAATTGAATTTTTTCTGTGCTAAATAATTTTTTCGAAAGGAAACAATCAAATTTTCATTTTATCAGCCAATTAAATAATTTAAATTGAAAATACTATTGTATGGTACATTTGGTCAAGAAGCATAAAAATAAAATAATGAACAAAATTATAGCATAATTTTGGGAATACAACTTTCACAAAATATGCCATGGGAAATTTTACGAAAAAGCGATTATTACAGCAATAGTATTTAGATTGCCATGCAAAATACGTACAATAACACGTTATTGCAGCGGTAATTTTACGATTTTCACAATAGCAACGCGATAATTTTATGAATTTTACCATAGCAACAAGAAAATCCTAAACAATTATCTCTAAATTTGTAATTTTATTTCAATTTGTTTTATTATGATTGAATTTTTTATACACACATCAAAGGAAAAGCCATGTAAACAAAAGCTTGTCAAATAATTTGCATACAACATGACACAAATGGATGGATTGTGATTCAATCCCTGACGGGAAAGTTGTATTCCCTTACTAAATACAACACGTGCTGTAATTAATGATCGAACATTTTTTACTCGTTAAAACCGACGCAGATAATTCAACTCGTGTAAAATTATCGTTAATAATTGAGCACTAGTTGTATTACGAGTGGAATTATATCGGAAAAACTAATAGCAGTTTTTCTGTTTGTTTTTCACTGGACTTAGCGCTGTACTTAAGTTATTTTGTTTTTGGGAAAATCTTTTAAATTTTGGTTATTAGTTTATTACGATAAGAAATTTTATAGTTTTTTATTATTAAATTCCGCAAGGCTGTTTTTAGAACTATCCATACAATAAAAACTGGTTTAAGTCTTTGATTAAAAGTATTGCCGTGGGTACATTTTGAAATTTTTCGTGCTAACTTTTCGTGCTAGTTTCTTATCGGTGAGAATTAGATCGAATATACCTAATATTTTTTACCACTTACCAAATTATCCTTTATTTATTAATCTTTGTTAAATAATTAACTAATCACACTTTTATTAATTTAACCACGATAGAAGAACAAACGTCTACACTGTATCGATGATCACACGAAAATGTATTGTAATTGTTGTTGTAAGTTTCTTAACAGCATAGCTTTTTATCAAAATGCAAGTTGTGAAGTTTTTTCTATTTTTTCTTGTTTTGTTCTATATTGTTCATAACCTCCGCAATGTTCTGGCAAGAAGGTAAATAAAACTAACTCTACATTTTCCAATGTACATGTTGTACTTATTTTTCTTTAAAGAGAGAGTAAACTTTTATAATTACATTACATATTAGTTGGTACATAAAAAGATAAATTTGTCATTAAATGCAATGTGATATATTATTTTCCATAGTGTTCTACAAAAATATTCAATATTTTATTATGAAAAAGCTTATTTTCCGTAGATAGCTATGTATATACCTATGGAATTATACATAAGATATAATTATTTTTTTACTGTGTATTAGAAGTCTTACAAATGATAATTTTTAATCAAATGTTAACATATAATCAAGTTATTTTTATATTTTAACTTTAAGCAAAGATTCAGATTTAATTTCTAATTTAATTTTGTCTAATTTTAATTTCGGTTTTATGCTTATGGATTTCCTTTCTTGTTCTGTGAAGCCTTATATTTCTTTTATTCCGTATATTTAACCTGAATTATCCAAATTTCCCACCAAACATTTTTTGCAAAATAAATTTTAATATTGTGATTTTTAGCGCTTCATTACCCCAAAAGTTTGAAGAATAAAATAAGCTAATTTATGTCTCGATACCTCTATATTTTTGTTTTTCATGTCTTAAGTACCAAACAAATTATGGCAATAAAACTAAATTTGTTTTATTTTACACAATCAAGATAATGTCAGCCCGTCTAAAAAAAAAAAACAAATAAGCACCCACATTTATAGATAAATCTTCAGATTTTGACGGTCTATCCAATTAAATTCCAATTCACAGCGATTTTGACATATGAGTACGCATACATACATGTATTGTACGAAGATGTACGTATATGTACATAAAATCACAAAACAATGAAATGATTAATGGTTCAAAAATATTGAGAACAAGCAGAATCTAAACAAAAACAAAATATTCTAAATAAATTACAAAAACAATAATCAATAAATCATTAATAAAAATTACATTTCAATCAAATTCATGAAATCGATGACGAATTCGATGATATATATGCCATTTCCACGTAAAATGCAACAACATTTTCCATTGTTGTTTATGTAATTCCATATGTTGTTAAAAAAAAAAGCTGGTACCGAAGTACAAAAAAACAACGTATAAATATCCACAAACAAAGCGATCCATCCATCCATTTCAATCCGACCAACTTAAATCAACCAGCTCATGAAAATTGTACACGTATTATATTCTGTCAACACAATCTTTTATCTTTGTTTAGGTTTTTTTTTTTTTTTCATATTTTGTGACTTTTTTTCCAATTGAATTCTCCCGTTTTTTTTTGGCTTTATTTATTTATTTTATTTTTACAAATTCGATTTGTTTTTTTGTTTTATCAAATGAATTAGAAAAATTCTTGTTCAAATAATGAATTTGTCAGTTTTTTGTTGTGTCAAATCATTTATTTATGCTTATCGTATGTCATTGTTAACGTACGAGATTGAAAAATGATAATTAAAATGATTATTCTGGATGAGTTATCCCTAATAGATTTGTTTGACAGATGAACTTTTAGCCACTTTTTATAAAATGCATCTGCAATGACGCAATCTACATATATTATGTTTAAAGTCCTTATACGTGTATAGATATTTTTAACAAAAAAGAACTTAAGACACTTAACTGATAAAAGCGCCATTACCGTTTATAAAAGTAATCCTCAACACTTGTGTGATAAATAATTTAAAGTTTTTAGACTGAAAACTTTTCATAATTTTGCTGCACTCCCTGTATACGGGTGTACAAGTTGTATAATAGGTAAAGTTTTTCGTTTTTGTTCATACGAGTATGTATGATACAGTCTTCCAAAAAAAAAAAACGTATGCATATTACATTATAATGTAATTTAAGATAATGTCATTTTCTATTTTTTATTTTTTTATTTGGCTCTATGTGCTCCAACTAACCGAAACTTATGCGAAAACTATTTCCATTCCTATTAAGTATACGTAAACTATTTTGGTATGAATAGCAAAATCTATTTTGGAATTATTATAATGACACGTTTTGCTTTAGTTTATCATTAATTTATTTTTTTTTATAATATAGAATGAAGCGTGGGTTCATTATAAAATGTGATTTTGTACCGAGCAACGTGATCACAACATTAGGATATTTCAATATTTGCATAAACTCATAAAAATGATTTCTTGCGATTTGACAACTGGACATTGTAGTCCCTTTATACAGCTGTAAAAGTTTTTTTCAGTAATCATGCCGGTCAATGTCAATGAAAATTCGTTCCACCAAAATTCAAAACATTTTTGGGTACGAAATCTTGAGACAAGAGATATATTGTCATCGTGTCGTCCAACGAATGATTAAAGGAAAAAAGCTGGTGTACATTTCTAAACTAATTCTTTGCCTTCGATTTACGGAAGCAACACGAACATGATACATTTTATACTTTAGACTTTCGGCAATTTGTTGGTGACGGAAGGAAAAAATATCTTTCGTTCTTATTGATGCGCATAGCTCTGGTTTACTAAATCATACACGTAATCCTTCTCTATGCGCATTCTGGTATTATTTAGCTAATTTAACATGCATAAATTTAATTACTTGTCATGGTTAATTGATTGGCTGGACTGCTAAGCTCGTTGCGAAACGCTATTGCATGCTGATTTTTGTCGTATTTCCATGAGAATTTTACAACAACAATTGCTCGCGATACGAATTAAATAATTCAAACCAAAAGTTTGAATTATTTAATTCATTCCAAATTTTAGTTATACCACCCGACACCAGACGCCAACTTGGTCTTTCTACTTGTTGTTTTATTTCAATTCGAAAAATAATTCGCGACTTGTTTCCATGAGAAAAAAATAATTCAAAAATAATTTGAATTCATTTTTCTCATGGAAATACGACTTTTAGTGCAAAATGGGAAAATTAATGAAAATATGTGAAAATTATAAAACTGTGTATGCGAAAAGGCTCTTAATCGGAACTGCAAAAGATAGTCTTATAATGGCGAATGGAATGGATAACTGGGATAATCTAATTCAATTTTTGAGGGAGAAAGTTCCAGTTGTAAAGAATTCAGCTTTAATTCATAAACGCATCGCGGATCGTAGGAAGGAAGCAGACGAATCTTTCACAAAATATCTGATCGATATGAGAGAACTAGGAGGTTCGGGTAATTTAGAAGATGCTGCTATTATCGAACACTGCATCAACGGTATTATTGATGACGAACACAACAAAGCTGTACTTTATGATGCGGGATGTATAGATGAGTTTAAAAACAAGTTAAACATCTATGCAAATATCAAACTCAAATCAAAGAAGCGAGATATGCCAAGCAGCAATATAGTAAGCCAGCCTACTAAGAACTCTAGAAGCTCAACAAAGTATGGGGTAAGGTGTTATAATTGTGGTGACAGGTTACATCAAGAAAGGCAGTGTAAAAATAAATCGAAGGCACCAAAATATTTCAAATGTAACGAGTATGGTCACTTGTCTCCAAATTGCAACAACATTAAAAAGTCTGTGGCTATTGTTGAAGAAGAAGCTCGCTTGACAGTTGTAGAAAAAGAAAATCTTACATTGTGTTCCAAAACCGTGAAGAAAGTTTTGTTGTTTGGGAAAGAAATCTACGCATTAGTTGACAGTGGAAATCTTATGTCACTGAAAAAATTCCAAAATATTGGCGTCGAAAATCTAAGGGATGATCTAATATCGTTTAATGGCGCTATTGTTAAAGGCGTGTCAACGAAATGAACATTTGAGGCGCAATTAGTCATTGATGGTGAAATATATTTGACCGTGATACTCGTTGTGGAAGATTGAATATTACCCGTACACTTCATATTAGGAAGAGACTTGATCAAACAAACTATTACCATCCTCAAACCATCACTCACATAATTATAATTAAAATGTTTGTCCCTGAAGGTTGTGCTATGGTAGTTGAACAAGGTGATGTAATTATCGATCTTGATTATATAGTAGACTGGAATATGGCGAGCCCGATCACCAAAATGATGATTAATTATAACCCAAATAAGTGCTAGCCTGCAACCAATATAAAAATGCAAATAGTTGTTCTAGATGACAAATCAATAGCTCAAACACCGAGGCGACTTTCTCCGCTGGAAACCGATATCGCCAGAAAACAGGTAAGAGAATGGTTATCGGTTGGTTTTATCCGTCCCAGCAAATCCGAATATGCGAGTCCCATTGTGTTGGCAAACAAAAAGGATGGCACCAAAAGGTTGTGCATGGACTATAGAAAAATAAACGACATCATATGTAAAGATCGTTTTCCGATACCTTTGATCGACGATCAAATAGATAAACTTCAGGATACCGAGTACTCTTCGACGCTCGATTTATGCAATGAATTTTTTCACGTTCCCGTTGAAGAAAGCTCGATAAAACATACTGCGTTTATCACTCCGTTTGGATTATATGAGTTTCTTAGGGCACCATTCGGGTTATGCAACAGTCCTTTAGTATTTGTGCGCTACATCAACAACGTGTTCCAGAGTTTATGTGTCGAAGGAGTGGTATGCATATATGTACGTTGATGATCTGCTGATACAAGCAAAAAACGAAAAAAAGGTTTTAGAGAATTTGGAAAAAGTAATCGGCCTAGCAGAGCTAAATGGATTGACCATAAAATGGATTAAGTGCCAATTCTTAAGAAAAAAAAAATTGAATTCCTAGGGTACGAGATCGAACATGGGCAGATTCGACCATCCAAATCGAAGTCATCAGCCATTGCTAAATTTCCACAGCCGGATAGCGTCAAACAAAGAGAGTGAGTATGATAATTTCGTCATTAATTCTGATGTTCTATTTAAGAAACGGGGCGGTGTTCTGCTACTGGTGGTACGAAAGAAGATGCAAGGTGAGGTTATCCAAATGTGCTACAACCAATGCCATTTCAATAAAAGGAAAACTGAGGAACTCATCACACGCCAATTTTTTATTCCAAAGATGTCAGATAAAGTGAAGAACTGCCTCAACAACTATGTTCCGTGTCTAATTGCGGAGAGTAAAATGGGGAAGCAAGAAGGATTTTTGAACCCTATTCCAAAAGGCGATCTTCCATTGGTAACATACCATATCGACCATTTGGGTACGTTGGCTCCCATCAGAAAGCAATACAAATATATTTTTGGTGTAATCGACGCATTCTCCAAATTCGTCTGGCTGTATCCAACCAAAACAACAAACGCTAAAGAGGTAATACAGAAGCTTGAGGTGCAGAAATCTACTTTTGAAAATCCCAAGTATATCATCGCCGACAGAGGTGGTTCATCCAGATTTGCCGACTCCCAGGAGTACTGTGCACGAGAGAATATTGTACTATCCTTTATAACCACAGGTGTGCCAGCTGGAAATGGCCAAATCAAGAAAGTTTTTCCAATAATATGGAATAGTGATTCCAGCTCTAACAAAACTATCAGCAGACAAACCAGATGAGTGGTTTAAATACACTGAACCTTTACAGCGGTTTCTGAATAATTCAATTCAACGGAATATTGGTATGTCCCCCTTCAAGCTATTAGTGGGTGTAGAAATGCGTTGTCCAGAATACGCAAAAAATTACAAAAATCATTGAGGAACAATCCACTAGAATCATCTTAGATGAAAGGGGGGAATTGTGATCGAAGGCCAAAGAAGCTATTGAACGAATACAGCAAGAAAACCGTCGGACATTCCCCTTTCTAAACTTTTACACCAGAATAATTTAAAAAAAGTTTCAACATAGTAACCGCATGTATGCGTTAAATACACTAACATTGAAATTGTTAAAAGTTTAGAAAGTGGAATGTAAAAATTCGCTAATACTACAAGTGCACGATTGATTCCTATATATAGGAAAAATTCAATGTAATAAATTAGCATTTCAATCGCTATAGCCTGATGAGTTGTACTGAAAAATGATTTATTTTTCACATGCTCGCAGATCGAAACTGAATTGCAAACTCTTAACAATTTCTCCTCTTCTTATTTTTATATAATTGAAAGCTTGGCGTCCGCAATTTACATTTTATGAAATCAATAAAGTTCATATTGCTCACTTCTATTAATTTCTGTTTAAATTATTATAATTATTTGTAGTTCGTGTGCACCCTTATTCTCTGTGTTGATTCTTTGATTAGATTTTCCAGAAAATGCCTGAGTTTCCCGATTTTAGTACTTGCATACGCAGTTCTGTGTTGCTGTAGTAGTGGTACCTGTTTTCGTACGGATTATATTTTCTAATTTTCCACGTCATGTGCCTGAGAATGTTTCTTTCTAAAATTCCGAGTTTCTTGTAGCTGGTGGGTGATATTGTTAACCACGACGTGAAACCGTAAATTAATATGGCCTAATTAGTTGGCTATACATAATTTCCTTTGTTCGTTGAGGTAAATCTAGTTTAGTGTTAATTGGCCTTAGCATTGCATAGGCTGTCTGGGTTTCCTATGGTTTTTTGATAAAGTAGGTTAAAATTGTGCTTGTTTGTGAAGTGTACTCCTAAGTATTTCACTGAATCTATTGTTTCTACTTGTTTTCCATTAATCAGAAGCTTTGCTTTGAGACTTTTTGCCACTGCTGTTTTAATGCACCTGCCATAAGTAGAGATTGTGATTTCCCGAGAAATTTTATTTCTCGAGAAACCGAGAAATTTTTTTTCCATTGAGTTTCAATTCTCGAGAATATGAGAGTTTTCAAGTTTTTTCTCGAGTATCTCGGAAATTCTCGAGAATTTTTCTGTTTTCTAAATTACTATCATAAAATTTTATGAAAAAAATACTTTTATTACGTTGATTTATTTAAAGTTTCCTGGCGAAGAAACGTTTCCTTCATTTTGAAGTATAGGCCAAAGAGCAAGACCTTTTTTGGATTGATCTCTTGAAAAACAAATTTCGAATTGGCGAAATAGCCGAGGCGGGGCAGGTAAAAAGCGACCGAAACGAAACAGAAATGGACATTGTGTTTGAACCTATACTGAATATTTATGTCACAACAGACGTAAAAAAGAAGTAGCGTTGCCAGATATGAGAATTTCGGATATTTAAATTCCCAATATGAGTGGCTCTGTCAGGTATTTTTAACTCCTTCTTTAATAACCGCAAACTCCATATAATAGTTTTTGAATATACTTATCATCTTTATCATTCATAGAATGCAGGTTTAAGTCAATATCGTTGGATATTTTTGAATTTTTGTTGTTAACCTCCATCATGTAATATTTGTTGCTCCCCTGGATGACTTCAAATGGCTTTGTAGTGATATTCGAACGCTGTTAATTCAGCTAAATAGGACTGTGAACTCTTTAGAGTCGTTTTGAATTCATATGTGAAGTAAGAATCTTCAGATACTCCCGAAATTGCTCTATATCGATAGACGATGTTCCACTTCCGCGTTCTGTGTAATCTCACTGTTAAATCCCATTGGCTTGTGATAAAAGTATGTGTGATTAAATTGACAAACCACATAACAATAATTAAATATACATTATTTCAAGAAAGCTATAAATTCAAAATTTCCCGAAACGCCTGACACTATTGTGCTTTATTCAAAACATTTCAATCAAAGTCGCATTCTTATATTAACCATACATATGAAAAATGGTCATTCTACTATTAGAATTGATAGCTCTTGTTAACCCGAAGCATGCGACTTTACAACGATTATTACCGGCGATTAAATCGCAATCATATTTCATTTCGAAACTTTTTCAGATTACTTTGAAACTGTTCCTTCTTCGAATTATGTAAGGTCACCAAATACAAATATGTATATAAATTATTCAACTCTTTATATTCCTTAAATTATCATATCAAACTATTGAAAATCTTAACTCTTTAAAATTAGTTCTCTGAATTGGAAACTTTATAAAAAAACTTATGTTTATGCAAATTCTAGAAACTCTTCCTACTATGGTTAATTTATCAAATCCAGAATGTATCTAACATTATTAATTCGTCCAAATCTTCAGATTGCTTAAGTCAGCAAATACTTAAAATTACTCTTATTGTTGAAATTTTTGTAATGTTTAAAATTATATTGAAAGATAAAAAATCTTCTAATCCCTCAACTTTTAATAAAATAATTGTTTTCCAAATTTTCAAAATTTTTTATTTAAAAATTCCTCAAATTGTTCAATAGGTAATTTTCAACCCGAACATTCTTTCAATTCTGCTCATTATAAACGTTTTGCAAAGTATTCTTTTAACTAATAAATACTAAGCAAGGAAATCCTCAAACAACAATCGTTAAAAATTCTTAGGAGTCTTACATTTTTAAATTTCTATTTACATTTGAAATCCTCTAGAACACTTCGAAATTTTTTTCTCAATTTACCAAACTCTTTCTTCAAAGCCTGCAGGTTCTTTAAATTTGCTAAATTCTTTCAAATTGTGCAAATTCGTTAATTGTTTTAAAATCCACAGTTTGTTTGTTCCGCTTAAATTCTCTAAAACATTAAAATTCTGAAAATTCTACAAAATATTTTGGAATACCTCACAAATTCTTTAAATGTTTCAGAACATTTAAACATTTCTTCAATTTTTCCTATATCATCAATATAAATGTTGAAGTTTGACAAAAACCTTTTAATCACCCAATTTGTGGAATTTTAATAATTGCACGAGACTGAAAAGTTTAATTGTTAAGTGTGAAATGTAGTATAACAAGTTTAAATTGTGAGTGTGGAAATTTTGAGATGGTTCCATGAAATTCAATGAATTTTGAAACAAAATCGCTCTTATTTCTGAGAATCATGAAATTTCACGAATTATTATTTTAACTATTTGTCCAAACTGATTAAATTCACTCAAATCTGAACAAACACTGATTACTCTTAAATTTTACCGAACCGAGGGATTCCTCAAAGCCTGTAATTATGGTGTTTAAAATTTCTCATATTCCTCGAATTTCTAGAATGCTTAAAAAATTTGGCAAGATCCTTAAAATTTTATTAGATTAATCAAACTCTCGAAACTCTGAAAACTGAAGATGACGGCCAAGGTCACAACCAAGCTCGCCATTAAATTGGTTGGTGAAAGTTACCTCAGAATAAACCTTGTTCATTTTTCTTTTTGACATACTCCGCGAGATTTTTAGGGGTTTCCATACTTTTTCCTCACCCTGTATATTGAGATACTCCATGTTGTGCCGATTTTATAGCAAACAGTTTCTGATTGTGTTTTTTAGCCCGCTCTTCTTCTTTTTCGCTACGAGTGGCTTCCATTTTGTTTTTAATTTTTAGGAATTCGTCGCAGCCCCTGTAATTGGCTGGATGTCCGTGTACTTTGCAGTTTACACAGAAAGTTTCTGATTCTTGGTCTTCTGACATCTCTTGAACTGAACTACTGATGTTTTCCGTAGAGCCTCCCATGAAATTTTGTGATGTTACATGAATTATTATTATGTTTTTTATCACTGCTGTTACGCCATAAACTTCTTTGATTTCTTCTTCTATTTCAGTATCAGAGAAGGTGTGTTGCACTCCTCTCATCACTATATTGGTTGTTTTTTCGTCGTCTGTAATATATGAATGAGCTGCGACATTGTTTTCTTTTAAAATGTCGAACATATTTTGTGGTTATCTACATTGTCACAGGTCAATATTTTCTCATTTCTTTTCGTGAATTTCGCTGTATATTTAACACCTGGCTCTTTTTATAGTAAATTACTTAGTTTTTTCATGTCGATGTTGGGCACAATTGGTACTGCTAATTTTTGTAACCGTTTCCTTCTGATGGGAGGTTATCGATCTTTTTGTTGACGTAAATATCATTGAAATATTTTCATCATCAACTGAACTAGTGTCTTCTTCTTGATATTTGGATATTAACTGAATAATAATATCGTCAAATAATACGTTTTGTTGCTGATAGTGCATTCGCACTGCCCGCTCAAAATATTCCAGAGGCATCGTCTCTCACAAACTATTATTATTGTTATTTTTTTTTTTAAATTTTTACGCAATGTTTAGACATTTAACAGCACTTAACAATACACCTTTAACAAAGGCTTTTTGAATGAATATCTATTTTTCAATTGTCTTGTTCTTTTCCCTTTAATAATTTAATTGGTTTTAATATTTCGAAAAATTTAAAAGCCTCCTCCAAATCATGAGATGAACAAGCCTATTTTATGGTTTATATAGTTTTTACTTGGTTGCCTGCGACTCCTAGAAACAGCACCATAAAAACCATGATTTCTCTCAAAATTCAATCTAATATATAAAGTTGCTAATTTGGTTGTTTGTAACTCATTTGGCTAGCCAAAAAGCATTCCGTATAAAAAAAAATTCGTTACAAAACTTCGTTATAGGTACTGATAATGTCGTTCATTATTCGTTAAAAAGAAATTTCGCTGTATACAACTAATAATGTTTGCATTTGGCACTAATTTTGAAAAACTATAAGGAAATTAAAAAAAATTTAAAATTTGATCATTTTTACCATTTAGTATACCACGGTAAATGAATCGCCGCTCCACAATGATTAAAGTTAAACTTACTCAAAAAAATTATGTGCGACCCAATTAAAATTAACTCCGTATTAATGTTAAATTGGCTCTTTAAATTAAACCGCTATCCAATAAAAATTATAGTAACAAATTGTGGACTATAAACGTCACTGAAATACAATTCACGATCACGATAACGATAAATTCATGAAATGTAGCTATTTGAAATTGGAAATTCACAATTGGTTCTCTTTAGTTTAAAAATTAAATGCAAGAACGGAATTTATATAGTTAAATTGATTCTTAGAATTCCGCTGTGGTCCAATAAAAATTATCTTTAGAAAGTTCTGTCGGATATCAGAAGGAGTAATTTCACCTCCTGAGGAATCACAGCCTGTTAATTTTGTTGTACGCCAGGGTTTTTAATGGTACTAATATCTTGTCACTCCTGAATTTATTCTAATGGTGGTTAAATCTAATCCAGTTATACTTGAAGCGACTTGAAAAAACTGGTAGGGATTTACCGAATCAAGGATGACAATGAACACTGTGGAAGTTCATGCCGATAGACTTATCGACAATATGCCGACAGACTTTCTTATAAGAAAAGTTGCAATGGATACATTGCTTTGATCATCAATTTGGACACTGTGAGAGGACAAAAAGAGCACAGATTTCATAGAAATAAACCAACAAACAAAAGACAATCGGTAAGTTAATAATAACAAATATTTCGTGACAACTATAGAAAGAAGATATTTTCATTTAGTTAGGAATAATGAAAATGTTTACAGGTAAAAGCTTTTCTGCAGCTTATCGCATAATACATAATGCACTAGCTTAACATGAAACTTAACATTTAAAATTTAAAAATATCTTTATTATTCGGTATATATTGAAACAGGTTTTTACAAAATTAATTTTACCAGTTACATATAGCTCCATACCACGGAAGGTAAACAATTCACAATTTTGCCAGAACCTGTATATTAGTTTCAAAGTATCGTGTATTACTATCATTATTGTAGCAAAATATTATTTTGATCATCTTCAATGTTGTTGCTTAGTTATACTTGCAGAGTTAGATGAGTATAGAAAAATATTTTTGGAATAGTTTCGTTACGAACGTTAAGAGCGAAATAAGAAGAAAAAAAAAACTTTTAGTTTTCTTCTTAAATTTTTTCACGTCTAGATACTATACAAACACTTAGATAAACAATTTAGTTTGTTGTTACATATATTCTATGTACCGTATACAGACGAGTAATAATATTCAAATTAAGTTCGTAATACAAACATTTTTTCGTGTTTGCTTAATAGTTTTCTTCAATTTGGGATAGTTTAGTCTCGGTCTATTTTAATACAAATATACAGAGAAAATCTCAGTTTATTGTTTTCGAAATGGAGTTAGTTTGTATTATTATGGATTCTTACTTTAGAAGGAATGTCGAATAGTTAAATGAAATTGTAAATTAAAGTTCTTTTATAGTTTTAATAGGAATGTGAACGTTGAATAAACTTTTCCTAATGATATTTTTAAAGTTTCAAGTTTTTAAATGGAAATCTCATTTATTATATGCTTAAGTATATAACTGTTCAGACGTTCAGTGATCCCAACGGTAGGTTATACTCTAGCCTATTAAAAGTGACTTTTATGTCCTGTAATTTTATGTACTGTTTTGTCATCGGTATTTCTGTTCTAAAATTAAAACTTGTCTAAAGTTTTATAAAAACTAACTATGTACGTTTCTAATCTTCGTTAATCTGCTACTGATAAATAATTTGAACTTTGATAACTATATAAAAGCTTTTTGTTTGAAATTTATTGTTTGTAATTGCATTTGATCGGCAAGTAAATAACTGATACATACATACGACTAGTACATACGATAAAGTATTCTGTATTAGAATTGGTAACGGGAATAGTAGATCTGCATAAGCAGAGTATGCAAAATCATTTGCAAGGAAAGTAGCACCAGTTGCCAATTAAGGGAGATTGAGTAGGATAATTATAAAAGGCATTAATGGGTACATAGCCGGTGACGAACAGCACAATTGACAATATAACTTTGAAAGTCGCGAGAAATAATAAGACGACAAGCATAAGCTGGGTTGCTGATCAGTTGTAAGAATCGAAGAGTACCGTATGGCCAGTTTTAAAGAGACATAATTTATTTCTATTACATCGTCAACCAATTTTTGACAAGCATAACTGGAATGTTTGGACCCATGAGAATTCAAGGTCACCTAAGATTGCTTTTCATGTACGATTTGAAAGCGTTTGTAAATTACGACCGTACTGTATGTGACCCATATACCCATATTATCAAAGGGATGTCCTTCCAGAAATGACCTAACCAAACTGAAAGGGTTGAAAAAATTTGGTTTCGTAATCCGGATTGGAAATTAAAATGAGGTAGCAGAAAAAAAGTCCCTTTTTGCTGTTTAAATAATTTGTTTTACTTTGTCTATCTTATAGTGCACAGAGTTTGACAGATCTACGGTTAATAGTCAACAATGGAAAGATGTACGCGTTTACATGACCGAGCTGCTGGTCAAATTAAATCAATTTTAGCTTTTACTAAACCGATTAAGGAGGCTACAAAACTGACAGCAATACAGCCGCGATTTACTGACTTTTTGTACTCATTATCCAACGTACAATGATTTTAAATTAGAACGACATAGCTTCGAAAATTATTTATCAATCCAAGACAAGAACACACCTTTTACGAAGGAATACAAATTTCAAATTCGGTGCAAGTCCCCAAATTTATATAGAGCGATTTACGGGGGATTGTTGTCGACTCCGACTCCGACTCCGATGTATACAAATTGACTATCCGACTCCGACTACAACTCCAACTCCTACATGTAACCAAAATATAAAATTCTACTACTGCGGATAATTACAAATTTGTTCTTAAAATTAGTATGGCCTCAAGAATATTAAGACTCGTACTTCCGTGGATTTTTTCCACTTTCTCTAAGCCATCAAAAAAATAAATTCTGAATTTTTGTAATCCGAAGTCGTTTCGATTTCTCATGGTCATCTAGAATTTTTTAGAATTCATGTTTCACTTCTACTTTTTCAACAGGATTTTCTTGGTAGTTAATAGATGAAGATTACGGCTGGTCACTAACATAAATTCCCGTAAGTAATATCTCGTTAACAAGCAGAACAACTTCTCTATATATGTAAACGATGTTTCATTTGCGTTGCGAGGATTTTTGAGGTTTTTCCTAAGTGAAACATTTCGCTACGCCATCCTTTATAAAATTGACCGGGGGTCAAATATACTGATTGGAGTATTTTTCTAACTAAGGGTAAGGTGTATTTCAGGAGAGAAATCAAAAATAAAATGCGGAGTCGGAGTCGATCAGAATTTTCTCGACTTCAACCCCGAGTCCGACTTCGACTCTGCAGCCCTGATTGAAATGGTGATCAATGGTTGTACAAACGTGCATTATTCAGGAATATGGGTATAAATACACGTATGGAACTTGCTAGAACGAAAGGTTTATACGAAATTTGCTTCCGAAAAGGACATCATGCTAGTCAGTGTAATTTCAAAACCAGGTGTTTAATTTGCCACAAAAAACACCATGCATTGCTTCATTCAACACAAGAATTACATCAACAAAATACTCATCACGTGCTAATTGAAAATCAATCAATTACACCATCAACAATCTGTTCTTTTGGATGAACATACAAATATAATAAGACATCACACCATTATGAACTTCACGGTATATACAACAAATGAATTTACGACAACATTTACCACAACAAATGGTTATGTTCAAAATCAACCTACAGTTATGTTATTACCTACTGATATTATCAAGGTACAATCACGCAGTAAACAATTTCAACCAGCTCGAGAATTACTAGATTCGGAATCACAATCGTGCTTTATTATTGAAGCTTGTATCTCACGCCTTGGCCTACCACGAACTAAGCCAAACTTGAAAATTTACGGCCTAGCATCGGTTCCCGTAGGGATAACGAAGGGAAAATCAGCGTCATTGAAATTGCCATCAAATGACTTAATTGTATCACATGACGCGTGTTTTCTGGAAATCTGTTTTGTTTCAAATTCTAAATATCATACCGCAGCTCAAACAGGGTTGCACATCAAGCAGGTTAATAATTTCTTGGTAAAGAAATTATCAATTTATCTGGCGAAGTTACAAAATTTTTGATGAGTACTAGTTTTTACATAATAACCTAAATTTTATTAATTTAGAAGTACCAAAACCGCATTATTAGAATTTACAAATTTTTTATACAATAGTCTGCATCAGAAAAAATCGGTTGGCTCTATTTTTGTAGATTTGATAAAAGCATCCGATATGGTAAATCATAATGTCTTACAAAAAAAAACTTCCAATGCTGGTTTCTTTGGTGTTAAACTATTCAGTGGTTCTTATTCTGCATATTTTAACGGTCTCAGGTTGTTAAAATATTTGATGTTTTGAGTCAAGGTTTAACCATTCGATGGCGTTCTGCAAGGATCAGTACTAGGTCCTTTGCTTTTTTTAATTGACATAAATCCAATTTTTGTATTCACTCTTATTCTGAGTTGATAGCTTTTGCTGACGACTTGGTGTTTCGGTACCCTCTTCGTAGCACAAACATTCAACATTCAATATATGAAATTAGAGGTATGCCTTCCGTAGAAGTGGTATCTTGCTTATTCTATATTTTTGAGCACTAAAACAAAAGGTATGTTTTTCAAAATTACCGATGCTACTGTTTGTTGAAGATCCGAGCGTTATTTACACTGGTGCTAACTGACCACGCAAGTTTGACATGGATATTGCCCTTAAAGAATTTATCGGATCGATTGGCAAGGTGTAACGTCCAACTGCAAGGTTTCGACTTTCAAATTGAATATCGTAAAGTCACTCAAAATGCTGTTATGGATGGACTGCAAACATGCATTCTTTAGATATATCTTCTATGAGCATTAATCTCGAATCTCCTATGAGCGTTAATCTCGAAAACTATTATGCTGGGTATATGGCCTTGCTTAAAAAATTACAAAATGGTTTTAGAAAAGTAAATTTAAAAGTTGCGAATGAAAAAGTATACATTCATATTGCGCCTAATGGATCCGTAGCTAATAATACACCTGGCTGACTGGAAAATCATTATTTCTCATGCTCTACGTATTTCTATCATTGAATCCTCATTGCTTGCCAACCTTGTTGCCAACTGCTGCTTACCTACCTCTAATGGCTCTTCCTATAACATTTTGGCTATAATAAAGTGCATGGAAATTTTAATCGTGCTTGATCGCTTTTCAAATTTGTTTTGACTAACATCAAGTGAGATAGTGAAGTTCCTAGAAGGCCAGGTATTTCTAATGTTTGGGGCACCTGAAGCTACGTTGATATATAATAGCCGTCAATTAAGCAGCTTCTAACTTTATGCAGGAAATACATATGGCATTGAACATTTATTTACGGCGAAGTATTCGCCACAAGGAAATGCTTCCGAGCGAGTTATTCATACTCTGTTCGTAGCTCAAGATTTTTTCGATTTACCTTCACCAACATTTGTGTGCCTTCAAAGCTGTTTGACCATTTTTCAGAATTAAGTGAAACAATCATTTTGCAATGTCATCATTTCAAAAAAAAGCAGAGTTCATCACAAATCCAATTCCATCATAATTATTTAAGAAACCACCAAGTTAATTTCTGATCAGCCGTATTCCAGAATTTCATCTAAAAATCATTTTAGAATCCGATTATGATTCCACGTATCGGGTTTCATTATTATCGGTGAGAAATTACCAAGTTCCACTATGTTTGGCTAAACTCCAGAACTTCATCAAAAACTCATTTTAAAATATCATTTCCATCATACATGTCGAATTGCATCGTGATTGGTTAAGAAACAGCCTAATTCCATCCCAATCGGCCATATTTCAGAACTTAATCTACACATGCACATGCACATGTCGAAATTCATCATATTCGAATAAGAAATGGTCAAGTTCCATCTTGATTGGCCATACTCTAGGACTTCATTAAACATCGTTTTAGAATCCCATTTCTATAGAAGACGTTTTGATAAATATAATTTGCAAAAGGTTGAATTTGAATTGTGAAAGGTCCAATTTGAAGTGTGAAACTTGTATAATAATAATTACAAATATAAATAAATATTACAACATACAATATGATAACATGATCAGAATAAGTAAACCAACTTTATACGAACGAAGACGTAAGTTAATGTTTGATTTATCGAACTACCAAGAACTATCGAATTTTGAAGTAATAAAACTCAGTAAATTATATTCACTACGGATTAACTAAAGTTTTATTATATATAATACGTATCTGTTCATTTGGAAAAAGAACCAGACGTACAGATATTTTTCTTTATTAGTTGACTAATTAGCCTTACGATGTTCATTGTGATTCAGATGGTGGTTGATCAGAGGGTGGTGAACCAGACGGTGGAGAGCCAGATGGTGGTGGGCCAGACGGTGGAGAGCCCGATGAAGGTGGACCAGTTGGTGGTGGTCCTCCATGTCCAGGTGGCCCGCCATGTCCAGGTGGTCCACCATGTCCAGGTTGTCCACCATGTCCAGGTGGTCTGCCATCTCCAGGTGCTCCACCATGTCCAGATGGTCCGTCGTGTCCAGCAGTCTGTTAATAAAATTAAATATAAAAAAAATTATAAATTCTAATAAAATTATTAATTTAAAATTCGGTACTCACTAGTGCTGCCAAAGTTATAGTTAAACAAACTAGTACTATAGTTTTCATTTTGGGATCTTTGTGTAGTTACAAATCTTGAACATAACTGATATTAAATTAACTGCCCTTTTATACTAAATACCTCTTCAGCAAATATCGACTGGAATTGCATCAGTGTTTCAATCAATCATTCGTGAATTATGATGTTTATTCAGTTTGTGTCGTAGACATGCGATTATTGATTATATTAATGATAATTATTAGATCAGAATAAATTATCAATGTCAAAGATGTCTGATATTGTCAACCATTTAAATATTTGCGCACATTTCCGAGCTGTTGATATATCTAGAATATTGTTGTAATTTGGTATGGGTGTTTTGAATGTAAAACCTAACTAACTGGCCCTAACTAGAATTACAATTTTTGAATTAATATTAGAATTAGATTAATAAAATTAAATTTAACCTTTAAGGTACACACTATCAAAAATTACGTAAGATACACACATGTGTGATTTTAACCGAGCGATACTTTGAAAGCTTATATCTTGTGATCAAATTGATCCAGTTCAATCAATTTCCTTTTCCATTCGATAGAAAATTTTTTAAAGTTCTATTTTGCATGAAAAAAAAAGCTGCCTAAGGGGGATATTAGTGGATAGCTCAAACTTCCTTTAGTGTGCACCTTAGGGTTAAAATTAAAGAATTATTGAGCTAACCGGTGTGAAGTTTTTGGATACTGTCAAACATTTTTGCAAGTGAACTGTGAAGTTTTTGGACAAAATTGAGATTTTAGAAAAATTAAATTTTTGGTCAAATATTTATGCACGTGTACATCTCTTAACAGTATATTTAACAAAAATAAAGTTATTCAAATGAAATAAGCCTCAAATAATTTCTAACATTCACTTTCAATTTTCTTTTCAACAAACCAAAGAACTTAGCGCCACTTTGATATTTTGGTATGAGTCGTAGGGCCCTTGCAAAAAAATTTAGAAATAAACAAATCGACGAATTTCGCTTTGAACAAAGACGTTGTTCTCTATTATTCTAAATAGCACAAATCTCAGAGATTGGCGCATAACTATATAGGTTGTAAATAGAATACATTGCGTAATTCAAATCACTCAGTGCCATGTTAGTATGAGCCGTAGGGGTCCTGTAAAAAAATGTAGGAAATTAACAAATTGCCAAATTTCCTTTGGAATAAGGACGTTGTTTTCTATTATACCAAATAACACTAATCTCAGAGATTTGCTCATATACTGACTATACATAGGTTGTAAAGGGTATATATTGCGGTTGTTGGTTTTATTCTATTTGATTGAATTTTTTACAATAAATGAAAATTTAACATTGTATGATTAACCTTAATTTGTTAATTCATCTTTATTACAAATGCATCCTTCCTTTTTCTTTTTTAATGGAACTCACACAATTTCTAAATACATAGAGGATACAGAAATTTTTAGGCTATCGAATATAAAACTCGGTAAGATGAAAAAGGGTCCATGTATTATAAAAACATGTAAGATTTGAAAAGAAGTTGGTGTAGTCGAACTAGGGCTGAGGCATTGGTGGATTGGCGCATTGGCTACATTATCTACATGATTGTTTCATTGGAACAAATCTGCTAAGCAGTTGGTCTTGGTATCATAGTTGATGTAGCTGTGCTTTTCTGGGAAGAAGACTCCAACAGTTTCTTCTCGAGCTGTTTGATTGTAAGGAGAAAACTGAGTGGCTGCGTAATAAATTAGCAACTTTTGCAGTCTACAGAGTGGCTTAATACCTTAGCGAAAATTAAAGCTCCAACACTAAAACTGTTATCGTTGGATGTTGAAAGCTTTTTTACTCAAATGAATTTAGCGCTCGTTACTCGGACATTCACTGTATTCAACCGAGAAGAGGTTGTTGATCATTTCTTCCTACAAAACTTCCAAGGGGCAGTTCCTTATTTTCATTATTGGCAGAGTCGCAGTGTCTATAGAAATGTGATCATACCAGAGAATGAGATTAAAACGTTCTTCAAAGTAGGTACCCGCAGAATTTTCGATTGAAGCGGAAACGGTTCCTGAGATTTGTCAAATCAAGCAGTGAAGGCGGGCATTCCCTAAAAAATTCGAGTTTATTGCTCCCGGCACCCGGGTTTTTAAAAGCAGCCGAGAAAGCAACCCTCTACTAGGAACAAAGACGTTGTTCTCTATTATATTAAATAGCACGAATCCCAGAGAATGCCAATCTCTGATTTCTACGCCTCATATCAGAACGGCATTGAGTGATTTAAATTCCGCAATGTATACATTATACAACCTATATGGTCATTATATGAGCCAATCTCTGTTATTCGTGTTATTTGATATAATAGAGAACAACATCCTTGTTCCAAGCGAAATTCGTCAATTTGTTAATTTTCTAAATTTTTTTGCAAGAGCCCTACGACTCATATCAAAATGACACTGGGTGATTTGAATTCCGCAATATATACCCTTTACAACCTACACAGTTAAAAGGATGGGTTATGTAATGCAAATTACATTGCATGTAGGTCTAGTGCTAGCTTCCATCACAAAATAATGCTAACCTTGCATTATATAAGGATTTACCGCACAGTGAATTAATTTGTATAACAGCAGTTATTTACAACTTGCACTAAAAGTTCTGTAACTTTAGCCATCCCTTTTTGTTTTTTATTCCTGTTAAAATCTTGATAGCGTGGTTTTTCTGGTGTTGGTCTTTGTTTTTGGCTCCTTGAGAGTCGAGATCTCAGAGTCTTCCTCACTTATTTGCAGTTTGGCGGGCTAGATCACTTTATGATCGCCCAAAGTAATAAATTATATTTTAAGAATATGAAAAGTTTCGTGTAACAAAATAAAAGTCGAATTGAGATAGTGAATTTTATATCAATAACGCAAAACACGTACTTGAATTTATAATTCATATATATGTACATTGAAGTTGCGAATTTTATGTTGGTAATTTTAATAGTTTTATTAAAAATAGCTTTTAATTGAAATGCAAATTAGAAATCTTCATAATTGCGTTAAAATTCATTTTAATGCAATCATTTCTTCAATTTACAATAACTTGCTTTACATGAGTCGTAATGCAAGGCTTGTAATTATAGTGTGTGTATATAGTCACTATATGAACCAATCTCTGAAATTCGTGCGATTTAGGACAATGTTCCGAATTACGTGCTCAAAAAACTATCTAAACAATTCAGGGAGCTCCTCACGATTATTATAAACCATTCTTATAATATTGGGTACTTTCCAAATTGTTGGAAATTGGCCATTGTAGCCCCAATCCACAAAAAAGGCAAACCACCCGATATTCCCACAAGTTACAGGCAGATTTCTTTACTTTCATTCATCACTAAACTTTGCGAGAAGTTCATACTCGAAAAAATCCAAGATCATTGTGAGAAGTTTAAACTTATACCCGACAATCAATTTGACTTTCGAGCATCTCACTCAACAACACGCGCAGCTGCAATCTTACGAAACGATGTAGTCTAAAAATTAAACCAAAAAATCCCAACATTAGCGTGCCTACTGCTAGACGTCGAAAAAGCTTTTGACACCGTATGGATAAAAATTTACTTTCGAGTGAAGTTATAGCGTGTCATCCGGTATACGATATTATGGCTGTACGTATTAAAGCCGATATTTCTTTTATCTTCGTGGTCGCTGTATATGTGCCCTGTGGATCAACTTTAGAAATTTATCTGGAATTTATTGATTTTTTCAATTCAGTAATGTCTGCCGTGCATATTGCTGAACAACTCATGATCATTGGGGATTTCAATCTTCCAGACATTGTTTGGTTTGACGTTGATGGTGTTCTCACGCCCTCTTCTAACGATCAAAAAGCATTGGCCATCACCGATTATTTTGCGAGTATAGCAACCAAGCAATTGAACCAGATAAGCAACAGTCAAGGAAAACTCTGTTTTCATCTGATGTTATGTATTCGGATATTTCTTCATGTGAGGATTTTGCTGGATGTGGGACTGTCTACCATACTCCAATAATGATAAATATTTTTCATGAAAAATGCAATACTAATTTTTCCCTTGATAATTCTTTTCATTTTGATTTTAGGCATGCTGACTACATTTCTTTAAACGAATTTCTTGTCAACTCTGATTGGGAGTTTCTTAGGCGTGGGAAAAACTTGAACGAAGCCGTTTCTTTGTTCAATGAACTACTCAAGACTGGTGTTGAAAGGTATGTCCCTTTAATTAAAAATGAACCTCGGTTTCGTGAACCATGGTACAATAGGAAACTACTGCGACTGGAAAAACGGCGTAACAAATTTCATTCATTATATAGGCTACATGGTGCTGAGTTTTATTCTAGATTCGATGCAGCTCGAAAAGAATTTAAAATTTTAAAAGCAGTTGGGTTTCCTTCACCGATAATTTATCAGAATTCATTGGCGAGTCAACTCCCTGATATCTGTAATCTATTCGCCAAATATTTTGAGTACGTGTACGAACCATCCGCGATATCATTTCCATCACATAATACGTCTCCATTAGCTTGTAATCGTACTGATTACAATTTATTAAAATTCACTGAAACGGAGGTTTATGACTGCTTGTCTCTTCTTGATGTAAATAAGGGGGCTGGTCATGATGGCATTCCACCCATCCTCATAAAAAATTGTGCAGAAAGTTTAGCTCTTCCGCTTACTCACTTCTTTAATGAAAGCCTTCGGACTGGGATTTTTCCTGATCCCTGGAAAATATCCTTCATTCGTCCGTTTTTTAAATCTGGCAAAAGATGTGAAATTAGCAACTATCGAGGAATTGCTATTCTTTCTGTTATTCCCAAACTTTTCGAAGCCATGGTGCAGAAATTTTTGTTTTTTCATGTGAAATCTCTTATTTTGCCTGCACAACATGGGTTTTATCCGGGAAGTTCTACAATTACCAATTTGGCTGCATTCTGTGGACATTTATACAGAAGAATCGAGGGCCGGCAACAAGTAGATGTAGTTTACACTGACTTTTTAAAAGCTTTTGATAAAATTGATCATTCAATTCTTATCTATAAGCTAGAGAAACTAAATTGTGAGTTCATCCCTATCAAATGGTTGAAATCTTATCTGTTTGGCCGGTCACAATACGTTAACATTAATGATTCTGCTTCTCATTTATTTCGTGTAAACGTGGAGTACCGCAAGGTAGTTACATTGGTCCACTTCTGTTCTCATTATTTATTAATGATGTTGTGGAGTGTTTTGAATTTGCACATTGCCTTCTTTACGCAGATGATATGAAAATATTCGCTCCGATTTCTTCAATTTCTGATTGTTTAAAGTTACAAAGTGATTTGAACACATTTTGCAGTTGGTCGTTTAACAGCAAATTGTTGTTGAATGTGGCCTAATATAAGGTTATCTCTTTTTTTAGAAAGCGATCACCTATTCTTCAGCAGTATTTTCTTTATAATATGGTGGTTGACAGAGTTGAGTTCATGTCTGACTTGGGTATAATTTTCTCTTCTGATCTTTCCTTTACAAAACATATTGATTCTATTATTGCTAAGGCTTACATTATGTTAGGCTTCATTAAGCGTAATTGTAAAGACTTTTGTGACCCGCTTACACTAAAATCTTTATATGTGTCCTTTTTTCGGTCTATTCTTGAATTCGCTTCTCAGATCTGGTCACCATTTTATAAGTGTCATTCAGATAGAATTGAAAGTGTTCAAAAGCAATTTGTACTGTATGCTCTTCGTGGTCTACATTCTGATAGAGTGAATAACTATGTTCTTCTGCCTTATAAAGATTGCTGTAATTTATTAAAATTACAACGATTAAATCACCGAAGAGACATAGCATCAGCTATCTTTGTGCGCGATGTTTTGACCTCACGAATTGATTGTGATGAAATACTTACGGGTTTCAATTTTTACGCTCCTAACGCGTTGTTTGCGGCGACGAGACGGTTTCTTACACATTGATTCTGTTACTACAAACTACGCACTTTCTGAACCAGTCTTGAGAATGTTGCAAATTTTTAACTCTGTTTTTGAAATTTTTGATTTTAATATGTCAAGAAATTCGTTTAGAAGTAAGTTATTTAAATTTTTTGCTATTGATAATTAATATTTTTTGTACCATTAACGTATTATTAATATTTTTGAATTGCATTATAATTTCTTATTACCGATTGTACTTTACTGTAGGTTTAAATAAATAAATAAATATAAATATAAATGGTATAATACATAAAATGATCAAGTTAAGGTTCAGGCCAGATCTTATTAGAACAAGATACAGTTTCCTTTCAAACAGACAATATCAAGTTAGGGTTGAGGACGCGCTCTCTATAGTATTCACTGTTCATGCAGGAGTACCTCAAGGATCAATTTTAGTGCCAATTTTATATGTTCTATATATACTTCTGACTTACCTGACCCCATTCACCAAATAATCCCAACCAAACATTGACTTATGCAGATGATATAATGATCTACACGGCAATAAGAAACCTAAAGCAAGCCGAGCGTGTCCTTAACACACCTCTCGAGGTAATAAAATACTCACCAGATTCCAGCGATATCACTACAGAAATATATATATATATATTTGCATTGCAATAAGACAGTTTAGTAGATACTCCTGATGATGGCCTAATAAGCCGAAATCGACCGAGTGATTTTTTAAACCTTTTGTAATTGTGCGAAATATTTAACAAGTGTTTTTAAAAAAAAATTTTAAAAATGTGTACATTTCTTACCAGCAGAAGGAAATCTTCATACAACAGTATTAAGATGGCAACACAATGAGTAAAGCAGCGTCCATTGAAAACATAAACGTGAACAATGCAAAAATTATTTTATATAAATACAAACATGCCGATGACAAAATAATTATTATTAAATGAGGCTGGACAAGAAAAGAAAAAGTGAGTGAGAATGTGTGTTGACGTTTGTCGTAGGTGAGTGGAACAATACTCATGCGCCACACTTAACAATTAAACAAAAATTATTCCAGCATTCAGACATAAATTTAAGTATTGAAACGGTGGCAAATTTTTGAATAGGATTAAAATAACTTTGGAAAAGTATTTATTGAGGTTGACAAGTTAAATGAGCCAAGAACGTTAGATTTAAGGAGGGAGTATGATCTAAATAATAATAATAATTCTCTGCAGGAGAATAATAAAGTGTAGACAATATCTTTTCCCACTGCTCTACATTCAAAGACATTTTTTATAACGATATTTTTTTAGTTTCTTTTGGTTTTGAAATTTTTTTACTTTATTTGGAAAAAGTTTGATTTGAATTTGAAAATGTTTCGTTTGGTTTCGAAGTAGTTTTATTTGGTTTGGAAAAGGTTTCGTTTGTTTTAGAAAAAGTTTCGATTGAACTTTAAAAGGTTTAATTTGAAATTGAAATCCTATATATATATATATATATATTAGACTGACCCAAAAAAAATGCACATTTGAATTTTTCACGGGATTGTTCATGAAAACGTTTCATTACATATAAAAATAATTCCCTGAAATTTTTATTGAAAAATATTTAAATCTAGAGGTCGCTAGTTACCGATTTATGAAAGTTATATTTCTAGTTTAATACCCTTATTTTCAAATTAACCATTCTGCGAAAATGCATACTTGATATTTGGTTTTATCTTCCTATATTATATTTTGTGATCCTCTGAATACGATGGGCTAGATTATTTTGCTCTGCGGAGGAAATTTTTTGAGATATGAGCAAAATAACCCAAAAAAACCTACAAAAATATGAAAAAGTTGGCGTTAAATCGCTAATATCTAACAGAAACGATTTTTTGAAAAGACGGGAAGTATAGAATTTCATACTCTATATTTGTTCGAATAATACTCAACAAATAACGTTATGTAAAAGCTATTGTTGAATGACGAATCCGACAGAAAACACAATAAAACATAACACACAAAGCGGACAATTTTTATAGTCAGGACTTCAGCTGTTACCCATTAAGCTACATAATTTTAAAGTTTAACTTTAGAAAATGGAAGAAATTATAAATTGTAAAAACCGGATTTTACGGGTTTTAATAATTATTCAGGAAATATGTGTAATTTAACAATCAACACATAATATAATATAAAAAATTCGAGGTGGGCTGTGGCTTCTACACGGCCGTAGGTGTTTTCCGTGATAACGTTTATAAGAGGTGCGAGAAATGGCACGATGTATGGGTTTGTTAAAATAAATTTCTTTATTATTAGCATCAAGAAATGAGTGTACAGTGATTGTTTGCAAACGATTAAGTACTGGGCGATGGTATGAGAAGTACGATATGAAGCGCAGGGTCTCAGCGGTGATGTGCCTGATGAATGTGAGATCCAGACAAGTACCTCCCAAAGTCGCCCAGGCTAGTATGGTGGATACGCAGTCTAGGTCAAATGTATATATCAGAGTCCACACTGACATATGATCTATCAGAGCACTTGTTTATATGATGGAAAATTATTACTAGACGTACTTCCAGAAAAATTGTGTAATGCAGACTCCAGTAGCCAGTAGGAAGAATTATTACGATTATTTAAATTTACACTATTTTTAGTATCCATTTTACGAAAAATTACGAAACCCTCAGCTTATTTCAAAGGAAAAATATTTACAACAAATCCTGCTTAGAAAAAACCATTGTGGCAAATACGATTGGGTATAGTAAAATATTTGTTTTTTTTTCGTTTACTATGTTTTGGTCGAAAATTTTCCAATTTTACATAACGTTATTTGTTGAGTATTATTCGAACAAATATAGAGTATGAAATCCTATACTTCCCGTCTTTTCAAAAAATCGTTTCTGTTAGATATTAGCGATTTAACGCCAACTTTTTCATTTTTTTGTAGGATTTTTTTGGGTTATTTTGCTCATATCTCAAAAAATTTCCTCCGCAGAGCAAAATAATCTAGCCCATCGTATTCAGAGGATCACAAAATATAATATAGGATGATAAAATCAAATATCAAGTATGCATTTTCGCAGAATGGTCAATTTGAAAATAGGGGTATTAAACTAGAAATATAACTTTCATAAATCGGTAACTAGCGACCTCTAGATTTAAATATTTTTCAACAAAAATTTCAGGGAATTTTTTTTATATGTAATGAAAGGTTTTCATGAACAATCCCGTGAAAAATTCAAATGTGCATTTTTTTTGGGTCAGTCTAATATATATATATATATATATACAGTCGATCCTCGAGTTACGTCGTTTTGATTTACGCCATTTTCGAGTTACGTCGTTTATAAATTACTTCCTTGATTTGAGTTACGTCGTTTTTTGCTTTGAGTTACGTCGTAAAAAAAAACTTATGAGGATTTTTGAATATTTTTATGGGCGCATATTATTTTCTATTGTTTTGAAATATGTAGTAGATAAAGGAAGAAAAAAGAAAACAATAGTAAATTTATAATATTATTTTCTGTTCCTTCCTTTACCTTCTAACACAAAACAGTAACCAACCATCGAAAATAATAATATGTAATTGGAAAAGAACCAGTTTTAATTTTTTTTTTGTTTATGGTATTTGTGATATAAGCGATTAAAGGACCTTGTACATACATTTTTGTTAGTATACACACAGTATGTATGTATATACATAGTGAATTTCTTTATTTTTAGTTAAACCACAGAGAAATAATACCAGAGGGATATCTTCTACACAAATTTGATACCTGAAAATAAAAGTTGTTATAATTTTTCGAACAGTCTTCCACGAAAGGGAGATATATTTGATCTCGCTTCAACATCGTATTCACGAGACTGTTATATTTATGTTCTTACTACACACCCACCCATATACATATGTACCTACATATGTACATTTTACAAAATAATATTTTTCGTTTAGCACATGTGTATATGTAACTCGGTTTTTATATTATTATTCTTGTCACTTCTCTAAACATATTTCCAATTTTGTTTCATTTAATTTGATCTATGAATGTGTAAATGATTATTATTACATGTGTAGGAGATCAAAGGTAAATATGAAATTTGGTTTTGTGTGGCTGTGTACGTTTGCTCACAGCCGTTTTGTCCTTGAAATTCACATGCCATGTCAAACAATTTTTTTTTTTATTTTATATCGCTTTTCGATTTTTGAATACATATTTTGACAAATTTTAATACGTTTCTTTCTTGTTGAAGAATAATTCAGCCAGACAGTGAACTTTACAAAATGCATTTTACAGAAAGTTCAATTTGCACAATTATTTTAGCGATAGAAAAATTTGTTGATTTCTACAAAAGGTCATTAACCTTTCGTGTTTTGATGATATTTCCCTTTACATTCGATATATTGCTTCTTCCTGATTCGAATCTAAAGAATATTTTTGGCGACGGTGCGGTTTATTGCATTTAAATGTTCCATTTAATTAAAAATAAATTAATATTTTTTGTTGTTGTTGTAGTTGTTGTTATTTTCCTTTGTTCAGGTCGACTAGCACTTATAGCTGTATATGACCTATTTTTGTTTTTATATAAAACGGTTAGTCCAAACTTCTAGAAAGAAGTATGGATGTCCCGAGTCTAATTATTTACTTTCACTGAATCGCACTTTGTGATACCACCGACCAGCATGGATATATGGGCCTTAGACATTAAAAATGCAGTACCCAGTACCACTATCTATTTTATTAAGCTGATTATTGTGATACCCTCGCTTTTGTACACGATATAACGGGCCTTTTACGATAATGCGCAGTACCCGGGACCACCAGCTTAATAAAGATGTTAACACTACGAGATCTATATTGCGACTCAAATTAATATTTTATTTTAATAATTTTAAATTCCTTATTGTTATTGTGAAATAAATTAAAAACAAAAAGAACGAAAAACTTTTATTTTGTCTTAAGAAGTTTAAATTTAATAAGAACTACCTGGCCCCTATTTACGTGCACATTACTAATTTCAGTTTCAGATATCCAATGGTTTACCGTTAAATATTACGGCTGCGGTTGAATTCTGGAGTAAATCCATTAAATACTATAAATGCAATTACCTTTTATATGGAGGAGGGTAAACGGAATAAAAAAGGTAAATGTTTCACGTTTAGATACTTTATTCTTTATTGTTATAAGAATTGGACGAGTATAAAATAGAAAAAAAATCGTAATTTAACAAAAAACGAACACTAAATATTTAAATTTACCATAGTACATTATTTACCCAAAAATTTGACCGCAGCCTATACTGCCTTACTAAGAAAAAAGTCACATCTGGCTTTTTGTATTTTTGAATAATTTCAATTTTTCTATTTTTGTTTGCCATGTCGTTATATGAAACTTGACTAATAAATAACGTGATTTTATGGCTTTTGATGAACGATATTTTACTTGTTAAAATAGCAGAAATATAGGTATTTGTTTGAAAAATTCAAATATGCCCTTATCGCATTTTTCGACTTTTGGCGCCTATGACCTTTTTTCTTAGCAAGGCAGTATAGACGAAATTTATAAAAAGTACAATTCACAAAAAACAGGTGTTTGATCAGACGACTAACACTGTGAATTTTCACCTAAATGGCTTCGCGATTATTCTATTAGTCTATAAATTCTAAATTTTTTCTCTTTAATATGGACGTTGAAAAATTTACAAGGAAAGTCCCCCAAGTTAGCTGTTTATCCTGGATAGGATATTTGCGGTACGAGCGAAGCGATCACACAATTTACACTAAATTGAATTTCCTAAAGTGTTTCATACAAGATTTCTCTAATTTTGATAAAAAAAGTATTTAAATTGATAAAATTTCATATTAATTATAATTTTGTTGTAAATGAAGTAGGCACAATCTAGAGTTGAAATGAACATTTCATCACTAGCTGTGAAATATTCTTAATCAGTTTTAATCTTTGATTTTAGTAATGGTGATTATATCTCTCTAAATGGATATCTTGAAAATATTTCCGGGGATTTCTTTTATAATGAGATGGATATCGAAATTATGACTAACCGGTTTTACGAAATTTTGTATGTGGGGATGGATCTATTTATTAAAAAAACTGTCAACAAACATAATTCGTATCGTGAAAAGTGGTTCAACAAAAACTTGTTAATTTATATAACCGTAAAACCAAGGCACACAAACGGTATAAAACTACGAACGCATCTGCAGATTATGCATTGTATTCTCACCTTCGGTACAGAGGAGTAATACCTCCTCGTACATATTATTCCTCTGTGCCTTCGGTATGAGTTTAAGGCTTTGAATCAATTTATGTATGGTTATTACTTGTTAGTAATTGAATATGGTATCAAGTCAAATCCATCGTGCTTTTGGAATTATATTAACTCTAACAGGAAATCTGTTGGTTATCCAATACCCATGAGTTATAAGGATAAGGAAACTCATGATCTAAATTCTGTTTGCGAATTATTTGCAACGTTTTCCTAATCCTGAATAAACGGATTTGAAAAACGTAGCGTAATATTTTGACATTGTCTCTGACCATGGCATTTTCAAAAATCATATTCACGGTATTTCTTCATTACTTTTATATAATTGTTCCGAAGACTTAAGTGGCCATTTAGCTCATTTATTTAATTATAGCCTTAGGCAAGGTATTTTTCCCCAGTGTTGGAAACCCTTTTATGTAGAATTATAGAGGAATAGCATTTTATCTGTTATCCCTAAACTTTTTGAAAAACTGGTTAAAGATTGTGCTTATTTTAATATCAAAAACTTTATTGTTCCCCAACAACACGGTTTTTTTTCTGGTAGATCAACGACAACCAATCTGGCGGTATTTGTTAATGATACGATATCTTGTTTAGAAAAAGGTGCCCAAGTTGACATTATCTATACAGATTTCAGCAAGACCTTTAACCTGCTTTTCATACCTTGTGAAGGCCGTAGAGGAGGTCTGAGCGCTGAACGATATATCGAGGACATTGTCTTGGATCATGTAGTGCACTACGCAGAATATATAGGGGAAGATTTCATATTGATGCACGACAGTGCCTGGTGTCACATAGCTCGAACCACTAGGCAGTTCATGGATAAGGTTGGACTCGAGACGATGAGGTTGCCAACCCTCAGTCCAGACATGAATCCAATTGAGCATTAATGGGACGAACTAAAACGGAGGGTCCGAGCCAGAAATCAGGTACCATCTAATATCAGTGACCGCAAGATTGCGTTGGATCTGGGATGGGGTGCCATCCGCCAAGTCTTTGGCAAAACCAGTCGGATCGACCCAATTTTTTTTCATGATCATCAATTTTGGTTGCGTTTTCATTCAAAATTCATTATTAAAAAAAGTACTAAACTAATTCTAATGAAAATAGTGCCATTTTAAAGTAAAAATCTTAGGCTTTCAAAAAAATAATGATATGTGAAAATCGGTTCAGCCGTTTAAAAAAAAAATCGCCTTTCTGTGAGCGCTGAAGGTTTGAGTCGATTTAGTTGCTTGGGAGTGTAGTAGGTTGCGAAACGACCTATTTTTCGCAACTAGTTAGGACATGAAGCACATTTCATAACTATTGACGAAACATTCATTTCAAAACTAGCCCATGCCAAATAGGCATCATAACAAGAAGTTCAAATTTTGTGTAACTTGTGTGATTTCCGCAACTCGCTGCGCTCATTTAGCAAATATCCCACTTGTTACACAAAATGAGACCGTCAAAATACCAAAAATTAAAAAAAAATTTTAATAATTTAAAAAACAAATACGACAAAATTAAAAATAGTAGTGTTGACGAGATGATCGATCAAATAACTTCAACAAATGAACCCACTCGTAATGTATGCAAACTTCTTCTGAAAGAGGACTATTACTACACGGAAAGTGACAAAACGTTTGCGCAATGTTTGTACTACAAATCAGCGACAACCTATAAATATCTAAAAAGAACATTTGAATTAAAGCTGCCTTCTGTTTCTTCAATTTTTAAATGGTCTCCTATCAAGTTTATATCACCAGGAACAAATCATATTTTAATTAATCAAATGAAGCATTTATTTCAAAATATGCCACTTTCATCCCGCATATGTGTTTTAAGCTTCGATGAAATTACAATTAAGAAAGACTTAACAGTTAATCTGCTAACCGACAAAATCGATGGGTATTGTGATAATGGATACCAGCGATCAAATAAAATCGCTACTTCAGCTTTATTTTTTATGCTACGTGGTTTAGTAGGGAGTTGGAAACATGTTTTAAATTACGTGCTAATAAGCAATTCCATCAACGTGAACGATTTAGCAGACTTAATCATAAATAATATAAAGTTGTGCCAAGAAGTGTTAAATTTAGAAGTCGTGATGTTAACATGTGATCAAGCCGCAACGAACGTCGCCGTTTATAAACATTTTGGCATTGGCCCCGAAAAGCCTTTTATTACAGTTAATGGAAAAAAATTTTTCGTGCAGTATGATCCACCGCATCTCATAAAATCTGTTCGGAATGCATTTATTAAACATCAGTTTCAACATTCGGACTACGGTGCAACTGACTTTAATGTAGTTAAAGCCATTTATGAGCATGACAAAACTCAAAAAGTTAAATTGGTACCAAAGTTAACCAAAAACCATATAGACCCAAATAATTTCCAAAAAATGGGTGTTAAATTGGCAGTTCAGATATTAAGTAGCACTGTTTCTTGTGCTATACGTACGGCTTTTAAAACTACTCCATCAATTTTTGGAAACTATTTGGAACATGTAATTCCGACAGCGGATATTATTGAGAGATTCAACAATATTTTTGATTGCCTCAATTGCCGTAATTTTTCATCAAAGAATCCTAAAGAACAGCCACTTAGAGTAAATAACGAAATATACGTTTATTTAGAACAAAGCTTGGAATTTTTAAGTAATTTAAAAATTTTATCTAAAAATGAAAACTATTTCAAATTTGTTAAAGGGCTTGACCTAACCATACGCGCTCAATTAGGATTGATGAACCACTTAAGCGAAGAACCAACTAGAATAGAATTTCTGCTAACTGGAAAAACGAACCAAGACGCCCTAGAAAATTTTTTCTCTGCATTAAGAGGCAAAGGAGGCTATAACTACATGCCATCGAGCTATGACATTGGAATACATTTTGCCAATATCATCGTCATGAAAGTTTTATTTCATTCCGTCCATGCCAATTGTTTACCTGACGATGCTGTAAATTTAAAACTAGATTGGAAAACATTTAAGGATGACTATAACATCAGTCTTAAATATACAGAAACGGAAGAACCTGGTCCATCTGAAATAGAAACGTTATTCAACCGGTCAGAATTTAGCGTCTTAACATCCAACGCAATATCCTATTATGCTGGATACTGTGTATTTAAAAAAGTTGCAACATACATCAATGGAAATGACGTATTTTTACAAGAAAAAAATTTCAAAAAAGACATTTCCAATTTCGGGTCGTTAAAAGCACCATCGGATGAATGGTTTCAAGCTGCAAGCGTTTTGTTTCAAATATTTGAAAATTATTTTAGCCAAAAAAGCCACTCCAATAATATATGCGAAGAAATGGCTAAAATCAGGGGCCTTACTATTGATTTCGATCGTCGTCGTTTTATGGTCGTTTTGCTATATTAGTACTATTGTTTTCGACCGTGTAAAGGCGATCGTTATTTATCGACTGTGGTCGAAAATTTAAGATACATATTTCACCACTCTTTATTTTCGACTGTCATCGATTTCAATTTTAATTTAACGATCGATTTTAATTTAAAGCTGAATAAAATTTATCGGCAAACGAAGAAAGGAACAAATTAAAAAAAAAATGTATTTCTTGAAATTAATGAAATTCAAGTACCAGAAAGAACGAGACATGAGGCAAAGTACAGAATATTTAAATTAATTTTTTAATCCAATTATTTTGTGTGAAAATGAATTACTAGTACCTAAGAATTTTATTATTACATATTTTGATTCGTTATATAATTTAGAATTAAAAAAAAGGCTGAAATAAAAATAAATAATTTGAGGTTTTTGTTTATGATGAATGTTATTAGTCCAATAACCGCGAAATGATTAAAAAATGTTTGACGCTTTGGTTGTTTTGACACAAGAATAGTACTAAAATATTATATTTTATGCTGGTAATACTTGATATATATAGTACTAAATTTTTGTTGCTGATCGAAATGAATAGTATGAAAATTTTCGACGGTCGTTCAAAGAGAGACGATAACAAACGAAGGCGATATAGCAGCCGTCGAAATCAATAGTTAGGCCCCAGCATTGAAACAATAAAATCGGAGTTTCCAACTTTTTTACCGGATGAAAATGATGCATGTTTTGATCATTATAAAAAATTAATACAATTTTTTTTATTGGTTTTGCTGCGGAAAAATTGTAGATGGTCAATTTCAAATAAAGACCAAACAAAAAATAAAAAATCTAAAAAATTAAAAATTTTAACTAATTAAATATTAAATTGTTTTATTATTGTGTTTTTTACTTAAAGATAACTGGTCCATGCATCATTTCTTATAATACCCAACTACTTTAACCCCAGATTCATTTAATTATAAAGAAAAGTAGAACTAGAAAAAGAGTTATGCATTTATGCACAGGTGTTCTGTAAAGCAATTCTTGTAAAGTTCATCGATACCTAACTTATCTAACTACGTATCTAATTAACAGGCAAGGAAGATTTTCTCTCTAAAAATGAAACTTGCATACTCAATAGGTTTAAACTGTTTTATCTGAATCTTCTAACTTCTACTAGTAAAAAAACAAATGTTTATTAAATGCGCAAGCGCAAATCTGAGCTCCAGATAGAACGAGTCAACCAAAGTAAGAAGGATAATCATCAAAACACAAAATGTTAATGACCTATTGACCTTATGAAACAAAACAAAAACTTTTCTGGTTAAATCCATACAAAACATAAAATCAAAATAAAAATTAGTTCTATCTTGCTTTTGTTTATTAGGATTTCAAGGGCAAAATGTTTAAGCGCACGTGTAAAGCCAAATATAAAATTGTATGTTTGTGTGTACGAGCGATATTTTTATTTCCACTTCCGATTTTTTTATTAAGGTAAATATACAATTCTGTTTCATGTTACAATATGGTTGCGACATAATAAAGAGAGAGATGGGTGGTAATATTTTGAAATAGGAATTATAAAAACAATAGTCATATGATCAATAAAACTACGAATGGTGAAAAAGAGATCAAATATATCTCCCTTTCACGCAGTACTGTTCGAAATTGTATAACAGCTTGGTAATGTGTATAAGGTTTGGATAGAAGATATGCCTCTGGTATTATTTCTCTGTGGTTAAACTGTACATTATTTTCGGTATTGCTTTTATTTATTCCTCAATTTTTTTCGACTTACGTCGTTTTGACTTACGTCGCGTTTTCAAGAACGTATCTACGACGTATCTCAAGGATGACCTGTATATATATCCTATATATATATATATATATATATATATATATATATATATATATATATATATATATATATATATATATATATATATATATATATATATATATATATATATATATATATATATATATATATACCCACATTTAATATAATTCATACCATCTTTGTTTAAAATTTTACCATCACCAGAGTTCGAACCGCACAATTGTGTAATCATTATATTGGTCGTTACGAATTTTAATACTTACCACATTAATCGACCCATGCGCACATTTGTGTAGATACGAGAATATTTTTTGATGTGAAATCATCTTTAGCGGCAGAAGTGAGTAAACAATTGTATAGAAATCGGGTTACGGAAATACAAGTGCCGAACAAAAAATATTGTAGGTATGTGTGAATATTGACAAGAATAAAAAATAAATAAAACGTAAAATCAACGCAAAATCGTAATTCTGTTGTGAAAATATCTGCTATATATTTCCGCAGCAGCAAGTGTTTTTGAAAATAAAAATTACATACGAGCAAAAAGACCACAAATTATGCTTGTGTGGTGTAAAAAAATTAAATGGAAATAATAATTTTAAAATGTTTAATCGGTACATCGGTATGCTTTGTTGTTAGTATTGCTCATGCTGTTGCTGAGTTTGATTATGGGGGGTTTCGTACTACTGTCTTTCCAATTGCAATGATTTTACGGCCAACATTGCGCCCAAATAGAACCGCTTTATTTAATTTATTTTAAACTGATCAGTGATAGAGCGATAGCGATGCGATTTTGTTTTGTTCAGCGAGTTTCCTGTGACCATTTACTACTATGGAATCTTGAATTGCTGTGTATGAGTAATGATATATTTTAAAGCGTACATGGCAGGGTTAGGTGATTAACTTAACAGAATTGTACTTTGCTCAAGCTCTATTAATGTCAGTAACGTTCGTCCTCCAAATTCAAAATAGAATAACTTATTGACTTTTTGAACCAAACATGTAACTTAGTATAAATACTGAGCGAACAACTTCCGTCTTTATGGAGGGATTTCTGAGCCTTATCGAAATGGCTTGAAATTATTTAATAAATATGTATACAAAAAAGTTATCGCATAAATCTTTTGCGAGTTGAGGGTGAACTCGCTCGTTGTTTTTTTATTATGCTGTCGTATATTTTCGTAATTATATATGGTCGATATTGTATTTCCATCTTTAATTAAAAGAAATTGCAGTATTTAAAATTCATTCAACAGCAATACAAAATTTGGATTAGTAGTGTTTTCTAACCTTAAAATACCACATTTTAAAATTAATGATCCATATAAAAGTAAGTACGAAAATATATATTTAAGAATGGTTTTTGAATTATTTATTTACGTAGAGTTAAAGATTAAATATTATATTTTGTATTAATATAAAAATTGGGTAAAATTAATGAATTGCACATCGTCATAATGATTGCAAAAATTAACATACACAATTGTGCGGGTTGAACTTCATAACGATAAAACGAATCTTGGCGATCGGAGTTTAGGGTTAGGACCAGCAGTAGTGCTGCGATTAGCCGAAAACTTACCCAAAGGCATCTTTGTTTAGTTTGATCGTTATTTTACGACCGTACCCCTTTTAAAAAAATTGTTGGAGATGGATTACAGAGCAACAGGTAACATTTTTAAATATGATATGATTTAAAATTAAGTTCGATTGATAACTAAATATTTTAATTTATACGATTTTAGGAACAATAATGAGCAACCGTTACAAAGTGCCATTTAAAGCTGATCGCCATATGAAAAGAGGGGACAGCGAAGAATTTATTCTGAATGACGGCACAATGAAAATAACAGCAGTAAAATGGAAGGACACAAAGGGTGTTACATGCATATCTACAATATCTGGAACAAATCCATTAACAACGTTCAATCAATGGATTAAAAATTCGAAAAGTTTTGAGAAATTTCCATGCCCCACCATCGTAGCCGACTATAATCAAAATATGGGCGGTGTAGATATTGTTGACCAGATGATGGAGTATTACAGAACGTTCATAAAAACGAAAAAGTGACCTTGAAAGCCACTAACCATTTTATTGATTTAGCTGTTGTCAACAGTTGGATGGAATATCGGCAGGATTGTTTAACTTGTTGAGTTCCAAAAAACAAATGTTTGGACCTTCTGGTTTTCAAATTGGAGTTATCGGACGCTCTAATAGCAAACACGAAGCGGCCAAGACGAGAAAGCAGCGATGATGAAGATGAGGCTACTAAACAACCAACTACTTCGTCGTGTTCACCACTTCCATCTATTGGAAAACGGTATGATGGTTACGACCACTTACCTGCATGTGATGCTTTGTCATCAGCTAGGTGCTGCCGTCTCGAACAATCCTGGCATTTGGTTTCCCAGCCTAGTCCGATTTGTCCTCAGCACAGATGAAACAATTACGCCAAATTGAACGTAAAATGCTCAGAATCTGCTCCAACTTCAACCGCAAACAGGATACTTATGAATATGTTGATTGTTCAAAACTATACAGCGAAACAAACACTACGAGAATTGACAAATTTCTCGTAAACAACTCAATTAAATTCTATGAAAGATCCAAGCACTCTACCAACCACCTCATAAAAGAAAGCATCAACATTACAGAAAACATCACTGTCTGGCAATAAAGATATTAAAAATGTTAAAAAAAATGTCGTGCTATTTAGAATAATAGAGAACATCGATCACTCATCAATGAGTGACTTGTATTCCGCAATGTTTACCTTTTATAACTTATATCGTCACTATATGAGCTAATTTCTGAGATTCGTGCTATTTACAAGAGAACAGCTTCCTTGTTCCAAATGAAATTCGTCGATTTGTTAATTTTCTAAATTTTTTTACAAGAGCCGAGTGATTTAACCTGAATGATTTAACTTCCGCAATGTATTGTCTTTACAACCCATATAGTCACTATATGAGTCAAACTCTGAGATTCGAGCTATTTATAATAATAGAGAAGAAGGTCCTTGACCCAAGCGAAATTCGTTGATTTGTTAACATTCTAAATTTTTTTGCAAGCGCCCTACGACTCATATCAAAATGACACTTTGTGATTTGAATTCCACAATATATATATATACCCTTTACAACTTATGTTGTCACTATATGAGCTAATTTCTGAGATTCGTGCTATTTAGTATAATAGAGAAAATTAACAAATCGAAAAAATGTCGCTTGGAAAGAGGACGTTTATTCTAAGCACATTTTTTCGATTTGTTAATTTTCTAAATTTGTTTGTATGAGCCACGGCTCATATAAAAATATAAAAAAAGCACCAAGTTCTTTGATGTGTTGAAAATAAAATTGGAAGTGAGTATTAGAAATAATTTTGGTTTATTTTATTTGAATAACTTTATTTTTGTTAAATACACTGTTAAAAGATGTACATGCGCATAAATATATGTATGTATGTCCAAGCACCTAGTTTATCTAAAATCTCAAATTTGTCCAAAAACTTTACAATGCACACACGCATACATTTTTGTCCAAAAAAAGTGTCCAAAAACTTCACACCGGTGTAGAACTATGGGTAGCTATTTAGGAATTAGACTTTCAGAGTCAAAACTTTATAACGATCAAAGAATGAATCATTAATTGATTATGTAAAAAACTGCTACACTCTTATCATATTTATTGAATGAACCGCAATGACAGATCATTTGCAAGTAAAATATCGAACTAACTATAGAGTAGAACCCTAACTGTGAATGGAATATTCAATTGATTAAATTAAAATATTCAAAACGTTTTATTTTGCATCAGCATTTTCATTATTAGGTCAACCAATTGTTTCTTTTCTCATATCCACTGCTTGGGATTCTTAATCGGTTCCATCAAGGGGACCATCAGAATCTTGAGATCCATCTTGATTACCCGTAATTTTCTTTAAGCTATGGAATTATTTGCATAATGTATGGGTCTTCTACATTTAATCTTCATATTAATGAGGTCCTTTAGGTTGTTCTTACCAGTCTCAAGCTAAGTTTCTGGTAAAACGATCAATATTAGTCTATATGGTTTAATTAAATGTGACCGCGAATCACATTTATTTTATTTTTGCAATTCAACAGACTATTAATAAGGACCTGTGTTGTTGAGACCAAACTCAGGATAGTTGTGTTCGGATTTCCAACAGTTTCAAAATTTTTCAGTTTTCTTGAATGTTTTTTTCGACAAATTTTTTGATTTCATTATACTATTACATGACGCTTTTTTGTTAAGATTCCTTTTTGTATCATAGTCGTACTATACTTTGAGAGTACCTTAGTTTTGATATCCACCGATTAAAACGAAATGTATTGAAAAGGAAGTTGATCCATTGTGAGCTAATACTATATTCGTATACTGGTTGACTTAGGTTACCAAATTAGAAAACGACCAAAGTAAACTCAGTTTGGATTGTTTCAGCGATATAATAATGTAACGTCCATTTGCTAGTTGGAATCAAAATTGATACCCGTACACTCCTCTCAATGTAAAGACGTCAACACGTTCTGATTTTATAAGGCACCCATAGCAAAGTTTTTTGAAATTAGTTGGAATAAGTAATATTTCCTTTTTGGTCGCCATAGTTTAACAAAAAAAAAATTATATAATATTTATAGATTCTGTTTCCTTTAATATTAGTTTGGTTCTTTCAAAAGGACATAACATGGAAAATGTTTCGAACAAAAAAATTAAACAAAGTAAAATTGGATAAGAAATGAAATAAAAAAATAAAAAAATTGTCGCATACAATGGCGTGTAAATTACGTACAAATCAAATATTATGTGTATATTCCAAGCTACGTGCGTGACTTTTTACAATTAAACGTCTACACACAAAAATAACTTCAACTTCTTCAGCACACTAACAAAAAATTCTATTATAAAAAATAAAACGTTCGTCGTACTGTTTGGTAGATTTTCACTGTAGGATTTGGTTTGGAAGGAATTTAAAATCCAACTTGTACGTCGTCATCATATCGTTATAATAATTGAATATTTTATTGCCTTGCTTTAGTAAGTCCACCCACTAATCCATATCAGATATCCATCTCTATATCAATGCTTTTCTTTTATCACTTTGACAGTTTTATGTTTGTTTTCATTAAGTTAAAATCAAATTGCTATTTGGACGCTTTCTTTTTTGATATATCTATTAAGTCTTGTTTTCTTAGGAAAATAATATCCAATCCGGAAATTGATTTTTTACGATCCTTCCTTGCAGCAATAAAATAATATAAATTCTAAATAAATAATACAGAATAATTTTTTACTTAAGTAAATAAATAAACAATAAAAAAAAATTAAATTTTGAACAACTGCGGAAAGTTCATCAAAGTAATTAATTGGGGAACAATAATAAAATATAATGTAAACACTAATTTAATTACGCGTGAAAACTCAATACCAGATTCACGCGGTAACAGATTCACTTTCTGGATTTCCCCGTAACAGATTCACTTTCTGGAATAAAATATGATCTCAAATTAACACAAGCTTAATTGAATTTGTATTAGGGTTATTATGTTTCAAATTTAGTGGTACAACTCTATGATGTAAAATGGACGTGCAGTTTATAGATTGAGTATATTAAACGACAAACCATCATAAGCTTGCTGCTTCTCGAGGAAAAATCCAAAGTTTCAAAATAACAAACTAAAAGTAGCATTGATACCCAAGGACTTTGATAGGGCCGTCCCACTCTCGTTTATTCCTACCCCTGCCCGACTTCCGTTTTGATTTTATTCTTACGAGTTACTGGGAATAGAAAGCCGCCTGTATGTCTCCCAGATTTACTACAGGAAGGCTAAATAAAACTGTAGTGTGTTGTAATTGTACACATAACGCGGTTGCCTAATACATGACCAGAACAGCACACGCGGTGTGCAACCTACTGGTTACGGAGCTGATTGATTAATCTACTCAACTTTGGTTTCCCGCCAATAGACGCCAAACCACCTTCTTAAACTTAAAGTGATTGCGTGTGTGATTATAGCTCGAGCAGCGCACCGAACTTAAGAAATCGGTCTGCCTACTTAATTCATTACGTTTATTTGCCCATGTTTACGATACCTTTTCTCTAAGATGTCCTTTCCATAAATGATGTAAAAAATATGCCAAGTTTGAAAGTATCCAAACTATGCTTAAGGTACGTTGGTACGCCTTAGGATGACCTACATTCAGCAATCAGAAATAAAAAGTATGTTCATAAATATAATATTTGTTGTCAATGTCAACCCGACTGTATTGCTTGAATAAAGCTAAATATTTTAAGATGATATATGTTTTGAAAAACGTGTTACTTTTCTCGATTAGAATCAATTTTGCGTTGAATTATATATGTAGGTATGTTAAAACACTTGTTTTTATGTCAATATTCTATGTATACATATTTGCTTGCTTGTTCATTTGATTACTAATATATATTTGGTTAAAGTCTGAATCTTATCGAAGTTTAGAGGACAGATAATACATTTGTTTACAGGGTGGACCATTTAAGTAATGTGATCCATTTAAATATGCCGAATTAAAATAAAGAATTTATGAAGAAAATCTAACCATGATAAAATCCAACGTAACCAGATGTTTACCTATTTTAAAGCCATTTAATGAATTGGAAAAAAAATGTAAAGTCATTTTTTAAAATTGATTGAACGTGCACAAATGCATGGATCATCAATTGGTAATTTTATAGATGGGTTAAAATAAATAACTTTCGCGCTTTCTTAGCTCTAACAGACAAATTTATTGTGGCGATTTGTAAAGAAGCAATTCAATGTGAGCTTTTAAAAATGAGTGATATAAACTTTGAGACGTCCTTCAACATATTTAGCTTTAAGTATGGAGGTATCAGAAAAAAAAATTCGAAATATAAATCCGATACCACTCTATTTGGAGTGAAGTGAATGTCTAAACTCAAATTTTATGGATCGTCCGAGAACACACAGCAGTAAGGAGAATGTAATAGGGACGATTTAATTCACTACAGACATCCTTGGCCTATTTCACTTAATTATCTTACAAATTGTGGCAGTACTTGTCCAGGAACCAATCATCGGGTAAAATCAATTCATTCCGGTAAATAATTATATTGTTGAAGTTGTAACTCAAATGGAAGTTATTCGAGAATTCCACGTCTCAATGCCAACATACAGTACAAAGTATATCAGAGATGCGTATTAATAATTATAGAAAAAGCTAAGGGACAATAAAAAGTTCAGCGTTTTAAACAGCATAACGTTGGCAGTGATTCAGCAGTAACTCAATTAACTATTAAAGGAGATGGAGGTCGATACAGGATCCTTTACTAATCATAGACAGAGATAAGTATTATAGGAATTTTAGACACATAATTAAGAAAATGTAATAATATTTTTTTGCTAATAATCAAAATAATTGGTAGTCATTGTGCATTACAAGGCAAATAACTGTGTGCTGGAGCTACCAGTAATTGAAGCAGACATTCTGATTAAACTACTAGTCGGGCGAACGTATTTAGATATGTGAATATCAGATTGGAAGAAATTATTTGATAAAACAGTGAAATAAAACAAAATTTGCCATTTCTTAACAGTTCATTGTACTGAAGGTTGGCAAAGTTTTCTCTGGGATATAACTATGCAAGTCGACAGACTAAGGAGTGTCCTTCAATACAGTGAACCACTGAAATATAGTTAGGCATCACATAAATATGAACATTTCCGGCCCAATAACCACTATCAATTGCTCTAGTTTTTTAATCCAACTATAAGTATACTCCTTAGTCTATTTACTAGCATAGCCACATCGCAGAGAAAGCTCAATGAAGGAATAGTTAAGTTTCATCCTGCTTGGCCATATTCCAGAACTTCATCCAAAAATCAATTTAGAATCCTATTTTCATCGCGCGTGTCAAACTTCACAAAAATCGGTTAAGAAATAGCGAAATTCTATCATAATTGGCGATATTTCGGAACTTTAACCCAAAATCATTTTAGAATCTCATTTCCAATGAACATGCTAAATTTCTTCGTAATCGGGAAATAGCCAAGTTCCATCCTAATTAAAACTATTTCAGGATTTCTTTTCCAAGACGCATGTCAAATTGTATGTCCGGTTTGTTCTGAAACCGGTTAATCTCCATTCCCTACTCACATATCCTCTTATAGATATATCTCACATATATCTTAGGAGGCCTTTCGTTTTCTATGGCATAATTGTTTTGTCCTCTCAACGAAGCCTTTCGTCTACTATAAGGGTTAATAAAAATGAAAATTGCTACGTATACATTTTACAGATTCCAAGCCGTTCATCTAATTAGATTGAATCTTGCATAGTGGCGTAGTGGTTTTATACCTAAATGGACAGTGTTTCATAATATTTTCGAACGAGTCCGGCCGCTGAATCTGGGCACTACCATATACTTTTTTTTTTTAAATTTCTGAGTCTGAGCTAGACAAATGGTTAAATGAAATAATTTTCATGCTTATGTAAAACCAAAGGGTTGATTCCCTGGACTAGATCTGGTAGATTTTATTACCATTTTTTACTAATGGGCAGATTTTCGAAGTTTTTGGAATAGTTTATTAAGTAAGTATTTTCGAAGAGACGGCCCCTTTGATCTAAGTGCTCTTAAATAATTATTTCTAAAATTTCAAATTTTTTAAAATTATTTTCGGGAACGAGTATGTGGTTAAATGAAACAAATTGTATACTCGGACCGGGAAATCTAGTGGCGGTCCCCGGAATCTAGAGGATTTTAAATTGGTTTTACCACTGTTTGAAAGGTATATACGAAAAAAACGATGTTAGTTACACCGTAAAAAAAAACAACGAGCGAGTTCACCTTCAACTCGCAAAAGATTTATGTGAAAACTTTTTTGTATCATTTCAAGCTATTTCGTTAAGGCTCAGAAACCCCTCCATAAAGACGGATGTTGTTCGCTTAGTATTTACACTAAGTTACATTTTTGGTTAAAAAAGTCAGTAAGTTATAATTCTATTTTGAATTTGGGAGGCAAACCTTACTGACAGTAATTAAGCATGAGCAAAGTACAGTTCTGTTAAGTTAATCACTTAAACCTCCGTAGCAGTTAATGGTCAGGGCAAACTCACTGAACAAAGCAAAATCAGGTTACACGACGTTAAATGATCGTTACAGTACTTGATCAAAATTCTCAAATAAACATCGAACTCGTACTGTAACAACTCATTTACCGCCCTTGTGACGTAAATAACTATTACACTTCACAAGCATAATTTGTGGTCCTTTTATACTCGTATGTAATTTTCATTTTCAAAAACACTTGCTGCTGCGGCCATATATAGCAGATATTTTCACAACAAAATAAATTAAAGTAGGCGGTTTTATTTTAGATTTTGTTTGTATTCGGCTCACCATGTTTTTGAAATGCCGGATGATGTTGTATATTGTATGTGTATGCGTAGATTTTGCATTGATTCTACGTTTTACTAATTTTTTGTTCTTGTCGTGATATTCACACATACCTGCAATATTTTTTGTTCGGCACTTTTGTTTCCATAACCCGATTTCTATACAATTTTTTACTTGCTCCTGCCGCTAAAGATATTTTCACATCAAAAAAATCAGCTTTTGATGCCATCCTTTACTTAAGAATACCTTTTCTTAAATACCGTAATAATGGAAATCCATTATTAGTGCTTGCCGTAGCTTATATCACGATTAATTCAGTTAAATTAATTTTTAATTAAAAACAATAGCGAAACTTTCATTATAGTGATATATTTTATTTTTTCAAAAACATGTTTGGAGCATTCGCTGTTTGTCAATTTTCTCTACGACTACTATTTTGTACAAAAGACTCTCTGCTTATAAACACTTCAGGCTGGAAGCGTCATCTATAATTGGATGCAGTGAAATCAAATAATTGGTTAGTTTTGGTGTTAAATTTTTCGTTCAGAAGTTGTGGATTGTTGCTCTTTCTCGCATCTTTGTAATTCCTGCAAGTTACTGTGTGCGTCAGTGTACGTGTGTTTATCATCAGATAAATGTTGAGCGTAATTGATTTAAATAAAGATTTATTGTGTGTGTTATTTAACTCATCAATATGTTCATTAAATCTAATTTGGAAGATTCGCCCCGTCTGACCTAAATAAGCAATTAATCAAATAAACTATATCGCAATAAAGTAAATCTTCACTTCAATAGAACTTGCAAAAGATTGAAAATTACCCCTAATTACATCAGTGTTAAAATAAAAACAAATAGCGAGCTGCCATAAGTGCGAAACGTAAGGCTGAAAACTGGTTATCAAACTTCATCAAACACCTTTATACTAAAATCAATTCATTAACGGCGAGAAGTTTATAACGCTCAATTACTTCTTTCACGTATATTCCACTATATTGAATATGTCAATCGTATTGCTCAAGTTTGTTGAACAAAGGCTTGAAATACAATATGATGCCAACAAACAACAGAAACGAGAAGGTGAAACACTTGTTAAACATTGCGAACACAATCTTAAAAACTGATAAAGACCACCAAGATGAAATCAGGACGTTAGTCATCAATAATATTACTAAATGCCACACAGAACTGGATACATTGATGTGCCCTTAATCAGACTTAAAAGTGTAAAATACAACATTAGGAAAAACCTCACTGACAACAAAGCGTTTATTAAAAAAGCAGATAAGGGCAACACGGCTGTGGTTATGTATATTGCTGATCACAACCTGAAAATCAAGGAATTTGTCGAAAGTAACAACATTCAGAAATAACGGCAAGACTCCACAACCAAGTACTTGAAAGAAATCAATTCAGCAATTAGCAGATCAGTTAATATCCAAAGCTGACGACAAATTTTCGATAGCAACTCCATCAAGCCAAGGGCACCTGTAATAACCGGTTTGCCCAAACTGCATAAGCAAAATATACCCATCAGGCCGTTGATTAACTACAATACTTCACCACCATACCGAATTGTAAAACATCTCAATAGTTGGTTAAATAATAATACAATTTTAGAGCTTATTAATAAAATCCAATCGATACATATTCCAAGTGGTTTGAAACTTGTTTCGTTCGACATAACCAATATGTATTCCAACATTCCTGTTAGTGAGATAATAAACATAATTGGTGATCTCTTAAAGAAGAACAATGTTGAACCAAAATACATAGTTGAAGTCATGGATTTAGTTAAGATCATTAGTAAACAGAATTATTTCATACAAGACAATGAATCCCGTTATCAGGTACTTTAGCAAACTTTTATCTGAATCACAACGAAACCACTTATATTTTAAATTCCAAGAACAAGCACTTCAACAATATAATTGACTGGCATAGATATGTGGACGACATCATATTATTATTTAAAGGTACCATCAAGCAGCTTGATCAATTACACAAATACCTACATTAACAACATGCACAGTAACATAAAATTCACAATTGAAATTGAATCGGACAAATCTATTGATTTTCTGGATCTCAAAACTAACTTCAATAATAAACACAACTTCAAGATTCACAGGAAATCTACTCAAACCAGTCACACCATTCATAGCACTTCACATCACCCTTTTCAACACAAGATTACACCATGTTCCTTTGGGTCAAAATGATTTCCACGATGAATTTAATACCATCATGTATGTAGCTCATTGTAATGGCTACCCCTATAGCAATATTGACAAGATTAACACAAAAATAAAAAATTAAACTAATTTGGGGAATTTGTCAACTTTACAACGCGATGTCATCACGAAAAAATACGTCACGATTGATTATAACAGTACAACCTGTAATATCATGAAAAAGGACCTGCATAATTATGGTTATACTGTCTCTTTCATCACGAATAATAAAATAAAACGGTTTGTTAAAATGCAGCCCAATAAACAACAAAAAGAAATTGGTGTATACAAGTTGATGTGTAATGATTGCCAAACATTTTATTTAGGTCAGACGGGCGAACCTTCCAGATCAGATTTAATGAACATATTGATGAGTTAAACAACACACACAATAAATCTTTATTTAAATCAAATTACGGTCAACATTTATCTGATGGTAAACACACGTACACTGAAACACACAGTAACTTGCACGTATTACTTAGATGCGGGAAAGGGAATACAATAGACAGGTTGGAAGGACACGAAATTCACTTACAACTTACAATCCACAAAACTAACCAATTATTTGATTTAATTGCATCCAATTATAGATGATGCTACCAGCTTTAAGTGTTTATAAGCGATGAGTCTTTTGTAAAAAATAGTAATCGTAGAGAAAATTGACAAAGAGCGAATGCTCGAAACATGTTTTTGAAAAAATAAAATATATCACTATAATGAAAGTTTCGCTTTGGTTTTTAATTAAAAATTAATTTAATTTTGTGAAGCTTTTCATAGTATTTTCAAAAGAGTAACGCCCTCTGGATCTAAGTTCAACTGAATAAACTTTTTTAAACTTTTCATTTTTTTAAATTTTGACGGAATGAGTTTATATAAATAGTTAAACGTCATTAATTGTACACACATTCGGATCCAAAGGGCCAAGGCATTGGATATACCGGAGTTAACATTTTTTCGGCTAAGCTATAGCAGAGCATACCATGTCACACAGCGCCAATTTTTATAATGGTAGAAATATTTTCAACTTGAAAATAGCTCTATATTTAATAAAGTGCTAATTTTTAAAACTAAAATTTGTAATATTTTAAAATGTAGCAATAATATGAACTAAATAAAAATGCCACTTTTCCAAAAAAAAAATTGTGTTTTTTTTGTTAACTGCAGGTAATGCATTACTTTTATTAGTATGTAATGCATTATTTTTCGGATATTTTGGTACGATGGAAAAGATTGTCTGATGAAATTAATGGAATTTGGTAATTTTGAATAAGATTATGATGAAATTCTACAGGTACGATGGAAATGGGATTCTTAATCGATTTTCAGAAGAAATTAATGGAATTTGGTTATTTTGGAAACGAGTAAGATGAAATTTGATAGGTACAATGGAAATGGGATTTTTAACCGATTTTCAGAGGAAATTAATGGAATTTGATTATTTTGGAAAGATGGAAATGGGATTCTTAACCGATTTTCAGAGGAAATTAATGGAATTTGGTTATTTTGGAAACGAGTAAGATGAAATTTGATAGGTACAATGGAAATGGGATTTTTAACCGATTTTCAGAGGAAATTAATGGAATTTGGTTATTTTGGAAAGATGGAAATGGGATTCTTAACTGATTTTCAGAGGAAATTAATGGAATTTGGTTATTTTGGAAACGAGTAAGATGAAATTTGATAGGTAGGTACAATGGAAATGGAATTCTAACCCGATTTTTAAAGGAAATTAATGGAACTTGGGGATATTTAGATTTACAAAATAATTATTTTGATTATTTTAAACAAATATAATATTTTGGAATAGAAAAAAATAATTTTTAGTAGTAAAAAAAAAAAAAAATCGAGACAAAAAATTAAATATAATCGATTTTGTATTATTTAATATTTGATGGGGGATCGATATAAAATATTCCAGTGTCATTAATAGATTCTATATAATCCGCTCCTACGTGCGGCACGCAGTGCGACATGTTTGCTTATCCTGGCTCCTAAGTTAAATTAGGGATCTCCATTTTCCAGAATATTTTAGCGACCTCCCGCGAGCCCGTGAGAGAGAGAGTTAAGCGGGAGGGAGCGCAGCGACCTTCCGCGTGCCCGTGAGAATTACGGAAGCCGTTAGTTTCTACAATCCTAAGTTAAGTTACTCGATGTAATTTTTCTTCAATTTATTTATCTCAGAATAGACAGAATAGAGAACAAAATGGACAGGAAATTGTTATTCGGTATTTCGGTTATTCGATAAAAGATTGGTTTTTGATCTGCGATGGTTGTTTTTGTTTCGGAAAACAGTTTTAGCGACCCCCCGCTTAGCCCTCCGAGTTGCGTTAGATTTGAATTTCAGGGAATGAATTGTGCGGGTTGAATTGATAACGGGGATACAATGTGCGGGATGAATTAATCCGTGATGAATTGCGTGGGATAATATAGCCTAGACTCGTTGTCACATGTGATTTCACATATTATTTAGCAGAATTAATAGAACGTGCTCTCCGCGTGGCCCATCAAATTGATTTAAATCGTCTTGGACATTTTTACTAGCAACAATCAACATCCAATAACACAACATACAATACCACAAATAGTACAACATATAATAACACAAATAGGCCGTGACGATGGGCCTCATCATTTGCTTAAATTCATCCGGCAACAATTATAAATAAAGATTAACAATAATTATTGAAATTGGCATTTGCTATAAATCAAATTTCTACGCAAATGTCAAAAGTTAGTTCATTTTTATGAAAACAGACGGTTTTTGTTTATCTAAAAACAACAAGCATACTAAGTTTTTAAAATTTATTTTAGTAAATACACATCCCAAAATAAGTGTTTTAAACCCAAGACTCAAACTAAATAAGGTATTTGCTGTCAAATAGTAAGTGATTTTTTTAGTCAAGACTTAATCCAAAATGTAGTTTACCTTAATTCCACATTTTAAAAAATGGCGTTTGCAAAAATTGCGCATGCGCGAAAAATGGTATGCTCTGCTATAGCTGTTCCATTTTTTCCATATAATTTGCTTATAAAATAATTACCTATCTTCATATTGTTGTAACATTTATTAACTTAAACTATTCAATGTAGTTTAACATTTCTGGAAATAAATGTTTTTTTTAAATATTTTTAGGCGCCTGCGGCTTCTGCTTGGACGGAATCTACTAACGTAATCTATTACCTCTATTAATAATTTAAATACAAGAAATTCTCAAAAGAGTCTCTACTCGAATTTACCTTTATTATTCACTTAAAAATGGAGAACGTGTTATATTCGTAATAGAGAATGTGCAAGAGCTGCTGGTCCTCCAAAAACAACGTTGAGTTCCAGTTGTGTGAGAACCATTTATTTGGAAAAATATTGTTGTAGTCAGAAGTTCTGAAATATTACACCTGAAATAAATCTTTATAAAGGTTTCACAGAGAAAAGCACGCTACTGAAGTAGAATGATATCCTGGTGTTCCCGCATCCGAGCGCTGGGAAAAGGCATTTATATCTTACTATGCTGGCCAAATTGCGAAATCACTTGATTTCCTTTAAATCTCAGAGCTCATTATGTGAGAAGCTCAAATTTTAATTTAGATTTGAATTTTTCAAATAAAATTTTCAATCGTGAATTGATGCTTATCCCTGATAAAAGATTGCAATTTTGACGTTTGAATCGCCTTAGCGGACCGAAGATAACACTATCTTTTCTGTGTTTCCAAATATTGTAACAAATTAGAATAACTATGTGTGGCTCTGCGATAGAGCTATACTTGCGCCAAAAATCCAAGGCGTATTTATTGGTCCGATTTCGTGAACGAAGCATGTGCCCAAGCATGACGTATCCTTCATTGCTCACTACTCCAAAAACCATGACAGTTGCTGGAAACTTTGTGTGCATAACATGAGGAACATCTAAAGGCTCTGCATATAGTCACCTATCATTTCGTCGGTTTATTTGTTGACCCTGGTCAAAATTTATTTCTTCAAAATAAAACCAGAGCATATTCGGGATTTCAGAATGTTTTAACTTGACTAGAAGTCATTGTGTTCGGATTAATCGCTGTTCTCGAGTTTGTGCAGACACAAACTGACCTTTCCGCATCAGATAGGATTTTTACCGGATGTCTTTGTAAATAATGCGATGGAATATGCACTCAGAAAATAGAAGATCTCTCGATATGGCAGTTATGAACTTTGAAGGGTCTTCATCAATAATTCTCTGGACTTGTTTCATGGTTTTGCGCTTTTCAACACTTTTCACATTACCATCAAATACTTCTAACTCTCGACGAACCAAACGATCGAAAAATTGAAAAATTTTGAGATATCAAGATCGCTGTGATTCGCGTGTATAGCGACGATATCAGCGTGTTTTTTCATTTCTTGAGTCAGCTTAATGTACTCCATTTATGATCTTAGAAGAAAAAAAAAAAGAGGAAATAACTTGTTGCGAACTGACACGCACATATGCGAGTGTCCTCAAATACCAAACGCACCCTGTAGAAAATTTCTGAAATTTAGTTATTCCTGGTAAAACAAAACTGAATATTTTACAAAAAAATGTTTAGTGTCCCAGATCTAGAGTTCGAGTCCTATAGTTCTATGAAAGTGTTACTTGTTATTAGGTATCAGACTCATAAGTTAAAAGAATCAACAGCTGGTTATTGGTTTTAATAATTTTTTAGGCACTTGGTTAAGAGATCACAATTGTAAAATTCATGGTGTCCGAGGTATACCGTTCTTTCTCCAATTCTATTTTTAATCTTTATAAATGATCTGTTATCGTTCACTCTAATTTTAATTCTTTATTTCTCTGAGTTGTTACCAGGGATCGGTCTAAATTTTTTTTCAGTAAACAATTTAAGTTTACCAATTTGTTTTGTTATACTGTAAACTAGTAAACTTAAACAAAATAATATTATTTTATGTCGCTCTTCACAAACTCTTCACAGAATTAGCAATAGACACCGTTATACGGAGGCAGAACTAAGTAATTGTTTGTTTTACCAAGCTATCAACAACTATTGAATTTTGATGTATTAAAACTCAGTCAATTATATACAATTTAGTTAATTAAATTTTATTATGTTTTAATACGTATCTGTACATTTGGAAAACTAACCAAGCGTACACATATTTTCCTTTATTAATTATCTGATTATTAGCCATCCGATGATCATCAAGCAGGTGTAGTTCATTCAGTGGATGATGGGCTAGATGATGGAGAGTCAGATGGTGGTGCGCCAGATGGTGGCGATTCAGATGTTGGTGGGCCAGGTGGTGGTGAACCAGATGGTGGTGGACCAGATGGTGGTGTACCAGTTGGTAGTGAACCAGACGGTGGTGGACCAGTTGGTGGTGAACCAGATGGTGGCGGTCCACCATGTCCATGTTCTCCACCATGCCCTGGTGGCCCGCCATGCCCAGGTGGTCTACCATGTCCAGGTGGTCCACCACGTCCAGGTGGTCCACCATGTCCAGGTGGTCCACCATGCCCAGGTGGTCCACCATGTCCAGGTGGTCCACCATGTCCAGGTGGTCCACCATGTCCAGACGGTCTACCGTGTCCCGATGGTCCTGGTGGACTTCTAGCTGCAACGTTGGCGATCTGTCAATAAAATGAAACAAAAAAAATTTTAAATTTAATTAAAATTAAACTAATTAATTTACACTTTTTGATACTCACAAGTGCTGCCAAAGTTATAGTTAAACATAGTAATACTATAGTTTTCATTTTGGGATCTTAGTGTAGTTACAAATGATGAAACATAACTGATATTGAACTGCCTTGTCTTTTATACTAAGTATTTCTTCCATAATGAATTTAAGAAACAAATATCGAATAGCAAATATCTACAGAAATTGCATCAGTGCTTCAATCAATCATTCTTGAATTATGATGTTTATTCAGTTGGTGTAATATACATGCGATTATTGATTAACTTAATGATAAATATTGCATCAGAATAAATTATCAAAGTCAAGGTTGCCTGGTACTTGGAAGTACTTAGATGTTTGCGCACATTTCCGAGCTGTTGGAGCATCTAGACTAATTTAGTAATTTAGTTTGAGTATTTTTAATTTAGAAGTTAACTTCCAGCTAGTTAACTAGAATTGGAATTTTTGGAATTTTTTCGAATTTTAGTTATTTGGGTTGACGAAAAAACGTATATTTCCTTTTCATATTTATTAAGGTTCAACCGCAATGAGACACTGCATTCAAGGTATTCGAATATATTACTCTACCTTGATATTATATCACAACATTTAAATCGCAGGTCTAAAATGTCTAATAAAAGAGAAAAACATACCATATACCACATCAAAGCAATTAGTCAGAATAAACTACGACATTTAAAATGTCGAACAAACTACTTAGAGATGAACCCTAACAGTGAATGGTAAATTAAAGTCATTTAATTAAAATATGCAAGAAGTTTTATTTTGTATTAGCAATTTTCATTATTTGTTCAACCAGTTGTTTGTTTTCCCATATCCTCTGCTTCAGGGTTTTGATTGGTTCCACCTGGTGGACCACCAGCACCTTGTGTTCCATCTTCACCGCCGGGTGGTGGACCACCCGCTCCACCTGGCGGGCCACCTGCTCCACCTGGTGGACCACCACCACTACCGTCTTCACCACCAGGTGGACCGCCCTCTCCTTCTGGAGGTCCTTGTCCTCCTTCTGGTGGACCGCGCCCTCCACCTGGTGGACCACGTCCTCCAGGAGGCGGACCACGACCTCCCCCACCAGGTGGTCCCCCACCATTTGGTGGTGGACCTCTTCCCCCACCACCTGGCGGACCTCCACCACCTCTTCCACCTGGCGGACCACCCGCTTCTTCTTGTGGCTTCGGCCGGGCGTACACGTTAGCAGTCTATTAAAGAAAATAAATAAAGTATAACTCCTTTAAACCCAACAATCTAAATGCAAAATACTTACAAGCACTGCTAACGTGACTGTTACTAATAATATTATTATTTTCATTTGTTATTCACCTTGTACAACGAAGATTAATAATAAACTGGTGTAAATAAAAAAAAATGTTTTGATTTTATACTAAAAATTGCGCGATTTTGCTGTGTGACGATATAATTGCGTGATGACAATAGGATTGATACATGATACAGATAAATCTGGTAGTACGTACGTAAATTTTTATAGTAAAATAATTCTTGTGAATTGAGAGCAGTAATTAAGTAATTAAAATATTTTTGTTTTTCAAAAGCAGTACAAGAACATAAACAGTAATTATCATGGTCATGCGAGTCAAGGAATTATGAATTCAATTTCTAGTGCACGTGTTATCATGATCAAAATGGAAGGTGACTTTTAAATAAAATAAATAGCACGGATAATCTCATGAATCTAAATGAGATCTATTGTGACGGTTTCGAGTTTCGAAATTGTTGATTGAATTCCCAACCATCAATCGGTATGATACCAAAGGGTTTAATCGTTCATGTACATTACCCTTAATTAGAATTAAATTGGGATGAATTAGTCAAAGCTCTTAGTTACCTTTGGTTTATATTGGCTGATATCGTTGGTCTGAAAGATGACCGTTTTTGCCATGCCATGTACGTGATTTCTTCTAGATCATTTTTGCCAGAGAAGCGGCCAAAAGATAACTTCTGTTTGTTCGTTTGCTTCACAACCAAAGCAATACATCTAGAACTGGTGTCTTATCTCATACCCCAGTCCTTCATTGCTTCGTTCATACGTCATACCGCTCGGACAGTTAAGCTTTTTACAACGATTTTGTGACTGGTTTTGTTGAATCTAGATTCCAGGCTTCAGTTGGCATTTCTTAAATAATTTTAGCAACTAATTATCAAACATCTTCTATGTTTGTTCGTTAGTAACCGAAATTAAAAATTAAAAATTAATGGATAGTGTAATACTATTTCGTGATAGAAACACAGAACTTGAACAAGAAAAGTAAAAAACAAACGATAGCAGGCAGGAAACTGCTTCTTTATTGCAGATAAAAACTGCTAAACGAATCAAAAAGTAGAAAGGTTGGCTCTTAATGAAATTTAACCTCATTCAACGAAATTTGAATAGTCCAACTTAAGGTAAATTTAGCTCAAAGATATGTATGGATAAATGGGTGTTATCAATAGAAATTACCCTCAACGTAACCATAAATCTTCAACATCGGCAGCGTGGATGGTGACACCATGGAATTTTACTCAATAGATTCGAAAATATGTCCGCTTCTGTACGTCCAAATTTAAATATCGAAATTTCTTGACCCAGCGGAGTTGGTGTAGTGGATACAACAGTGAAAATTAGCGTTGTCGAGAATACCTTGTACCAACACTTTTAATCGAAAAATGTATTGTTTTACCAAATTAGGTAAGATGTCTTGTTAGAAGATGATTCGCATTCAGATTAAAATCTTCTGACTGCATATATGTCTGCAGTCAAATTTGAAATTAGAACATCTAATGCTACATTCTTAATATTCCCAAATAGCACTGGAAATAAAAGGCTGCTAGCTATTCATTTCGTACAAAAAGCTAATTTATGTCTAGATTTGGGAAATAATTCATGGTCATTTTGTGCAGGAACATTTTGGAGCAGCGGGATATGGCGGGAATAATTTGGAGCATCCCACTGCTCCATGGCCTGGAGAAACTACCTATTATGCTGCACACATAGTATGCATTGAGGATCAAAGCGGATAAATATCCGATGCCACACAATGATGATATAATGCAGTTAGATCAAAATATCGCTACGTGCTCGCTACTTTTTAAAGACTGTTGGTTATTCCAACGGTGTTCACGTTTCTTGTTGATATTTTGATATTGTCACGCTCCTTTAATTAGCATACTAAATATCTGGAACATGTTTCGAATGGTTAAGTGAATATAATTTAAAGTCGAATAAGGGATATATGTAGATTTTACGATTCAACATAAAGTTACTATAACATAATTATAACAGAAAATGAGTTAGATACGGATCCAGAAAAGGAGGTAGCAATAGCAAATATGCTTGAGATTCAAACCAAATTTTCCTAAAATTACGAAACCCGAATCTTCCTTAACATAGAAAAATGCAAATTGGGAATAAGAGTGTGAACAATAGAACTCATTAGCCTTGTTGATGAAATTATTAACCGAAGTTCCCATTTTGCGACAAGCGAATGAAATACTTCGTTTCGTGAGTTATTAAAAATTGCTCTTCATAATTGCATAATTGTATTGAATTATTAAACACAGTCCTCATCCTACACTGTAGTCTCGATGGCTAATAAATAAACTATACATCACGATCAAGTCAGTTGAATTACAATAACAGATCATTGCACACCATTGAAAATAATTGATAAATTTATAAATTAATAAAACAAATAATAAATGTAAAATGTAATAATTAATAATAACAAAAACGAAAAAATATGCCTTAATCCACCTCCATCACAGTCTTAGTAAGCACCGATATTCAAACTTCCAAATTATTGTGTCCATTAAATGGCCATTCGGTAGTTTGCGCTATGGGCATTACAGATTCAGTCTTAAAATGTGCTTATCGAATATGCACTAAGAAAAAATAATGTAGTTGCCAGTATATTGTCCCAACCGTCCTGATTGAAGTTGGGTTTGTTTTCCTTAGTACGACCTCCCTGTTCAATCGTGTTGCACGTTCCGAGAAAATGAGTTTTTCGATCCGGATATACTATTGTATAATTATTACGTGCTTTCAAAACCCCAGCCATCCCAATCACGCTGTACAGGAAGAGGTTTTTCATGAATTAGAGGATTTTATATCAGTATGTTCCGTAACATGATAGATACGAAGTGAAAATGGTTTTTCTAAAAGCGCAGGTGTCGAGTTGAAATTCTTCAGCAACACCATGATTCACTAACAGATATCTATTGGTCGCGAGTAAGAAGGTTTAAAAGTGGTTATGTAAAATCCTGTATTCCTTACCAAAAATATAAAACGGACAATCTTAAACCTTCGGAAATTATTAAAACCTCTGTAATGACCCAAAAATTCAAAATCATTTGAATTGAACTTTTCGGTACGTATACTATACGTAGTTCAATCCAACTCAAGAATAGGTGGATTTTATTATAGCCGACACGTCTTCACGATGGATCAACAAATCATTGACAAATCGCATCAAAACGTTCTGTTTTGCGCACGATGTTCATGCTATTTAGGATTCTGAATTATATTTATGTACAATGTTTCGAAGTAACCACTCCACAATACCAATTATATCATTTGAATGAAACTAAGAGTTCTTTATTTTTTTTTGTAGTGACGTCACAACTTTGTGTACCTTAAAGCAGTTTTAAGTTTACATAGGCTTTCAGAAATATGCAAAGGGAATAAAGCACGCATTAATATAATTTGCTTCTATGACGTTAAATTCAATTAATTTTATTTAATAATGAATTTAGCTCATTGTTGGGAATTAGGAGCATCTCCTCGTTATTCATTAGCAGCACCTACTTTGAAATTCCAGTAAAATTCGAGAAGGATGCTATAAATGACTTGTGTTTGAATGGTTGTTCAGTTTAACAAATATCCTCAGATCTAGCCACATCAAAGGAAACGAGGAGGGAGTCAAGACGTGAAGGAAGGAAACGAAGTTTCAAAGGCATGGACATATTTCATCATTCAATGTCTTATACATACGTGATTATGATCTGCATGCATTTGAGTACAATGGTATAAAGCTGATGATCTGATTCAGTTATGGTTTGATTTTGCAATATAGTATATGGACCTTATAGTTTGGAAATTTAAGCAAATTTTATGCAATAAATAAATATAACTAGTTAGAAGTATTACAAATTTTGTTCAGTGTTCAATTACTTAGCTATAAGAGCATTTGATTCTGTATATAGCAAGAAAGTAGCAGAAAAAGATAAATTTTGTAATACAGTGTTATGGTTCGTTTTCAAAAATTTAACGTTTTCTGGTCTTGTGAGTTTCTTCTAAAAGAATAATACGAGTATGTAAAGTTAATGGTGAATGTGACAGATCAGCATGTAGTAATTAAACCAGCAAAAATGATATTCATCGTATTATTTTAGAAATACTGTCAGTTTTATGTAAAACAGTTACATAAAACTTTGTTCATAAAATGCATTGCGTTCAGTTTAGCGCAGCCATACCAGCACATATCGACGAAATAATGTTTCATTATTAACAGCAAAAAAAAACCCTCTCAAATAAAAGAAATCTATAAATACCATAAACACTGTTTGCTTTATTCAATGTTAAAGTAGTAACACCCTTACATACAGTAGGGTCTCTATCATTTTATTTATCGCTTGATATGTCGATTATAACAGCATTTCACCAAGACTTAATTAATAAACACACTTTTACAATTCTAATGCGTTTGGCAAGGTGAAGACAGAATGCAGATGAATATTCTAAAAACGTTTTGAAACTGAAGATTTGTTCCGTAATATGCACAATATTTAAAAAAAAGGTATATTTTGCATTTAAAGTGCGGAAATATTAGGTGTTTTTATTGAAAGTTATATCACAGATAAGAATAGACAGATGTGGATCTTGTATGGGCCATATTTACATTCTAAATTTCAATACCAAATTCCAATCTAATCCTTTTAGAGCAGGACGTATATATTATAAAATACAATTTTGTTTGAAGTTGGTTTATGTTTGCTTTGATATAATCAAAATAGCCATACGTAAAAAAAGATAAAAAGAGACAGAAATGTACGTCCTGCTCTAAAAGGATTGGATTGGAATTTGGTTTTGAAATTTTGGAATGTAAATATAGCCCATATAAGATCCACATCTGTCTATTCTTATCTGTGGTTATATTGTAATTGAAACGACCTGCTTGGTTGATAACAAAATAAGAACTAACTAAATTGTATTTCATTGTACTATTACACGGATTCCAGAGTAAATACTATGTTCACATGTATCAGTGAGAGTAAACAATTATATAAAATAAATTCTCATACAGCAACACTCCCAGTAGAATTTGATTTATCTCAAACCCATCTCCGAAATACATTTCTGATGTTTCTCCTTAAAAAGAGCCTTCGTCAAAACATCTGCCACCATGTTCTTTGTGCCTCTGTAATCTAATTTAATTTTTGATTCTTCTATCAATTCACGGATATAGTGGTGTCTAACTTCGATATGTTTTGTTCTGGCATGATATGAGACTCCAGATGCTAAACATAAAGCACTTCTGTTGTCGCATAATATTGTGGGTACACCCAAAGAAATGGACATGGACAAATTATACCAAATCAATGAATATAAAACCTCAATTTTATTTAGGAATGAAACATTCCCTTAAATCACATTTGATGCTTAATTTTAAATGATATTCCGAATTTTGAATAGATTATTCCTAACTAAGCATACATTATTCAATAAAAATTATTCTTAATAATTCACGATCAATGATTATCGTGAACAATTTAACAAAAAACAAAAAAAAATACAGTTTTAAATATTATACAAACATTTCATCATTTATCACCGCTTTGTGCATAATTTATACACAATAAACATAATATTCATCGTCTATCTCAGTTTATGCATAATTTGATCCTATCATTCATATTATATACCGTAATCCTTTCACTTCTCTTTCTCTCCTTTTCTCGGCCTACGTGATCTTGATTCTTTGTTGTAGCGTCATTACATCAAAAAACGCGAAAGGAAAAAGTGGTGAAATATCATAAATATATCGGAAATATAAAATTAAAAGTTAATTTAAAAGTTCAATTTAGTGAATTGATTTAAAATTAAGTGTTTATTAAAACAAATTATTAGAAATACATTTATTAGTGGTAAAATAATTTGATTTGGGTACCTAATAGTGAAAATTAAAAAAAAAAAATTGGCTATTGGATAATTATATTAGGTGAGTATTTAGATAAATCAATTAATAATTTTAATAGCTTTTGATCACACCACGAAATAAATTTAAATTTAGATTTTACTAGCAAGTTTAATACATAATTTCATAATTCACAAGGCGATTAAAATTTTCATTTATTGTATACCTAACGGGAGTTTTGCACGTTGATCCTATTTGGAAAAAATGGGGTAATAGTTTAGTAATAGTGCGTAATTGTTTTTGTATTGTGTTACAGTTTTTAATTTGCTTTTTATTTTGTTTGTTAAAAGTAATGTAAAATTCTTTACTCTCCGATGCATTTTAATTGTGATGAGCAGAACCGATGGTTTCGTTTATGTGTTAAATTATTTCGTTTTATTCATTTAATTCAATTATGAATAACGTTTTATTTTCTATAAATTTCATTAATAAATCCACACCTGTTAATCGAAATAAATATAATAAAACTTGAATTGTGATTTTTTTAGTATCCATGATAATCAAGGTATAGACTAAATAAATTATAATACAATATTTTGAAATCAATTTTTAATATGAAGTTTGAATTTTTTTATTAATAATTGCTTCATCCAAGCGGTTGGGAATATATTATGGTATGAATTACGAGTGCGGGGTGAAATCTAACGTAAGATTAGCTGTATTAACTCAAGTTCCACATTCAGTTCGTTCTTCTACTTTAATTCGTGTTTTTGACATTTTTTTGTTTTAATAACAAAATTTTAATTAATTAATAATATCTTAATTAAATTTTGTTCCCACTAAAGTTATAAATTTATTAATGAAATTTCTGTGTAATAAACTGTAATTTATAAATGAATTAATTAAAAAAAGCTAAATTTAAAATAAAAACAATATTTCTCGGTTTTAGATACTAAAAACATAATTGAAACTATCACTGTTAGTTTTGTTCATCGCAATGACTAATATACTATGTATAAATACATCAGATAGTAACTCTATGTACGTTCGGAAGTTGGTTATGTGTATGTTTAGCGTCGTTAGTAACATTAGTTTATAAACAAAATAACTTTTAATACCTCGTAATTGAGATACACGTTACATTTTCTATAGGAATCACATTAGAACCGAAAGGATCAATACCATTTTACAGTAAGTGGGTTCAAATTGTATTTCAATAATTTACACATGTATTTGGGGAAAACTTTATTAGATATTAATCTGTAGTATATTAATTAAGCAATCCTACTTTAATTTAGTTAGTTTAGTAGTTTGAGGTAGTGTGTAGATAATTAGGTTACCTACCATACACTTGTTTACTTTTGCATAAGAAAAATCACACAAGTCATTTAAACATCAATTGAAATAAATTGGCTAAAACTTATTTTTTTATTAATTTCAATTATAGATGGAGCCAGAGAATAGCGATATCGAAGACAATGATATACAAAACCTCGACGAATTTATTTTTATACCAATAGATTGTCCACTTGCCCAACTTTTAAAGGAATGGGATATGGAATTTTTGTTACCGAAACTTATAAGTACGCATAAAAATAGTATAGGTAGAATTTTTTGACATAAACTTAACATTAAATTAATTTAGATAGAAACATCAATATGAGTAATCTCAAATATTTAACCGAGATTGAAATCAGTTCTATTTTCAAGAATGACCTTGGAAACCAAGCGTGTTTTAGGGCCAAATTCATAGAATGGAAAAGAAAAAATGTACTGACGTGAAGTAATCAATTATTAACTTGATATATTAACTTAGTTGAAACTTTTTGCAGAATTTACCGCATTGCAAAACATTAAATGAGAGTTTTGAAACTGAATCAAATACCAGTAGTAGCCATTTAATTCTTCAGCAGTTCTCTGCAGATACTGAAATACTGCATTCGACAACTCCGACGTCAATGACGCCTAGTCCATCACCGACGGTTTCACCAATTTTTTTTGTATGTTATTTTATTTTATGTCATGTAGTTAATTTTTAATTTTATGATTTTATTAGGATTTGAAATTTTTTTTCGAATCTGCCACTGGCAATAGTATTAAAAAGATGTACGACACACATAAACCTCCGCAATTCACACCTGAGCTCAGGGAATTATTATGCACTTATATTGCACGTTATTACGTGGAACACAACAGATGCATGACGCTAACTGACTTCCGTTCTGTAACCTCACAAATAGTGGATTTTTTTCCTGAAGAAAATGCAGTGAGTTTATTAATTTTGACTTAATATACTTAATATAGTAGAACGATATGTATTAAAATATAGTAAAATTATGATACAAATTTTTTTTATTTTAATGGCAGCGCTTTTTCTCTCAGTAAATACATTAAATAAAATTACAAAATATTGTAAGCCTGCGTTACAATACTTCACAATAATATCGAAATTATTTCATTGGCAAAAAAAAATTTTACTATACATTACATAAAGTTAGAACTTAAATACCTAACCCAATTTAAATTATTTCAACTCTAATAAATCATATTAATTTTTTTTTATGATATAGGAATATTATTTTAAAACGACAAAAAATCCATCAGGGAAATTATACAATAAGTAAGTACCGGGTTATATCAAAAAATTTGAGGAGAATTGGATGTTTCACCGACATTAAAAGAAGACGCACTCAAACACCTATCGCTGATACACAAGAATCCGATGCTGAACTAACAGGTGCAAACTTAATACATAATTTAATTCTAATTGGCATAGTGCATCGTAATTCCATGTTATATTTTATTTAGATAACGAGGAAGTGTGTGATAACAAGGATTGGCTCAAAGTACATAACACTCCCTGGCAGGTTGTTGAACAAAAGTGGACCGACACTTTTAACATCCGCAGTCGCCAGGTAGACAAAGCAAAAGACACTGCTTCTTTATTTATGGAATGGCCTTTATATACAAATACAAAAGGATTTCGTCTTGTAAGTATCACTAATGTAATTAAATTACAATCTACAAAACTCAATTTTGATTAGTCTCATGTATATAATTATTAATTTAAAAAGTAAATAAAGCATATTTTAAATGTTTTAGTTACATTACTTACGTCGAAATATATAATATATTTTTGTCAAGTAAATCATAATAATATTTTCATTATATACGAAAGCTTCTAACCGAAATAATTTAAAAATTATATTTAATTTAATTTTCGAATATAATGGATAGGTCATTTAAATTGTTCACTACACTATTAAAGCATAAACTAAATAATATCATTTAGACGTCTCAAGACAAATGAAAGTTATTCTCCAAAATTTACGGGTTCCTCCACATTTTAAATAATATTTAAACATAGACTTTACTTTCTATGTTATACAAATACGAGCATTGTTTAGGTAAATGTATGATGAAATATTAAGATATGTCTTTAGATGTTTACATGTATAATATTATTTAGTTTATGATTAAAGATTCGGGATTTGTATATTATATCGTCAGCCATAACTTAGTGCTATAATTATATCGATGATTTTTCTCGAGTTAAAATCGGGCTGAATATTCTGCTACGATCTTAACGAATCAAAATCATCGATTATTAATTACAGCATGAGTTGTATTTAGTAAGGGAATACAATTTTCTCATTTAAAATGCAAAATAGTCGCCATTTTTGGGCCAATTTGCGCCATTGAAATTGTATTGTCTCATAAATGACACAACAACAAAATGTAAACAAGATTGTTATTTTATTATTTGTCGATAGATCGAAATTGATTTTGAGCAGATTTATCCTAATAATCACGGCCAACTCTTTAAATCTTGGGGTAATTTTAAAAGCAAAATAGGAGACATTTTTAAAAAACACTTGAAGGACAAAGCAGCTGTAGAAATATTTAAAAATGTATCCAATAACGAAGGTAATGAACTTACTTATACTATAAGATATTGTGTTGTGTGTGCGTGTATGTGTGTGTTGTGTGTTTGTGTGTGTATGTATCTGGCTTGTCCAAAAGATGGATATTGGTTATTTTTACCATTTTGTGAATTTTGTTGCCATTGTCTGCCCAAATTTCACCAAATCGCGAATAAGCATATTGGCAAAAATGATTATTTTGTATTAATTGTATATCCCTTTCCGGTCCAAAAAGGAAAATTTTTCTTTTTAAGTAAAGGTCAAGTGTATCATTTGTGATGGTTACGATCAAAGCCCGATGGTTTTTGTTATTATTTTTTATTTTTAATATTTTTGTCACAGTTCAAGCCTAATCCTCACTTTTGTTACATTACATTAAAGTATTCAATAATGGCTGTAACATCACAATTGTAACACTTGGTTCGAGAATCTTATGTTAGTTTAGTTGAATGGTTTGCAAAGAAAATAATTTCACAATTGTGAGAGCTGATCTGTATTGCATATACAAATAATAATTTTTATGGACTCTGCTTCATACCCTCACAATTGTATTAACTGGACCGGAAAGGGATATATGTATGTATGTATTGTCTTTTTAGATATTCATCACATACAACTTTGCAAATTGTTGCATTTCGTGTTAAAACCATCCGGAAAACTTAAGCAGCAGGATAAAATTTGGAAATTTACGATAAATGATTCAATTGAATCATTTATAGTAGAAGTAACTGACGCATCTCAAGTTGCGGAGAAAATAGAAACTGCCAAATCATTTTGCATATCTAAAAACTTAAGATTACAACCATTTATTATTTATATAAATTGCAGTGAACCACAATTCTGTGTAGCGTATGACAACATTTATTATAGTTTTAATAATTTTTTGGTAGCACTTGATATATGTTTTAAAGTGTTTTTTATTTTTAAGCTTACATATCCAAAACAATCTGAGAAATGTTGGTTATTTATACAGAAATATTTATATAACATAACGACTAAGTTTGATAATTTAACTCCCGACTTAATCGACATAATTTCACAAATTAACAAATAAAAATGTACATTTTTTTTTATTTTTTGTTCATAGTGGTGCTCGTTTGCAATATTTTCTTCTTTTTTTCTATATTTAGTTCTTTTTTATTTTTATTCGTGAAATAGAAAAAATATTTTTAAATTGAAATTAAATTATTTGAAATTAAAGAATAACTAAGCAAAATAACTTATGTTGTTTATGAAAAGAAGGTAAGAAAACTCCTTATTATTGAAATCTATAATTTATTTAACTGAGAAAACTAATTACATATATAATAAAACTAAAGCAATTAAAAAATTAAAATGTTTGCCTGTTTTATCTGCTCTAATTCATATAACGACATTAATCAATTATTGAAACACTTTACATATATACATCTGCTAACACCATCCGCTGTTTTACAATGTGCTCAAGAAAAGTGCAATCAGTTATTTTCAAACCGAAATTCCTTTAAGCGTCATTTACAAAATAACCACTCAAAAAATCCCTTGGTATTAATTTACCTATTCAAAATCAAGATTTGCTAACGCCAAACTTATCACCGCCCGCTATCTCCGATGAATTAAATAAATCTAATTTTATTTCGTTTCAAAAAAAGTATTCTAAAATCAGATCAAGCATTGAAATTCGTGTTAGGTTTATATTCAAAAACTAATATGACAACAAGTTTAATTAATACAATTTTAAAAAGTTTTAGAAATGAAATTTTGAGCTTTTTGATTGAGATCCTTAAAGATATTATACCTTCTGTTTCAAGTTCAGAATGTGATTTCATAGAAATTCTTGATGTGATTGTATCAATATTTGATAAAGTAAAAACGGAATACTTGTTTAACCAAGAATTGAAGGAAACAATAAAATTTGAAGGTCCGCAGAAATGTATAATACATAATGAAATACAACAAGCGTACCTGTACTCATCTGGTCAACCAGTATTCAAAAATGTAGATTTTGTCTGTGTTCTCTCGCCAATTATTTATCAAATAAAAACTTTTTTTGAAAGACCTGGTGTACTTGAAGATACGCTAAAAAACACTAATCTTCTGCTCAATTCAGGAAATAATTTAGAAAATTTCGTTCATGGAAAATTGTGGAGAGAGAAATTGAACTTGTTTTCACAAAACGAGATAGTTTTGCCGTATATTTTATACTATGATGACTTTGAGACTAGAAACGCCTTAGGAGGTCATGCAGGATTCTATTTTTATTTTCCAACTCTATCTTCAAGTAACTTAAAACTAAATAATATATTTATAGCACAGTTAATGAGAACAAGTGTATTTAAAAAATTTGAGATTAATCGATCGCTTTCTTATTTAATAGATTGCTTAAAAATTATTGAAACCAAAGGTATACTTTTAAGTATAGAAAATAATAAAAAATGTGTTAAGTTTGTTTTAGGTCTCGTTATAGGAGATAATTTGGCTTTAAATTCTATAATGGGATACAGTTCATCATTTTCTCACAACTTTTACTGTAGGCTATGTAAAGAGGAGAAATCTATTCTTGAACATTCTGTGTCTGAAAATACCTTCAAATTACGTACTGTAGACAATCATAGAACGGATATCCAAAATAACGATTTCAAGTCATGTGGTGTTAAATTTAATTCAATATTCAATGAGCTTAAAACTTTTCATGTAACTAATAATTTGTATTGTGATATTATGCATGATGTGTTCGAGGGTATAATAAAATTTGGATTAGCGCAGGCTTTAAAAATTTTTATTTACGATAAAAATTATTTCACGTTAGAGTTCCTCAATAGTAAATTTAAAACATTCGATTATGGCGAGATAGAAGTCCCGAACCGTCCTAATTTAATAAAAGAAGATCATATAAAAAATATAAATTTGCATATGTCTGCAAGAGAGAGTTATTGCTTTATGAAGTATTTTCCAATTTTTGTGGGTAACAAAGTCCCTAAAAATAATTTGTGTTGGAAATATGTTTTATGTCTTTATATGAAATATGTTTTATGTCTTTATGATCTTGTTGAATTTTTATTGAAAGATTCGTTTAGTAAAATTGATATAAATGCTTTAAGGCTGTATGGTACTCATTTTACCAAAATAAGGGTATCGTAAAAATCAATTTGTGGCTACAAATATTTACCAATTGACATATTTTTTGTTTATTGATAAAGCTTAAGGTATTTTTGAGGGAATAATACAGGATTATTTAAAAATTATTTATAGTTTATCCGTAATAAAAATTCAAAGTTGACCAAATTTTGGATAAAGGTGCTTACGGAAAATTCAATTTTCTTAACTTTTTCTCACTAAACCATATATATCTTTTATATTGGCCTATGCAGAAAGATATTTTTGAGGGATTAATTCATGATTATAAAGATTAATATTAAAATAAGAAAGATATAATCAAAATACTAAGAATATCGATATATTTATCGATACGAAAAAATTGAGTATCGATAAATATATTTTTTATTGTTAAAATCTCGGCTAATTTTTGATTTCATTTTACTCTACGAGATGGCTAACCATAAAAAATGGTAAATGCCCAGGATATTATCGTTTTATAATAAAAATGATGAAACAAAACATTAATTATGTTTTGTTCCATTCGTTGTTATTGTTGTAGCCAGTACAGCAAAACAAATAAATATTTTCTTAGTGTGGAAAAGACAAAAAATTTGAAATCTGAAAAATAATAGTTACATTTTGGTTATAAAGACCGTATGTAAATTTAGTTTTTAAATATGTATTAGAAATAACGGTAGTGACAAGTTTTTATAATAACAATTTTAATAATAACATTCATAATAAAATATTAATTGATAGCCATAGTTTAATTGTTATACATTACAATAAAACATGAAACAAAAATTGAATTTTGGTACAAAAAAACGGAATTTTCGTAACAGAGCACGAATTGGGTACGTACATATTATTATTTAATTACATATTATATTTTCATTATATGTACATATATTTATGTTCTGCGACAGAAAACGCTGGGGAAGAAATATTGAATTATCCAATAATGTGGGTGTTGACAATCAAAATTGTATTGATTCAGCTAGTTTAGCGGAGGTAACAGTAAATCAGGCAGATTTATTCACAACTGAAGAAGACAATAATGATGGCGGTTACGTAGATGTAATAATTATCAATGACCAAAATTCAACTGACTGTATTGACAGTAATAATAATAATGCAACTAATTCAATTGAAATAGATGACAGTGATATTTTAACCGAAGAACTAAATGTTCCTAATAGTTCCAATATGAAATTAGAAGGGAACAGAATTGTAAATATTGACTTTTTTTTTCAAAGTTTAGTAACAATAAGCGAACATAGCAATGCTTTCGGATGTACATTGAAAAACTTGAAAATTATTGGTGAAAAAAAAAATGGGGCTAGCTGCTAAGTTATATTTTCGATGTAATATGTGCAATATGAAATTAAATGTATCAACCCAAAATAATAATGACTCTAAATCACTGGACAATTTGAATTATCAGAGCATATTAGGAGGAGTGTCAACAGGAATTGGATATTCGCAAACAGAGGAGTTCTTTGGAGTGTTGAACATACCATACATGTCATCTCGGACCTACCAAAATGTTCAAAAACGTGTTCAGGAAGACATAAAAAAAATAAGTGATGCAGATATGTTTGAAGCAGCAATGGAGGCAAAGCAAATAGCTATAGAACAAGGCGATGTAGCTGAAGACGGTGTCCCACTAATCACCGTACAAGCAGATGGCTGTTACTCCAAGAGGACTTATGGAGTTGGAAGCAACTATTCTTCTCTATCTGGAGTAGGTACAATAGTAGCACACTCCACCAAAAAGGTAATTTGGAGTACGGTCCGCAATAAATATTGCTGCATTTGCCAAAACGCTAAGAATCAAAACACAGTCGTAAAAGAGCATGACTGTAATCAAAATTATTGTGGTCCATCAACCTGTATTGAAACGTCCGCAATAGTTGAGGGTTTTTGCAAAAGCGAGCAACTTTATGGAATACGCTATAACAAAGTTATTGCAGATGGCGATGCAAGCGTTTATGCTAATATATTAAAGGCCAGACCATATGCGAGTACTCATATTGAAAAAATTGAATGCCGAAATCACCTTATGCGAGTGTTTCGTAAACATGCAAGGGAACTTGCTGCAAATACTAAATTCCATCCATCTATTCGGAAGCTGTTTACAAACGGACTTTTACGGTGTTGTGTTGGAGTTCGATCTGCAATCAAATATCGAAAGGTACAAAATACTTCTACCGCAGAAAAAATTAAGTATCTCGCAAATGACATTAAAAATGTTCCGTATCATGTTTATGGAAAACATGCTGATTGTGCCACCTATTTTTGCGAACAACAAAAAAGTGAAGTTTCAGAAACTTTCAAGAAATTTGAAAAATCGGGAATGATCACTAATATAACCGATCTATTTAAAAGATTAAAATATAATTCAAGTAGTTTGATTTATGACGTAGAGTCCAATGCTGTTGAACAGTTCCACTCAATCATATGCAAAACAGTTGGTGGAAAACGCATAAACTTTTCTCGTGGACAATCGTACACTTCTCGTGCAAAATTTGCTGTATTACAGCATAATACAAAAAGTGCCCATTACTGGTATGAAAAATGTTTGCTGAAAAGAAGTCCTAAAAAACGAATTATTTCCATTGAAAGAAAAAGAAAAGGATTTGCTAAAAAAAGGCTTGACAAAGGTAATTTAAAGTATTAAATAAAATGATACAATTTTATATGATAATATATTCATTTCTAGATAGTATGCGCAAAAAACATAGAACAGCCTCTAGAGGAGAAGACGCTCACTATGGAAATGAAACATGTGAACGGCCGGACATGACTGAGGCTGAGCTTTTAGAGTCGAAACAAAATGTCATTTTGAAATTAAAATGCGAAAGGGACGATCGGCACAATATACAAATAAAAACTATCGATCAATCGCAGAGTACATTATGGCATGAGATGCGACTTAAGAGATTATCAAGTTCCAATTTTGGTGTAGTTTGTCGGTCTCGGAATGAGCAAAGTTTTCCAAATAAAGTAAAGCAAATCCTTTACAATTCGGAGTCCGCATCATTCGCGAAAGCAGTAGTTTGGGGTAGGGACCACGAAGAAGATGCTATAGCTGCATTTGAGCAGGAAACTCAGTTTAAAGTTGAAAAATGTGGTCTTTTTATATATGACAAATACCCATGTTTATCTGCCAGTCCGGATGGTATAATAGATACTGATGCGGTTGTCGAAGCAAAGTGCCCATATAATTCCCGGTAGTTGCATCCTTTAGATGCTATTAAACTAAAAAAAATTAAATACGTAAAATACGACAGTGAAAATGATACGTTTGTGATTAATAAAGCACACCCGTATTATTACCAAATGCAAGGACAAATGGAAATAACAAAAAGAAAAATTTGTTTTTTCGTTATCTGGAGTTTGAAGGGGATGATATTTTTAAAAATACCGCATGATGCTGATTTTTTTGAAAAAGAAATGCTTCCTATTCTTTTAAAGTTTTATTTTAATTCCTTACTTTTAGAAATAGTGGACAGTCGCTATAAAAGAGGAATGATGCTACGAGATTACCCTCAATGCGCAGATAATAATTTTGATTAATAAAGAAGATACTACTCGCTTAAATTTGTAAAATTTGTAAATTTTTTATTTAAAAGTATTTAATAAAACATACCAAGTTTCAATTTTTCTCGTTTACATTTTTTAATTATTTTAAAAAACAAATTAAAAATTGTAAATTTGTTTTAAATTTCATAAATCTAGTATAAAACATAAAACAGAGCACATTTGTAAATGAAACATGAGGAGTGTTACGGCTGCCTACTAAAAAAATAAAAATAAAATTTGTATCTTGTGGTGCAGCGCTTGTCATTTCAAATTGTTGTAGGGGTGCGCTTCTACGATCTTTTTATTTAGTATATTTCGTTTATTGTTTTTGTTGGAATGATGGTATATCGCAAATCATACTTGTATGTAATTTTCTCTTCAGTTCAATGAACTTGAGTTTTTGTGTGGATCTGCTCTTGCTATTGCTTTGAGGTTTGTATATATTACATGATGGCTATGTAGTGACACACATGGGTCCAGACACACAGACATCCAGACAGACGGACGGACATTTTTTTTTGTTTTGCATTTTCAAACTCAACGACTTTCAAAACGTCGAGAAAAGTGGTTTTGGACCAACCAAATTTTTCGTCATTTTTGACAGGATTTCAATACTTTGGTCTTTTTAGACCGAAGTAATACCGGAGTTTAGCGATACCCTTATTTTGGTAAAATGAGTACCATAAAGCCTTAACGGGCCTTCTTATTTTTTTTGGATGGAGGCAAAATAGTACGCACAAAAATAAAACAGATTACCGAAAATTCATAAAAATCCGCTTGATGTAATGTTTTATTTGGATAAGCGTGGGATTTGGGTATTCTATAAAAAATTTAGTGTTTTTTTAGTGGATCGGTTGTGTAGTGATCTTAATAGTTTAAGAATATATTACGCCCTATATACCATACATTTTTTATATACACAATATATTATGTATGTTACATAAATTTGTATAGTAATTTTTTTGTCTGGTTAAAATTTCTTTGAGTTTCCAGTAGTTTATTAAATACTATTTAGTAAGGAAAGTTTGTAATTAATTGATAAAACAAATTGGAATTGAAATCAAATCAATTATAGTGTAACGTTAAATTGGCATTGGGAGTAAGCGAGTGTGGTAGTAGCAAACAATTTTTATTTTCAACAACCCGCCACAAGAGCAACCTAGGATACTTTACGTGTGTGGTGTGTCTAATGCGATTTAGAGTAAATACAATTCTATTTCAATTTTCCTTATTTTTGCCTGTCTGTCATTACACGATTTTCACAAAAACCGGATTATTTCGTTTTCATAACGCGATTTTTGACAATCGGGATAAATGAAAATCGCGATTAACTTTGTGTCTGTCTACGGTAATAACCACTTGCGAAAATATAATGAAGAAAGAGATAGTACCTACATAATACGTATATATTTAAACATACTGAGTTGCCATAGAAACAATGAAAATAAATAACCGAAATAGTACCTAAGACACTACATTTATTTTGCAACAAAATAAAACAAAAAACAAAACGATATTTTTTTTAGCTGAGACACATTTTTGGACATTTAAATATCGATACAAAAACAGAAATTTTTTTTGGGTACCATACAGCCTTAAGAGAAATGATAAAAACTCACCACACCAAATATATCAATTGCTTTGACACGAATTTGAGACCAAAACATCATTTTCTCTGTCACTACCCACGTCTAATTAAATATTCTGGACCATTGAAACCATTAAGTTGTATGCGAATGGAAAGCAAAAATAGGCATGTAAAAGAATATTCAAAAGTTTGTAACTCACGAATTAACTTACCATTATCCCTTAGTAAAAAATGCTGTTACAACTTCGCATTGGATATAATAACTAGCCATCTATTCAAAACTGATATTGAAATAATTAAAACTAAAACAATGCGAACTACGAATTGTAATTATGCATATTACAGTAATTTGAATATGGATCGTTACTTAAGAAATAATGTATTACATTTACTTTCCGTAGTTCGCTACAAAGGAACATTATTTAAAAGTGGTTTTTATATATGTATATGAATCATCAAAGTTATATTTAATACAGGATATGTTATTGTCTGAAAATAAATTGTTATTGATTCTATTAGAAACTGAAGTACTGTGTTTCGATTCAAATTTAAAAATTTACAAAACAGGAAAGACAACAGGTGAACATTTTTTTAAAAATATTGATACGCTTCTAACCAAAAAACCATTTGAATTACATATATTGAGTAATGGGAGTAAATATTTTTTACCAAGAACTGTTTAGTTATTTGTAAATATGTACAAAATGTAGAGTTCATTTACCTTAAGGATTTGTGATAATAAAATTATTATTCTCATATTATTTATTAAGTTTATTATTGTTATTTTAATTAAATTTTATTTTTTAAATAATATTATATCAAATTTCTGAATTGAATTAAATATGTTTACATTTATTGATAATTAATAATGCACCAAATTTATTATATTTTAAGAATATGGAATGACTGCTGCTTGCATAATTAATGGAAAGAAATTAAATAAATTATACTTAAAATTAAGTTAAATATGCATTTTAATATATAATTCATTCCCTTCCAACGTATGAATAATCTGTTAGTTCTTCACAACTTATTCTTAACTAAACATGATGAATATTAGTTGTACACAAAACTTGCATAATTCACTATTACCAATTCTTGAGTTATACTTAACTAATAATACAATCTTCAAATTTAAAGAATAAATTGAACTGTACTTTACTCTACCTATACCTTATTGTAACAAAATTGATCCATATCCTATGTATAAATTAATTCTCAATATTGCGCTATTCATGCATTATTAGGTATAATAAAGATTAATAAAAGGAATAAGCCATGTTTCTTGAAAATTGCATGCATCATTCCATAATAACGTATTATTATTCCTAAGCCAGGAACTGTTGAAAATGGAACATAATTTTTGTATGGAATATTCCTTATGTGAATATCATATCCAAACTTTTCTCTGGGTGTACGGGCTGATTATCCCCAAATAACTCCTTCTGAAGTCCACTTATCCACATCGCTTCCTGGAAAGCCGAAGAAAGTGACATGTACTCTGCCTCTGCGGTTGATAAGGCAACTGTTGGTTGTCGTTTTAAATTTCACGATACTACTGCTCCCTGATTCATAAATACATATCCTGTATTTGAACATCGTTCATCAATATCTGCAGCCCAATCTGCATTACTATATCCAAGAATTCCAGTATGTTTTTCACGGGAATATGTCAATTTCAGATCTGAAGTTCCCTTTAAATATTGTAGAATTCTTTTTACCGAATAATTCCAATGCGACTTGCCTGGGGTCATGTTGTAACAGCTAACATTACTTACAGCAAATGATAAATCCGGTCTTGATAGTTGTGCTGCGAAAAGAATACTTTCAACCGCTTCCTGGTATGGACACATATCATTTCATTTCACATATCATTTGTGATCCTTTGATTAGAATCAAATCTTCCATCCGCAATCCAAGGCAATAAACGGCTTCACCTAAATCCAACATTTTGAACCGCTTCATCAGTTCTGTTTTAATCCATGCCTTCACATCTTTATCATTGGTAAAAATGATAAAATCAACAACATAAATTGCGGTCATCAGTGTTTTTTCTCCATCGAGCTTGAAGTAAACACAAGAATCAACTTTTGAGCGAGTGAGCCCCATTTCTTTCAGATTGCTATCTAACTTTTGGTTCCAAATTTTGCTCACCTGTTTCGGACCATAGAGAGATTTTCGAAGCTTGCACACTTTAGTTCCACTGGTAAAACCTTCTGGCTGCAGCATATGTGTAAATCTCCTCAGGTAAGTCACCTTGCAAAAACGCATCTGATCAATGTCAGATCTTATTTTGCTGCCAAACTAATGAGATATCTTATAGAGCTGAACAGCACGACTGGGGCAAACGTCTCATTATAGTCTACACCTTTCCCTTGCGAACATCCTTTTATTACAAGGCGGGCTTTATACCGAGCAGTCTGACCTGTGGCATCTCTTTTTGTTTTAAATACCCAACGACAGTCAATGGGTCTCTTCCCTTCCGGTAAATCACATAGTTTCCACGAATTATTTTCTTGAAGTGAACAAATCTGTTCTTAAAATTTTTATTTTCCGACCTGTTTGATTTTCGGATAATAGTTTGAATTTTTTAAAATAATTCGACTCTTCGGTTTTAGTGCTTTGGATGTAGACTAGCACTTTCTTTGAATAATCATCGACAAAGGTAAGAAAATATTTTCCACTACCAAAAGATTTCTGCCCAATCGGACCACAAATTTTCGAGTGTATCAAATCTAAGCGATTATATGACTGTGTGCAGGAGTTATTAAACGATAGTCGTGTCTATTTTCCAATTTGCTTATCATTAAAATAAACTGCATTTTCATTATCTCTTAATTTTTTCATGCTATTCATATTTAAATGACCTAATTCCCTGTGCCATAAGTCATATTCTGAAAAAACAGCTGGCAGCATTACTCTTTCGACACCCGGTGTATCCAATTTGTACACTTCACCAGTAAGTGTGGCAGTGGCAATCACACTTTTTGATTCTTGTTAAAAACCGTACATCTATTCGAGTCAAATGTCATACGATTTCCATTTTTGACCATTTGACTGACCGACAGTAAATTAGTACACAACTGAGGAATGCACAAAACGTTTGTTATCTCGGTGTCTTGCACGTAATTGTTAACCAACAATTTCAATTTCAAATCTCCGATACCTATCATTTTTATTCGTGTGTCGTGTGCATTGACAACTTCATTCGTAGGTGGATTTAAAATTTCCTTTAATAAACTTGCATCCATTGACATATGTGATGATGCGCCTGAGTCTATGTACCAACTATCCTATACTGCAAATGAAGTAAATAATAATGTGGAATTGCCTTGCTTGTCTGAGTTTGCCTTAACATTTTTATTGCAAGTGCAATTATTCACCAGATGTCCTAATTCATTGCAGTTATAGCAGCAATGAATATTTTTGGTTATACATTGGCTTTCCTGATTAGAAGCTTTTGTTGCTATAGTGCAATCTGATGACAAATTGTCCAACTGTATGTCCTGAAGCAGCTTCACTTTAATTGAATCGGATTTTTTGTATATCCACGCCTGAACTTTCGATGCTCATAATCATTAGCTTGAATTTATCAGGCAAACCGGATAATAGAATTGTGCCTACCTATTCATCACTCAGATTCATGCCAATATTTCTCAATTTGTGAGCGGTCGATTCAATCGAATTAACATATTCTTCCACTGAAACGCAGCCTTCCAGAGATGTTGTAATTAACTTTCACAAAAGCCCAACTTTCCATGTAATACCAGAATTCAAGAACGCCTTTTCAAGAGCTTTCCAAGCCTCTTGAGCTGTTTTACTTGTTCGAACATGAATGAAATTAATTGGATCAATCAAAAGAATAATTTTTACGTTTGTTTTTGAATTTTTTTTTCTTTTTAATCCTCACCAGTAACACACAACCATATGTATATTCCTTAGGTAATGAAACAAAGAACGGGTTGGAATAAATGGAATACATTTTCCATAACACCAGGAAATTGTTTACTGTCTAATCTCCAACCACCCTGAATAACTTCACCAGTCTGAAGTTCCTTATTCTTATAGCTTGCTTTCAAATATGTTTCGGCCATATCACTTAACAAAAAATTATGTAAGAATAATATCGCTTTTATGACATGTTTTATTGTCAACCCACATCCCAAATTTTTTTTTTTACATTCGCGCAATACCACTGATAAAATCCCAATTTGACAATTCGTCTGGCTCTGCTTAAGCATTCAGTCTTTGTCGACCACTTGGGAATGAGCGCATTAAATTCTCCAGTAATTGAAACACTTCGTCAGCAACAAATATGTACTGCATTTTTTTTTAAATCTTCAGAAAAGTCGCGACTTTCTGGTATATTACAATTATTTTAAATCGTAAGTTGAAACTTTTAGTGTTTTCGTATACAGCTTTTTACCCAATTCACTCTCTTTAAAAATACCTCTATCGCTTCTTCGCCCTAGCTCTCCGCTTCAATATCTACATAACTAAACCTGTATTCAGCATCACTAATTGCCATTAATACTAAGCTTTAAATGCCTTTATATAGTTCAGCACAGTAGAGAGACAATTAGGTAGGGCCTATGTTAGAAATAGTTCACTAATTATTATTGAAACGTACCTGTGTAACAACTTGCTTGCCATCAATCGCGCCTATGCAATTGGAAAAGTCCTATTATACTTCAAACTTATCGACTTGTTGCTTCCTATACGATTCATCTTCGAAAATATCCGTAGAAAATACTTCAGATCCAAGTATTTTACAGATTAAATCACATCCTTCATTTGTAATTTTCTCCTATAGTCGTTTGTCCTAGAAGATGCCCAAACTCGGTATGTTGCCTTATTTGTCATGTTCCGAAATATTTGGAATACATATTGTAATGAGATTTTGATTACAAATCTATATACATATAATGATTTACTACAACTCAATTCTCAACCTTAATTCAGGTCGTATGGACTGCGGAACTATGTATATCAAGTTTTTTAGACTTGGAACTAGTCCATCGAACAGAGCCTAAGTAGTCCATCGTATTACTGTGGCGGTCAATTAATCTCATTTCGTTTACGAGAGTAAATTCATAATTTTTTGCCAAAATTGGGGATACCTACCTATTTCTAGGTTTCCATTTCAGAATTCATATTTCCTCCGATAAATTTTCATATAATAATTATAATAATGCCCCATTTTTTACTCGTTTAATTTTTTTGTTCTTTTTCAAAATTTATTTCATCTTAAAAGCCAGAGATGTTACCTTTAACAATGAGAACTTAAAATTTATAATAAATCAAAACGTCAGAAACGTGAAATCCATTAAATGTCTTAATCCATTAAATGTCTTTGTGTACGATTCTTTTTGTCACATAAGGTAATTCAAATTCAAGTTTTGTCAAGAACAATTTAATTATGCTTTTTGCTTTGGTAGTGGGCTACTGACCTATTTGATTGTCAGGCTTGTCGGATTTGTGTTTTTTTTTTAAAACCACCAACATCGAACATTTATCGGGAGCAATCTGTCTCCGTAGCCTTTAAAACTTATTTTTTAAAACAAGTTACATAAGTCGACCTATGTAACACTGGAACTATTTTATATTTCCTGAATAAATCTATAGCTGAAAACGTATTACGTGAATCGTTCATTTCTGATTAAGTGTATGTTTGTCGTATGTGAATGAGCGATCTTCTTGATTAAGATACTTGACAAATTGAGTTTAAAATTTGTGAAATAAGTGCTGGTCTAGCCGATAAAAGCAAAAAAAAAAAAACTTTCTGTAAACTAAAATTTTCGTCAGATGTAAAAAACTACCCACCTTGTTCCATACCAAGTAATCACCAAATTCTCCTGGAAATACAGCATAATTCTAGAGGTTTATGCATACCATACATTAATTGAACACCATAGGAGAAAAAACAAATAAAAGGGCCATAAATATTCCACTGATAAATCTGATTCAAAACGACAAGAAAAAAAAAATGAAAAATAAATGCCAGTAAAGATTTTGGTTGCTGTTAAGTTTTATTGAGAACAAAATACAAACAAGTCACTTTGTTGCTTTAAATTTATACTTTCACAGTTTTTTTAATTATTGCCATAGTACAGTTATTCGTATTAATACATGAACAAGCACATGGTAAAGTCTCTGTAGACATCGTACTTATTGTAGTCATGGTATACGTACAATTACAGCTTGACTCGAGTGGTGTACAAGTCGTGGTATTGCTTGTGCCCGATACCAAGCGTGTTGGTGGTGTTAATTGACGTGCGCTATTCATCTTTAAAAAAAAATTAAATAAAAATTAAAAATTGGTCCAAATTCGTTTTTGGTTAATTTACGTCGCTTAATACTTACACTTATGATTACAGAAATTATTAAACAAACGAACGTTACTACTTTTTTCATTTTTCCAGTTTACTTAAACAATTCTTTATTAGAGTGAGCTTCATTCAGAATGTATAAAATTAAACTAATCTTTTTTATACCTTTTTGTTGGATTTTAAAACAATCCGGAATTGTTTGTTCAGCTTTAATAAGCGCACGTTTGAAAAGTAAACGTCTTATTGTTTAAAAAATGTGACTTACTGGGAGAACGATTTTTATTTACATATAGTTACATATTTCAAAGTTTATTCGAATTTATATTTCATTAGAAAAGATCATCAGGTTGAAGTAAGATTGATAAAACGAAGAATTATTGGGATTAGAATTTCTTTTAAAAGTCTATGTTTTAACCTTATACGTTCAAATATAAATTGATTAAGCTTAATTTGACTTTGGCTTAAATACCTCATAAGTACAATGTTGAAAAATCTTCCACGCAATTAGATTCTTTGAAAATCTTGTAACATTCCGGATAATCCCATGATCTTTTCATAACAATTAGAATTCTAAATTTTCAATAATTTCTCTACAGCTATATGTGCCTCAGATCAAAGTTTTTGACTAAATTTTCCTAAAGAGTTGATTGGTTTATATATCCTTCATTCATAGATGTTATTGGGTTCAATAAGAATTGGAACTTTTCGAACATCAACTAAATATCTTTGTTTGTTATTGCTATTTAAATAAGAATAAACCAACTAGAAGAGTGAAATAAATAGTTTAATTCTTTTAAACCTTTACTAAAGATATGATTAACCCTTAAGAGACACATTGGGTTCAATTAACCGAGGTCTTATTTTAATGCGCGTCGTTTTGGAACGCGTGGTCCATCGACCATCGGTCCTGTGGATTAGACCAGCTACAGTGCGCTTATTGAAGCCGAGCAGCGAGCGTCGTAAAAATAGGTACGGGCAAAAATCACCCAGTGTGTCTCTTACTTACGTCAGAAAAACGTACTCATTTAAAATATAAATTATTTTTTGGGATTATATTTCTTATCAGATTTGAATGAAATTCAGTATTCCCAATCGAAATGGGATTCTTAAATAATTTTTAGATATATATAGTACTGAAATATAGCGAGTTAGGAAGAAGCGTTTGCCATTTCTTATCCGATTTTGATGAAATTCTCAAATGATTTTTAGATAAAGTTCTGGAATATGGGCAATTAAAAAAAAAAAATAAAGTTTTGGAATGTGACCGATTAGGAAGGAATTTTGTAATTTCCTAATCGATTTTGATGAAGTTTAGCTTGTACGATGGAAATGGTTTTTGTTTGGACGTTAAAGGTTTAGTAAGGTTACTTAGTATTCCAGAAATGAGCAAAACAGTTTTAAATAGAAATTGTGTTGTCTTATTTACTGTCAACCGCAATGGTGTCTGGAACCGGGTTGATTCTATATTACTAACATACCTTTCCTTTCCTTCGATCTTGTTATTCGTAAAAGGGTGTACGGTGGACCCGGCGTATCCGGGAAACTTGGCTTGCTTCATCGTACACACAATTTGTAAAATAAAGTTGAAATATTCCGACGGGAAACTTGAACAAAATATCCGACGGGAAACTTGAACGGAAATTTTTCCTGCGATTGCTATTGACAAGTACATTGAAGCTATTCATTCCCAGACTTGACATTATAGAGGCTGATTTTATTCAATTTATTCCGATATTTTACATGATTTCGGGTCTCCACGATTCTAAAGGCTGAGCCGATTCTTTTCCTATGCCGCCGCTTCTGCGGAGGGTATATATTGTACATCACCAATAGCAAACAATACACGAAAAAAAAAATCACCAGATAAATGGACTACATATTTTAGATTTGTTGGATTATTAAATATTTATTATTCATATTTGTTTAATTATATTAAGTTTTTTTTGTTGTTCTCAAGCTGCGGTCGAATTCTCGGGTAAATCATTTACTGCGGTAAATTTACATTTTTAATGTTCGTTTTCTGTTAAATTACGCATTTTTTTCTATTTTTTACTCGTTCAATTCTTATAACAATAAAGAATAAAGTATCTAAACGTAAAAGATTTAAATTTTTTTATTTCCCTTACTCTCCAGCAAAAAAAGGTAAATGCATTTACCGAATTTTGCGGATTTACCCGAGAATTCGACCGCAGCCTCAGTTGCGTTTTGTGTGTGATCCCATTTCGTCAACTGCCTATGGGTTTTTTTACAATATAATATTTTCCTTTGGTATTGGTAACATAATAAATCTTTTAACCATACCATTATGACCTCTTAAGTGAGATGAGAGAAGTTAAACGATGCTACCTAGAATACATTCTACGATTTTGATTGGTTTGACATTTATACAATAACAAGAAAATTAAAAAATTTAGATGTACAATTTGTTTACATTTACAGTGAATTTGGATAATTAACATAAACACAAAAAATAGCATAAACATATATTCCTTATTCCTTTTCTATTCCCCTGAGTAGCGTTTTTACCGCATATTTCCGGCTTTGGCCCCTTAGAGTCAACCTCTTTAGCTTTATCAAAGGGAGCCCCACCCGTCTGGTTCGAGGTATTTTGGATTAAATTGTCCAGCTTTTGGAGAGTGTGGGTCCGCTTGTTGTATTTTGTAGTCTCATTCATATATGATTCCTACGAGTATCGGATACATAAAGGTCCACCTGCTCAGAGGTAGGTTGCCTTGTGTTCAGAAGCCCCCCAGCCTGGAAAATTATCAGCGCGAGTCGTTTTACACATTAATCCGGAAAATTCACTATCATTTAACGTGACCCGCCTTATACCTAGGTCACTTTTTTCACTTGCTAAATGAGCGTGGACTCGAAGGCGGCGGTAATAATTTTAAAATTTAAAGAGTTCTAGGATTTAATAAAAAATAAGGATTTCAATAATTCCTTGCCTTTAATAAATGTATTGTAAAATAGTCGCCACTAGAATATCATCCGAGATTGCATTAAACAAACAAGGAGCTTCAGTAAACGTTTGACGTCTTTTTGCATTGAACTTGAGTTATGTACGAAAGACGTCAAATGTTGATTGTCGCATGTCCTAGCCCTATGAAATGATAAATTGCCGCCTTTTGTTTTCTTTCGACCGTTTCCAATTTGGATGATTGGTTTTATAAACAATATAATCGGCAAGCATTGTACAAAAAATGCAACGGGCCTTCTTTTAACTTTTCTCTATGTAGAAATACTTCTAATATATGATCAAAAGTGTGACACCTTTGGTTTGATTGTAGTATATAATTATTTTAAGTTTTTCATTTGGTTAAGACTGTCAGCATAATGCTTATACTTTGCAGAAATTGAAAATTAATTTGTTTTCCAAAAAGAATATTTTTTTAAAAAATTGTGAGGTCCGTATGGACCCCAATTTTATTGCAACAGTTTTTTACTTAACCTTCAAAAATCAATAACGGTAAATCTTTGTTCTAATAATTTATTCACACTATACATATATTAAGTAACCACATTTGATAGATAAAGTCAAGAATTTGTAGGCCACTAATGTGCCTATCTTCTCTATTATCCAACAAAATATATTGCTGGGGTCTGCGCGGTCTATGTTAAATACAACCAACTATAATTTGATAAAAAAATGATGCTCCATAGTTTCTTGTCATCCTTGCGCAACCAATGCTAAGTGCCTAAATATTAATACAAACATTCTTTGATCCAGTGCTCAGCGGCTTTTGGGAGTTCTCTATTTTAGTACCATCTGTTCAAATATAACCTGGAGTTTTAAAATAAAGCAACAACGGTTAATTTTTCTTTAATATTTATTTTATCCCCTTCAAAATAATCACCATCGGAGGTGATATACATATGCCAACGTTTTTTCCAGTTTTCAAAACACTCTTCATAGGCCGGCAAAGTATGGCATTTAGCTCCCTCAGCGAATTCTCTTTTATGAACTCAATCGACTCAAAACGTTTTCCTCGAAGTGGTAATTTAAGTGTGGGAAAGAGAAAAATGTCACCCGGTGCCATATCAGGAGAATACGGGGCTTGCGGATTGATGTTGACGTTGTTTTTAGTCAAATAATCAAGAGCAAGACGGGATGTGTGATCATGTGCATTATCGTGGTGAAGAAACCATGAGTTGTTTTGCCACAATCCCTGTCTTTTTCGACGAATATTCTCCCTCAAACGCTGCAGTACGCCCAAATAATACTGTGCATTTACTGTTTGTCGCTCTTGAAGGAATTCTTTATGTACAATACCTCCAAAATCGAAGAAAATAGTCAAAAGAACTTTAATTTTTGAGCGGCTTTGACGTGCTTTTAAAATTTCAGACAAGCTCTTTGCTCAACTAAATTCAACATTGTAAAATTCGCAACACACACCAAAGGTAGACTTGTTTAGACGCTAGCTGTAAACAAACTAAGTGACTGATCGCGCTCACATTTGGCACGAAGTCTACTGACAGCGCTACCAACCGTAGACAAAAAAAAAATTCAGCAAAATATTCAGCGCGGTCGGTTTGAATGAACAATTCCGGGTTATATTTGAACAGATTGTCCTCGTATGTAAATAATTATTAAAAAACACAAATTGTTGAAAAACGTTGTAATTTCTATTATTGTATTGGAATTTCAATAAATCGTGAATCGTTGCAAGGCCGAATGTATCGGTAGGCCGATTGTGTCAAAAGGCCGAATGTGTCGACGAGCTGATTGTGCAGAAAGACCGAATGTATTAAAACGCCGAATAAAAGTGAAACGAATTAAGGTAAGTGAAGGAAAATTTTCTTAAGTAAACGATGATTCTATTGAAGGAGAATTGTGTTAAGTTAAGCAAAATTTGATTCAGTCAAGTTAAGGAAAATTATAGAAAATTAAGAAAAATTCTAGTAGGTGAAGGACAATCCTATTAATTGAATAAATTTTAATAAACACAGTTAAGAAATGATAGTTCGATTTTTGCTTTCATAGAGTACAGATCGGATCGCATTAAAGAATAAAATTAAATTTTTTTTAATTTTTTTTTTATATTAATATACAGTTGTGTTATCACTGTGTCAAAAAATAAAAATATAATAAATAAAAACATAAAAGTTCAGTGTAAAAATAAATAACACTAGTGATATCTTGTCTAATTCATATACCACTCAACATGTAGTGGTATGAAACCAATTAAGAACTAAAAGTGATTCCTTAATACTTGGAGTTCCCAAAAATACGACACCGGGTTAAGATTAAATACGTCTACAATGTCGTCCAGTGATGTTTTTACGCATAACCGTTTCGATCCTATACATGTCGATGACATAACGGATGAACAACACTTTCACCATGACAAAAATCAAACGGTTGTCAATAAAAAATCAAAAATTCCTCCAATAATAATAAAAAAACAAAAATGTGAGGTAATTAAACAATTAATGAATGAAATTGATGTTCAAAATTATAACATGAAGGTAAACGAAAACGGAATTTTACTTCATATTACCAAAATAATGGAATACAAGAAAGCATTATGATCTATTGCAACAAAAAAAAATAGAATTTTTCTCTTACGAGCTATAGAGGAAAACAAAAGTGTGCAATTTGTGTTGACTGGGTTACATAGTATGACCGATGTGAAATTAAAACAAATATTGGCCGAACACAATATTATGCCAGACGAAATAATCAATATGCATGTAAATAAAAAACGGTACGATGATCAACAAATTTATATTCTTTATTTTAAGAAAGGAGAGATGACCTAATACTTAAGTCACTTAGTAGTAAAATGGGCTTACTTTACCAAAAAAGTTAACCCCATACGATGTAGTAGATGCCAACATTTTGGCCACGGCACTAAACAGTGCAATCTTAATCCTAGATGCATAATCCCCGCATTCAATTAAATGCATTAATTGTAAAGAAAACCATCACCACACTGCTTGCACGATCCCACCAAAGTGCAGTATTTGTGAAGGTGCACATATATCAAACAGATGCAATCAGATTAATTAGAGCACAACTAAAATATCGAGTGACACTCATATTAAATGTACAAATTGTCTCGAAAACCATACAGCCAATTATCGTTTGCGCCCCAAGCGTAAAATATTTCTGGAAAATAGCAGTCGTTCGAAACAGATGACCACAGGATACAATAAGTCCATTTACGATTCAAGAATACCCTCACGAAACGTAGCCAACTTTCCGCAGTTAAGTACACCTAATAATTGTAATAATATTAACAATTTATTTAGTAAATTCACACCAAATGCTTCAAATGTATTACCGCAACAACAACCCAGAAGAAAATATAATTATGTTCTACAAAATCCTGCTCCATCAGAGGATCTTTTTAGTGCACCGGAAATTATTAAAATTACAAATGAAATCATTAGATCGTTATCGCGATGTAAATCTAAATTAGATCAAATTTCAGCAATTACTGAAATTCTTTAATGTTAATGAATAGTAATTTTAATAATCTGTCAATTCTTTATTGGAATGCACAGAGCATTCGAAATAAAAAATTAGAATTTTTCAATTATGTAAATGACAATTCAATTGATATTGCTTGTTGTATTAATGAAACCTGGCTGACTCAAAAAGATGTTTTCAACCATCCAAACTATACTACTGTTATAGATTGGATCGCGTAAATTCCATAGGTGGTGGTGTAGCAATTTTAATAAAAATAATATTTCTCATACGCCGCTTTCAGCGATTGCAACTAAAGTTGTAGAAGCTGTTGGCATTGATGTTAAAGTAAATAATTCACACATTCTTATTATTGCAGTTTATTTTAATGGGTTCAACAACACTAGTTCTCGGGAAACTACATATATCGCATTTCAAAGAAGATATACATTTATTAACTTCATATCAGTCAAACTTTTTCATCTGTGGGGATTTAAACAGCAAACATAGGCTATGGAATTGTTCTAGGGCCAATAAGTCAGGTAAAATATTATATGAATGCTCACAAAGGTTTCAATTCATAATAAGATATCCTGAGTCACATACATACGTCCCTGTTAGCTCCAAAAAATCTCCGTCGACAATTGATATGCTACTAACCAACAACACATATCCAATTTCAGTTCCAACTGTTGATTCTGATCTAGCTTCCGACCACAATTGTATTAAATTTAATATTTATCACGAATGCTCAAATTACATTCCTGACCATCACATATATCGTTTTAATCGAGCAAACTGGAATTCGTTTAATAACGTTTTAAATGCAAAAATTAATTTAATAAATTTAAATTCAATGAATATCACTGACGTTCGCCAAATTGATGCGCTGGTTACTAGTTTAACTAATTACAATTAAGGAAGCAGAAATTTTTGCGGTACCTAAAAAATCGCCGTCCTATTTCCAGTATGAGCTAACCAGTAGTATAAAACAATTAATAAAAATCAAGAACAGGATTAGACGTATCTGGCTGAATGTATGAAATCTCTAACTAATTTCAATGATAACATCCCATTTGCCAATTTTACTAATCCCAGAGAAATCTCTGCTTTAATCAGACGTTTAAAAAATCGGAAGTCCCCAGGTCTGGACAATATAAACAACATAATTTTAAAAAAATTGCCAAAAAAAGCATTAATATTTTTATCTATAATTTACAACAGTTGCTTTAAACTCAACTACTTCCCAAATGCTTGGAAAATTGCTGTTGTAGTAGCCATTCTCAAGCCTAACAAGGATCCTTACTATCCTGCAAGCTATCGGCCGATTAGTTTACTAAACACCATGGCCAAACTGTTTGAGAAAATAATTTTAACTAGGGTCCAAAATCATATTGAAACGCGTAATATTCTCCCAAATGAACAATTTGGATTTAGGTATGGACATTCATCTAACCATCAACTTGCTAGGATTGTACACATTATCAAATCCCAGCTCTATCAAAAACATTCTGTTGGAATGATTTTATTGGACGTTGAAAAGGCGTTTGGCTCAGTATGGCATGACGCACTTATTTTTAAAATGTTATCTTCTCATTTTCCTAGCACTATTGTAAAACTCATTCATTCTTATTTATCAAATCGGCAATTTAGAGTAAAAATTGGTCACAGTGTAAGTTCTAATTATGAATTGACTAAAGGACTTCCACAAGGTAGTACTCTTAGTCCCACATTGTACAACATTTATGCTGCAGATATTCCTTCAGCATCAAACATTGTCCTGGCTCAGTTTGCTGATGACACAGCGCTAATTACGACAAGCAAAGAACCAGCGGTCATTGAAAACAGGTTGAAAAGCAGCTATGATGTTATTACCAAATATTTTTTAAAATGGAAAATTACAGTTAATGAAAATAAGAATCAATGTATATATTTTACACGGAAGAGGAGCCCTAAGAACATTCCACAGGGCCCACTAAACTTAGGGAACTGCCAGATTCTTTGGTCTACTATTCAAAAATCATATTAATTACGTCATTAAAAAAGCGGAAAAATTTATTGTTGTTCTGTATCCTTTGATCTGCCGGAAAAGTAAATTAAGTAAAGCAAATAAAATTTTACTTTATAAGGTTGTTTTTAGATCTATTATAACATACGCTTCATCCATTTGGAGAGACTGTGCTAAAACACATCGAAATAAACTGCAAAGATTCCAAAATAAATTATTAAAAATCATGAAAAATATGCCGAGATGGTATAGTACCAGGTTGCTACACGACGTAACTAATGTAGACTTATTAAATATTTTCATTGATGCGAGATACAATAAATTTAAATTATCGTGCAGCTTTTCAGACAATCCATTAATTCAAGCAATATCAAACTATGAATAATTATGTCAATGTTGTTACTAATTTCTTATTTTGTAAAACTAAAGGAATCATTCACTCTATTTATAGCGAGATTAGACTATTATTTTATTTATTATAGTATAAGTAGGTTTAGGCTAGTATTTAAGGTAAACGATTACATTCAAATCTAGATGGTTTTTTTCAAAAAAATTTTCCATATTCCATAAATGTTTCTTTAATAATTATTGATTGAACTGTTTTTTTTTTTTTGAATTATTAATTTTTAAATATTTTTATGTATAGTATCAAATAATGTACTGGAAATAAAATTAAAAAAAATAACATTAAATCTACCATAATGTAATAAATTAAATTCTGTACACAATAAAAAGAAAAAAAAACAGTTAAGAAAGAGCCAAGTTCCAACTTAATTGTCAATACTCCAGAACTTCAACAATAAAAATCATTTTAGAATCCCATTAACATTTCCATCGTATAAATCTAATTTAATAATATTCGGGTAAGAAATAGCCAAGTTTTAAAATGTACCGTTTTATACCATATGCCTAGGGAATGCAATCCCGGTATTATATATAAGGCATATGCCGGGATCCCGAATTTCGGTATTGACAAAAAAATAGGGATTTGGGATTGACAAAATAAAAATAATACTACTTACTGAAATATGCCGTAGTGTACCATATACCGTATTGAAATATGCCTTAATGAAATATGCCGTAGTATTCCATAAGCTATACTGTACCATGTGCCGTAAATATGCCATACTGAAACATGACCTACTGATATTCTCGTAATGAAGTATGCCGCGCGGAACTCATTTCGAACAACGATCTGACCATTTTGCCGCCATATAGTGTAAACAATTATTTTTTTTTATTTTTAAATAAAATAAAAGAATATTTTATTAATTGTAGCGCTCGAATTTTAAAATAAAACAAGATTTCCCCTACAATTGTTGCGTAATTCCTATTAAAGAATATTTCAAAGATAGTTTTAATGAAATTTTCGAATTACCTATAGTTATCATGAAAACATCTTTTTAAATCTTCCACCCTTAAAAATGCAAAATTATAAAACTAAAGTAATAAAAATAGAAAAAACGCGAAATACGCGAAGTACATAACATAAAAGCATATTTTTTCTTGTCAGTTATTAAAAGAGACGGCAAAATATGTCCACAAATAATATCGGTGACCATAAAAAAATAAACACCTTACCTTCCACAACAGTTATTATAACAAACCATACAAAATATAACCGATACATCAAATAGCAATAAACGATAAACAAAAAACCGACACACATTTTTCCGACAAAGTTTAATCGCATTAATACGCCACTTGCATTAGATTTATTAGCACGTATTTTCAATTTATTTAAATCATTTTACATTAAGAAATAAATTTACTTCATTTAAGTATTGATTTTAATAAATTAATTGCAGGACATTTTCATGAAAATTCAGCCTTTCGACCTTCCAAACGTTCGGCCATTCGACACATTCAAAAATTCGGTATTTCGACACATTTGGTCTTTCGACAAGCGGTCTTTCGACATTCGGCCTTTCGACATTTGGCGTTTCAAAATCAAACGGTTAGTATTACCGGAAACCCTGGCTAATTATATCATACAAAGAAGAAGTGCCCCCACCAAAAAATTATACCACCCAAAGCCGAAATCTTGTCACGTAGATAAAGTCCAAACAAAAATAAATACTCCAATAAAGTTTATTTGCAATTAGATAATAATATTTTTAATTTTATAAAAGACAAAACACTTTTCGTATAATCAATCGTTAACAAATTTGTCCATATCTTCAGGATTTGTCCATATGTGTATTTACTCGGATGTAGGATATTTATAAGTTGTTGCCGCTAAGATACAATTATATGTCAAAGTACCGCCACACTTACATGTACATTTCCCTTCCGATGTAGTACCATCCTCACGAATAATATCGAAATATGAACAATGACAACTTGGGCTGGCTGTTGTACACGTTTTAGCTGTACTCACCTTTATTAAACAAACAAACAAAAAATGTAATACAAATGGTTCATATAATTTAGTTGTATACTTACATTAATGATGAATACAGCCAATATTAAGCAGATTACAGCAATTTTGTTCATTTCTAAATGTTCTAATAAACAAGAATAGAATAAAGCAGAATGATAAATTTCAAAGCGCTTTTATATAATTTATCTAGTTTTAAAGAATCCGAATCGTATTTAAACAGCTTTAGTAGGCACGTGTTGAAAAAATATAAAAAATGTGTTTGATTAAAAAAAAATGTGTTTGACAGATTGATTGATGGGTGAACATCTTCTTGTTGCGTTTGTCTCTTACTCAATATAGAATTAGGATGGCAATAGTCATTATGATCATAATATCGGTGATGCTACCAATTTGGTGTACCGTGACCAGTTTTTCAAATCTTCCAATGTTTGGAATATGGAAATTGCGTAGATATTTCAGATTTAGTTTGATTTCTTGTCCGGTAATATTTGGTTGCACTGGAGGTGAGAGTTTTTATTTCCTTGTTGTTAAATTATGATATTGAATCAAATAGTTTCCATATAGGTGTTTGTTTGAGTTATTTTATCATTCCGTTGAAGTTACTTAGGAATATTGTGCTTTCGTTTATGGGTTCAATTATTTTATTAAGCATTTTGTTACCTTATTAACTGAGTAATACAATGGTTTTCATTTTTGCATAAACAGTTTATTATTATTTTAAATTTATTTCACCCCCTTTAAAGTAATCCCCTTTTAATAGAATACACTTATGCCAACGTTTTATCCAGTCTTCGAAACGGTTGTTAAATTCGATTTCCGGAATGACCTTTAAACTCTTCTTCGATTCCGATTTTGTATGTTGTGTGTCGATCGAGTCAAAAAGTTGTCCCCGGAGCGGTTTTTTCAGTTTCGGGAATAGCCAGATATCAGACAGAGCTAAATCAGGCGAACGGGCGGTTGCCATTTGGCGGTATGGAATATTTCGCAAACAGTCACATACAACCAAAGCAATGTGACATGACGCATTATTGTTATGGGATAAACAAAGGTTGTCTGCCCAATTCGATTCAATCGACTTTCCAGGAAATGAAAGAAGTTGCCCCACGAGGCTCCTTTTTGTAAGCAGAATTGTAAAATATTACGCGACACAATACTAGAAATCATCGATGCCGCTTATCCATCTGACACAATCTTAATCACGGATGATGGTAATTTTCCTACTACGACAGGAAATATTACTTTTAAACGAGGATTCGGAAACAGAACCTTCATCTATATCTTGAGTGGATTGACTGGGCAATTTGTTCCTACTGCTGTGGCCAAATCAAACAAATATCCTCCATGGTACGATAATAAATTTACGATAAAAATCTGAAATTCTGTTCCGTGGAAAACAAACATAAATTCACTTGTGTAACCAAAATTTCGAAAGCTACACTTTAAGTAAAAGTATAAAAGCTACATTATCCGTATACTAAGCCATTCTAGGAATGTAAATCTTGTGACCCCACTGGTTCAAACAAACATGTTTGCTGAGTTTTTTGCCTGTGAAATACTTCCCAAAATAAAATCAAAAATTTTCCGTGCACGTATAGATTTTATGTATGGGGTGGTAATTTATTCTCCTAAATGCCATTTACAGAAATAAGACTTTTCAAATAATCTTCTTTTAGGAGAAATCCCATATTCAATTTTGTTTAAAAGATCCCATTTAGGCAGCTTTAATTAATCAAAATGACTAAAGCAAAAACCGTACATTGGCTGTACATCTTGATTTTATGTAAAATTAAATAAATAACGTGCCCGTTTCAACATATTAAATACCGTCAGTTGCACAAAATTCAACGTCGAAATCCGTTCAATAAAAATCAAAAGATAGACATTCGAATATAGTTTCTGAGATGTATATTGAATAAGCCTCGTTGTAAAATATCATTTAGTCGATCCCTGCGCAATATGTATACGGAATGTTGCAGCACGTTTCAATGAAGAAATCTCTTCAACAAAAATGAAAAAAACCGACCAGCGAATATGGTTTCTAGGACACCTGTCGCATTGACTTTGTACGGAGAATTTCAAATGGACTCCCAAGTGCAACATTTTTAAAGTATGTGGCATGGGAAAGTGTTGCTGAAATTCAAATTATTTGCGTGGAGATATTAAACTATTTGGGAACGCATTCATATTGCTTTCAGGAGATTTCAGGCAAATTTTACCTGTAATTACTCGATCAATACCAGCGGACGAAATAAATGCTTGCCTGAAATCCTCTACTTTGTGGCGACACGTAAAGACGCAGAAATTAACTACATATATGCGTGTCTAGCTGCAAAATGATCGATCAGCTGAAATATTCTCACATCAATTGCTGGAAATTGGGAACGGAAAGTTGCCGGTTGTTCTGACCCCATGACGAATTTCATTGCCTCATAACGTAACGCAATTTAGTGACGTCAAAAGATTAATTGGCTGAAAAAGTATTTTCCAATATTCAGACCAATTATAAGAATCACGATTGGCTCAGTGAACGAACTTAACAATGTTATTCAGTCTAAAATTCAAAGCGAGGCAGTCACATACAAGTCGGTTGACACTGCTATGGAAGCAGATAAAGCGGTTAATTATCCATTAGAAATTTTGAATTCACCAGATTTGCTAGGGATGCCACCGCACGTACTGCAATTTAAAATCGGCATGTGAATTTACATGTTGCGAAATATCAACCAGTCCAAGCTTTGCAACGGCACGCGGCTTGCAGTAAAATAATTAATAATCAACGTCGTAGAAGCAACAATCTTGACAGGACCATTCAAAAGTCAGGCTATTCTCAATTCTCGCATTCCTATGATTCCAACCGAAATGCCATTTCAATTTAAGAGGCTTAATTCACAAATCGATTGGCGTTTACAATCACCATCAACAAAGCTCAGAGCCAATCATTCCAATTGTGCGGTTTAGGGATTTCTTCTCACTTGGACAATTATACGTTGCGTGTTCTAGAGTCAGCAAACAAGACAATCTCTAAATCTGAACAGACAATTCAATCTTCATTGAAAGAAGCTGCAACATTCCGTATATATATTGCCTGTTATTCATATCGTAGACCTCAGGGATCGTCCATTTGGGATTTCCAGTACAAAGTCAATATAACAGAAATCCTAGAAACCATATTCGCATTTTTGTTTTTTCATTTTTGTTGCAGAGGTTTCTTCATTGAAACGTGCTGCAACAATCTGCATACATATTGCCTGTTATTCATATCGCCGACCCCAGTGATCGCCCGTTTAACTTTTTTTATACAAAACCCAAACAGTAGGTATTTGAGAAGCCCTTATTGGATATGAATCTTTTGACTTTTGTTGAACAAATATTTCATTAAAACTTGGTACATCATACATATATATTGTCTGTTATCGACCATTTGGCATTTTTATGAAATGATATTTGAATAAATCAAATAAAATTATGTGAACTGGTATTTTGCAACTCATTCAGATCATTGGTTCTTAGATTCATCTAAATGTGTCAGCATGATTTTATACCCAAAAGATCAATATCACCTAATGTTGTTGAATTTACTAACAACACCATTAAAGAAATTGGAACTGTGTATACTGACTTGGTGGAAGCCTTTGTTTCCAACAGTCATTTTAAAACTTTGGAATAGTTATACAGATTCGGTTTTCCTAAACAGTTCTAGTAATTCAGACAGAGCCTACTAAAATAAAATCAGAATTAAGTTATGCTACCTCAGGGATTCTACAAGGATCTCATGTTGGTGCTTGGATCTTATAATTTACATCAACGATATTATTGAAGTAGCACGGCATTCTAAGGTATTAATGTCTAGGATCTCAAAATCTTTAAAATAGTACAAGACATCGACAATCAAGCTAAATAAACTATGGTGATAATAAATCAGTAAATATGACGTCCAAAGACGGTCTTGGATAACAGCAGTTATTAACTTGTGGTACAATTTGGCTGCGAATTTATTTGCGGCATTACTCTGTGCGAAGGCACTTATGAAAACCTTTTGTCCAGTTTCCAAATACCGAACACGAGAACGAAGATTGTACGAATGAGCATTTCGGTCATAAGCTTGCTTTGAATTAATCTGCAGGTAATTATGATCCAAATTCCTTAATAATAATCGGCAAAGTTTGTAGTAGGATCCATATCATGTGTTTTCCGAACACCAAGAAATGTGGTGAATATTTGCTCGAACCATGAATACAATTCCGAATGGCAGCAGTAATTTCTTGGATATGGTTATTCCAGTTAGAGTGAGAATCGTTAATTTACGCTCGTATTTACTATTTATTGTGGTGAATTGTTTCGATACAAACTGTTTTCCATTATCGGTTGCAATAATTTTGGGTACAGAAAATAAATTAAATATTTTTTGCTCCATAAATTCATTCAGATGGGATGCTGTGGCTTCTCATAAAAATTTCGGCAGGAAAAATTTCGAATAATGGTCCAGCACTATTCACAAGTAGCAATTGTCGCTTTTACATCTCGGATAGGGTCCCAGAAATTCAACATATAGATGCTGAAAAGGTCGACAAGATTCCCTTTGTTTTCCAATTGAGTTGAATTAACATTTCGCGTTAATTCCAGTGGTACGACTAATTTCTATTACGGAATATCAGTTCCATCGTAGCGTAATCGATACCCAAATTGTATTAAGATTTTACTATCCTCAATATGATAATTGAGCCTCGTATTGGCTGTTGGTTTTTTATAGTTTGGATTTTTTCCTGTGGTATTCATTTGAATTAAAGGCCGTTGAATTAAGATCCACATTTAATGGCACTAATTGTTCATCGGAAGTTGTATCGGTCATGAAAAGTTCAGAGACGTTGATTAAGCATGCATAACCTGCATTCGTAACGTCTCAACCAATTTAAACCGGCCACCATATTTAGTGATTCACAAAATGGTCTAGAAAGAGAATCTGCTACCGTGTTGTTTGCTCGTTTACGGTATGCTATCTGTAAGTAGTATGCCTCTAACTTAAGGCTCCATCTTGCCAACCTTTCCGACAGATCCTTTTGAGATATGAGCTATTTTAATGAACGTGATCAGTGTATATCGTGAATGGATATCCTTCGATGTAACAACGGAATCTTTGACCACTCAGAACTGGTGCTAAACACTCCAACTCCGTGATTGAATAATTTTTCTAGGCGGCGTTTATCTTCTGAGATTGCATTTATCATGCCATTCTCGTTGACTTGAAATAGTACACTATGCCGCCTTTACACGTATTACATTGGATTTAGAACGGCTGACTGAAATTGGGGTTTGCTAACACCGGTACTGCCGAAAGAAAAATCTTCAATTTCTCAAATGCTTCTCCGGCATTTGAGTTCCTAATAATTTTTTTATTCTTTTTCAGCAGATCTGTGATGGGTGGTGCGATGATTGAAAAAATTTGGATGAATCGTCTGTACCAGCCACATAAGCCTATAGGAAACGTCTGATTTGTTTTAATGACTTTGATGGGAGATATTCAATAATTCCTTGTACTTTAGAAGGATTTATACAAAGGCAGCAATCACCGTCGATGTACCCTAAGTATGCAACTTCCTTCATAACAAATTTACATTCGTCGATATATTCATCGCCAAACGAAACAATTTTAAACGCTCTGCCACTAGCTTTAACGAACGAAAATGTTCGTGTAATCAAGATGATGTGATTAATAAGGCATCCAGGTATACAAAAATATTCTCATGCAATTCCGGAGGTATCACCTTGTGCATAAGGCGACACATTGTTTGTAGTACAGTTGAACAGGCCGGATGGCATCACCGCGAAGCGATATAAGGGCCGTCCGAGTACTTTAAACGTTATGATATCTCGAGATTGTGGGTCGAGCGGAATCGATTGCCGAAATATATTGAGTTTGATCCAGTTGACCCAACTATCCCTCGACAAGAGGCAGAGGATAGGCACCCCTTTCGGTTACCTTATTCACCTCGCGAGCATCCAAACACAAGCGCACTTCTCCGGGCTCCTTGTGCATAAGGTACCCGGAAAAGGGTCACAGGCGACGACCAACCAGTGTAACTTGGTTCAATGACACCGAGTAAAATCATGCGATCCTAAATCTGTTCGACGATCTTCGAACTTATCGATGAAATTAGCTTTTAACTGGTTCCATTGTAAATTAGGATTATTATGGCGAAAACTCTAGTACAAATGAAGCGTGGTACCTTTGAGGACGAAACTTAATTGACTTATGAATCATTATAAGCGATAGCGTGTAGAGCCAGTTGTGCTGGTTTGGTCTTGTGCAGGTTTTCATAAATTAAAGATTCAATTAGTTAGGTTGTTTAGCTATTTAAGAATACACCTTTATTTGAATATGCATGCAATAGTAACAATATTTAGGAAACAAATATTTCTCAGAAGGATCCGTCGTAGTTGTATTCGAATATTATGTGGTACTCGATGTATCTGAGCCGGCTGAATCAGTGGTTGTCGCCTCTGAGGATGTTGTTTCACTTTCTGTTGTTGGAGAGGCTTTTGTTGTTGTCGGAGTTGTTGTGGGTGTAGGTCCAGTGGGTCGAGTTGGTCTTGGCGGTGGAACTAAGCGACGTGATTCAACAACCTAGATAATAGACAAAGCGATTGATATTTAATTCACAATAAATTATTAAAGAAAATGAACATACAATTAAGCTCAAAATAATGGTTAAACAAATTAAAGTGAAACCTTTCATTTTGATATATAGATTTTAATATCTTTGGGTTTGAAATTAGTAAAAATAAACTATGGTTATTTATGCTGAACTGATGATTAAGATCAAATTTCACGGTGCTTATATACAGATTTCACTTTACTATCATACCACTTACAGACTATCTAGGTTCGTCACTTATTGTTTATCCAGTTGGCATATTTTCTAACGCAGTTAAATATCATTTGAAAAAATATTTTTCCAATCATAATTTTAATTACATAAAAGCTAATATTTACAGTATTAATGTAAACAATAATGCAACATTTTATTCTAAACAATTACGACAAAATAAATAAAATATTAAGGCATGTGAAGGTGACACCCCGTTATTCTGATGTTCAAGGGATAAAGAATTATTGCATCAGAGAAGAGAAGCTTAAATCTTAAACAGTATGGAGCATCTAGGCCAACCGATTTATTCAAAAGTTGCATTCCTATATTTAACTGAGTTGTAGGTTCCCCGAAAATTGGTCGAAAGATTAAGATTATGAGATTGACGAAATTCATTTTCTATAACCAAGAGGCAGTACTAAATTTAACTAAATTAGATGGAAGTTATCTATCCGAGCCCTGATGGTGAATCAGTTATAAAAAGTTTGACTTTTTGTAAAAATGGTTTTCAATTCTACAAATGCAAAAAAACATTTGATCAGAATTCTTAATTTTTGACCATACTGCAGTAAAAACTGTGCAGCCCTGAATTCTTGACCACACATCATTTGATTCTAAATTCATCCAAGATATTTAAATAAAAGAATTTAGGTCAGGCATTTTATAATACAATTTGTTGAAACGGACAGAATAGTTAAGCGTACTTTAACCTTAGAAAACTGAATGAATTTGATCCGTGTCATCGATGACAAATTCTCTTTATCAAAAGGTTAAGATTGATGTATTTAAAATGCCATGCGCAGTGAAATTTTTCCCTCCACTGCAGAAGAATTTTAATCCTATACGAATATGGGCCAAAATCTATTCATCCTCAAGAACATAGAAAAATAATCTAACTTCTGGTTGGACTCACCAATCAAATATCTTATAATAAAACAGCTATCGAGCCATATTAGTCTTAATTCATTTAAAACAAAGTTAATAATGATTTTCTTACCACTGACAAAGGATAAGGGAGCAGCATGTTCAAGAACCATTAAATTTGTTTAATGTAGGGCTACTTTTAGAAAGAAGTCAGAACTGCAATACTACTGAAAGATCAAAGTAGACTGATGAAATTTTGGCAATCTACTACCAATTTTTAAACATCAAAGGATTGAAGTAGTTGAGAGCACTCTTCTCGGATGTAAACATAGTGCAGTGCTTACGTAAACTGACACAAAATTTATGATCATGCGAAGGGCAATACATACCCAATTCAGTCAAAGAGCGAGAGAGAGAGATACATTATAGAAACAAATTACGTACGATTCAGCCACTCAGTTAGGAAAGTTCGGTGAGAACCATATATCGCTCGAATCATTAACGTTAAGTATCAAATGAGTTGCAGCTGAGAGAGATTCGTACCTCAAACAATAAGTGGTAAATTACGCTGTAATTGTTTTACTTGTTGACGATATTGGGACTACATTCCACCATCAACAGAAACATTAAATAACGTAAATAGAAACAGTATTCAGATAGAACCAGTATTCAAAGGTATACAAAATTTGGCACTCATTTAATATGTCCATGTAGAAAAATAATTGGTTAAGCAAGGGACGTTGAATCCAAATACAGTGAAATTCCGCTATAACAAACACCCAATGGAAAATATGAAAATTTTTTATAAACGGAGTTTGTTATTACCGGATTTCATTGTAGTTAACTTTAAGATTGTTGTTAAAAAAGTTACTTAAAGAATGTATTGAAACCAACTAGTGAGTGATGCGAAGGGGAGACAATAAAAAATTCAGGCCATTGGGTGTAAAGCTATTTTGGTTCGTATCAATAAATAACGTAAAGTTTTCAGGTTTACGGTAAAAGTTTAGCCCTTTCCGGTCCAAAAAAGAAAATTTTTCTTGTTAACTAAAGGTCAAGTGTAACATTTGTGATGGTTACGATCAAAGCCCGATGGTTTTGGTTACCATTTTTTACTTTTTATATTTGTGTCATAGTTTAAGCCTAATCCTCACTTTTGTTACATTACATTAAAGTATTCAATAATGGCGGTAACATCACAATTGTAACACTTGGTTCGAGAATGTTATGTTAGTTTTGTTGAATGGTTTGCAAAGAAAATAATTTCACAATTGTGAGAGTTGATCTGTATTGCATATTAAAATAATATTTTTTATGGACTCTGCTTCATACCCTCACAATTGTATTGACCGGACCGGAAAGGGTTAGTGTAAATATCACTTGGGAGCCATTTGTGGGATCGTGAAGAAGATGAAACTGGGGAGAATGCTATATGACGACGCTTGCTAGATTTCATCAAGCATCACGATGATTTCAATGACGTCGAATTATCGCTCCAAGTGTATACGGAAAATATATAAAATCTCAGCACAATATTACGAAGCTCGAGCATTGCTCAAAGTTGCTTTGGTTAAACGCACAGGAAGAACAATACCCAGTTCTAGGAATAGCTGTGAAATCAGCGAGACATTGGAGAATTTCACAACAATAGCACCACAATTTGCAAGTTTCAAAACCTACCTTTAGAGATAATAAAGAACTGCTATCGCAACACAATGAAAGATTTTTGATTTTTTTGATCACAATTTGCTGATTTATAGTATGAAATGTATTTAAATAATCAAGCAATCGTAATGCGCATTGGCACGATAATTACAGGCCCGAAACATATTTATAGGGGTTTCAAGAAGGAGCGCCCCGAAATCTTGCATTACAAAATCTTGCAAGTACAAAATCTTGCATTTTTTAAAAATCATGCAAATCGAAATCTTGCCAACCCAAAATTTTGCAGTTACAAAATCTTGCAAGTACAAAATCTTGCATTTAAAATTTTTTGCAGTTTTAGTATATGTACCTGTCTTTAGTATCTAACATAATATTTATTGTGTATTCATAAAAGTTCAATATAATTAAAAAAAATAAAATAAAAAAAATTGTGCAGATAGCGATCCGGATAACTATGCGTCAAGAAATACGGCTAATATTAGAATTAGAATGGAAATCTCCATTTTCCAGAATATCTCAACATAATATTCTGGTTAAGAATATTTAATCCTGGACATTTGATTTTTGATATCTCAAGCAAAATTCTACTGTATAATTATCATTATAAAGTAGAATTTTGTCAATGCGATTTGATATCTTGGATAACAATTTCCCGTACATTTATAGAATCGCGCGCGCGATTCTATAAAGGTACGGGAAATTGTTAGGCAAGATTTTGTAATGCAAGATTTGTGATGCAAGATTTTGTATTGCAAAATTTTGTAATGCAAGATTTTGTAATCCAAGATTTTGTAATGCAAGATTAAGGGGCTAACCCGTTTCAAGAACCACAATCAGAGCACAATTGCAGATTTTGGTTTTTTCTTTTGGCTCTGAATTTGCTTTTGTTTCTGTGAAATGTAAGGAAATAAACAAGCAACACAAATTTGCAACAAACAATCTCAAACAGTCAATCAACAATTAAGCTACTTATCACCACAGGGAGTAAAGTATAATTTTACCACGATCAACCCCAGGCAACAACCAACAACGTTCTTAATGTTACCCACTGCTATAGTCAATATTAATAAACGCAATAGAAAAACCGGTGTAAATTATTTCACACAAGCTACACAAATTAACGAAAAGTGTAACTGTACCGAAAAAGTATAGGCCTACATAACAAAATGTAAATAACCAGTAGTGCCAGGTATCGGGCGATATTCTTATAAAATGGACAGATCAACTTTTCCGAAACAAATTTCGTAATCAAGATAAAAAAAATTGGGCGTATTCGAAAATTTTTTTAAAATCGTCAAAATGACATAAAATATTCAAAACTGATGCTACACTATGGCTACTTTTCTTACAGAGATGTTACAAAGTGTCTAATCTCCGAAGTGAACAATTTATCAAACATGTCCTCACTTTGCCTCTTAATAATTAAATTCGCTTCAGAAAGATAGACCTGTCTCACCCACAGGCTCACACCTGGGAACATCTTATAAATTATGGGAAATGGCCCTAGTAGTGCTACCACCAATTTAAAACCATTTTATGCTATTTTCACAATTTACAAAAATGTGTCGAACATGCCCAATCCTTTTATCTTAATGACAAACATTGTTTCGAATGCTTGATCAGTTCACTCTATGTAAATATCGCCCTATACCTGAAGGGTGACCGGTCCTGGTTTTTAAATAATATTAATACAGATTACTAAATTTATTAGCGACAATTCAAAATTCCGGAGCAACGAGCTACAACCAAAATGGCTGGGCCAAACATTTTTTCAGGTGGTGATTTAGTCTATTAAGATTAGCAACTATTTATACGGTAAAGGAAATCGCCAAATTTCAACCAAAATGATCAGTTGTTCCATATAGTAGTTCAGAACTTCTTATAATTATCGTTCAAAATTTATCACAATCAGTTGAAAAATATCCAAATGTCATCCTAATTTGCCAAATGCTAGAACTTCAACTATATTCATATGAGAATCGCTTTTCTTCCCACATGTCGAAATACATCAAAATCAGTCAAGAATTTTATAAGTTCCGACCTAATTGGCCATATCCCAAAACTAAATTTAAATTCACTTTAGAATCTTACATGTCGGAGTTCATCTAAATCTGTTAAAAATTTACCAAGTTCCATCCTAAATTCCATTGTATACGTTAGATTTCATCAATATCGGTTAAGAATTAACCAAGTTATTTCCTGTTTGGCCAAATGCCATAACTTCAACTTAATTCATTTTAGAATCCCATTTTCATCCAAAAACCCAGTATTGTACGTTATATCATTTTGGAATTTGTCATTTCAACCGTAAAATGACTGCGATGATTTTTCACCAGATAATTTTTTTTTGTTAATTTATTTCGAATCTAGGTATCATTTATGAAAAAGATTCACATCAATACATCGCTTATTTTTTATCAATTTTAGCGGGTTGGTCAACAAAAACCTTTGTTTAACCGAACACCCTCAACGTATGTAACAACGCTACCACCATTCAATAAATTTTGTCAGAAATCGAAGTATTATGTCAAAATTCGATGTGTTACGTCAGAATTTGTATTTTTATTCCAGAAAGAGATATTTAATATCAGAATTTAATATAAATCATATCAGAATTCGACACGCTATGTCAGAATTTGAATGTTTGGTATCAAAATTCGATATCTCATTTCAGAATTCTGGATAATTATGCAATATCAGAATTTGCATTTATGATGTCATAATTCCTATATCTTATATCAGAATTCGATATATTATACGCCAGAATTCGTCATGTCACATATTCGAAATGTTATGTCATAATCCCAGTAATATCAGAATTTGAATTTGTGATGCCAGAATTCGATAAACTGTGTCTGAATTTCATATGTCATATCCAAATTTGAGTTTTTGATGTCAGAATTCGATATATTACCATGTCTGAATTTGATTTGTACTGTCAGAATTTGAATTTCATATGTCAATATATCGTGCCGGAAATCGATGCGTCATATCAAAATTTGACGTATAATAAATCATACCAGAATCAAATAAATTAAGTTAGAAATCGACATATTATATTAGAATTCGATGTGTTATATCAAAGTTCGACATATCACGACAGAATTTGAGTTTTTGATACTAAAAATAGATTCTTAATATTAGGATTCTATAAATTTTAACAGAATTCGATATGTCTTATAAGAATTTTAATCTTTGTTGTCAAAATTCGATATCTCATATAAGAATTCGATACTTCATGTCGGATTCGATATGTCATGTCAGAAATTGATTTTTTCGAGTCATAATGTCAGAATTCCATACTTTGTCAGAATTTGTATTTATGAAGCCTGAATTCGATATATCATGCCCGAAATTGATGTGTCACATATTAGAGATATTATGCCAGAACCCGATAAATTAAGCCAGAATTCGTTACTTCAAATCAAAATTGGATACGTCATGTCATAATTTAATATCAGATGTCAAAATTCGATATATCATGAATGATATTAAGCCGGAATTCGATACGTCGTGTCAGAATTTGAATTTTAGATGTTAGAATTAATATATCACGCCTGAATTTCTTACGTCTTGTCAAAATTGACATTTTTATTGTCGCAATATATCTGATATAAAATTTCACTAAACTATATGGAAAATTGTGTTTGTGTTCCATTTGGTGCTGGCGGTATGGACCATTTTCTGTGTTGACTCTGTATGGAAAACAAAAATTGACAAATTTAATTTTTGGTTTAAAAAATCTATCATAATTCCATTAGTTCGAGTAGCGTTACGAAACATGCCATTGAGCTATGTTTTATTTCTTAAATTCTAACTACAGCCCTACCTTATGGCCGAAAAATTCTTCAGGCCATGAAATAACAAGTTTTATATTAGGAACAATTTATAGAATTTACAATGCTGAAAACTGAAAAGTGAGCCTGAATTAGTTAAGTACATTAAACTAAATTTTGCGAATACAATTTTTGGTTTAAGGTATCAACCAAAAGATCGTAGGCAATGCTCTGCAATACTTCCTAAATTTGAGCCATGGTTTAATTAAGAAATCGGATCCCAGATGGTATAGCAGAACAAAAAATTTCAGAGCTGGAATTAATCAATTTTATATTAGGACTCAGGTATAAAATTCTATTAAAATTTTCCATTATTACCTAGTTCCTTTTGGAGCTGGAGTGGTAGTACACTACCTGGATTGATTGGGTGAGTTAAAACAAAAAAATAATGAAACAATTTAGTCCAGGTTTAGCCGTTTTTGACCTGGTCACCTTACATAGCTGATTATGCTAGTTACTTATAATTTTTTATATAGGCCTACAATTTTTCGGTTTACTTACACTTTTTTTTAATTTGTATAGCTATTGCGATGTATGGACGAAATACCAAATATAATCCGAACTGTCTAGAGTGTGAGGTCCTCCTTGATTGGCTCTAACTTCACAGTTCACATTCACACCAGTTAAACTGATTGATGTGATTCATGCTCATCTCATATAAATCTTAAACACTTAAACACTTCATTTAAAATTTCAATCATTTAACAAAATAATTTCTAATAAGTGGCTCTAAATTAGGATTGATTCGTTGTTGAACGTTTAATATAAATCACATAACATTTTCCTAAACCCTTATAACCTCAATGACCATCAGTATAGTGATGTTTTTCTGCTTCATCAGTGTAGTGATGATTTTCGGCTTCAAACTTATGTATCATTATGATCAAAGCCCTTGTCCAGTAGAAAATTATATCTAAAATTATTTCAATCCGAATTTTAAGTATGGCCTATAGTTCAATAGAAAATTATAACAAGTCGGATGGTCGTTGCGGTTATAATTGTTTAGAAAACGTTACGAGATTCTATATTTAACGTTCAACGGCGACTTTCTGGTCCATCCTAATTTGAAGTATGAAAGTCCAAAATGTTTTTATTTCTGAAAATTCCCAGGATTATTTGCAGTGGCGTCTAATAGAAAATCATTACTAAACCGACGATCATTTAAATTATCACCATTTAGTAATGCGCACGGTTGTTTATTCAACGTTCAACAACGGCTTTCTATTCAATCCTTAATTTCAGTATGAATACTGATTTTTTTTTTAATTTTTTTTTAAATGGTCAGGATTAATGGCGTAAGCGCACAGAAAGTTATCATTAGACAAATGCCCGTAAAGCCGCAGTAATATACAATTTTTGTGCAGTGTGTCTGATCTGACAGATTTGCTAATTACTCTTCATTCTGCCAGTTCTAGTACTAAATTGGCCCTTGCATCAGTTTAACTTCCCTATGACCCGCCTTTACCTCCTCCTTCGGTTGAGTTTAATAACTTGTTGTTGTGGTGTAAGTAGAAAGATATTCCCTTGGTGATTGGTTGTGATGCTAATTCTCAGCACTCAATGTGGAGTAGCTGAAACATTAACCATCGAGGGGATGGTTCGCCGGAACTTGAAATTTTTCAATAATTTTGTAAGCCAACTTTTGTTAATTCTATTCGGCAGGAAGTGATTGACATCAGTTTGTGCTCTATGTCAATTTTGGATTTAATTTATAACTGGAAAGTGACAAATGATATTCTCACTTCTGATCACATGTACATCTCTTTTCTATAAAACTTAAAAGACGAACGTTTAAACCATACCGTAACAGGAAACTAACTGAACTCCTCTACTTGTTTCACCAAGCGCATATCGGTCTGCTAAGGGCATTGAATTACAAGCATGTTTGCTTACAAAGGCAATTTGGACTGCCTTTGAAAATTCTTGTCCTCTTATCACTAACCAGAAGTTTCGGAACCAACCTTTTTGGAATTTTAAACTAAATGTTAAGAAAATTTGTTAGTAGAATAAAAAAATGCCAAAAAATCTGAACTTCAAGCAGATTGGGGTAACTTCTTAGTGGCTAAAAATGATTATAAAAGAAATTTAAGGCAAGCTCACAGATCATCGTGGATTAACTTCTGTGAGGAAATTAACTTATTTAAGCCTGTCGGCTGTAACTAGACTTAATAAAACTTTGGCTTTAAATGATGTTTGTAGACTTAATGCTCTTCGCCTGCCGAATTTGCAGCTCACCTCTTACAATAGGGAGGTTGCTATGTTACTTCTTTCTGTTCATTTCCCCGGTTGTAACTTCAGTTGTCATTCGGTTGTTTACAAGCCTGCTAACTTATATGTTGAAACCTCTGATTGTGGTTTAGCTCAGAAACTGATCACTCACGATGTTCTGCGTCGGAGTGTGTTCTCATTTTCACCCTTTAAGCTGGTGGTCCTGATGGGATTTTCCCTGCTGAATTACAGCATGACTTTCCCTATGTTCAGGAGCATCCCTTTCATCTATTCCAAGCGTGCATTGCATATAGTATTGTTCCACAATGTTGGAGCAAGACTAAAGTTCTTTTTATCCCGAAGGCTGACAGGTCTGATTATGACAAGTCATTTCGGCCTATTAGTCTGTTTTCAACTTTTCTTAAGATTTTAGAAAGATCATTGACAGATTTATTAGAGATCATTATTTGTCGCTCTTTTCACTCAATAACATACTACATGCTTATTGAGTTGGTAAGTCCTGTGACTCTTATAAAGTTGGTAAGTCCTGCGAAACTGCTCTTAATGAATTTTTCACAAAGGTTTAAATGTCCCTCAATAATATAGAGATTTTTATCTGTACTTTCTGGATATGTCGGGAGCTTTTGATTGTTCTTCGATTCCCAAGATTACTAAAGCCTATACCAATTTTGGTATTGATCTCTACATTGTTTTATGGGTCGAATCTATGCTTAAGCCTCGGATTGTTGAGGCTGAGCTGGATGCTATGACTTTTAGTCATTGGCGAGCTACTAGTTAAACTACAGCATTCTGGCTTCAGTGCCCAAAGTTATGCTGATGATATGGTTGTTACCAGTTCCTAGCAGATATCTGAATGGATTGGCCGACTTAATGCAGCAGGCATACTTATAGTGGAGACATCCACTTAAAGCTCCTAATTATCGTAGAGGTCTAAGACTCTCTTTTTGGAAGAGCGATTACTAGATCTGACCATGTAAAACATCTTGGTATCTTCTTGGATAGTAAACGTACGTGGAACTAAGAAAGCTACTGCTATTTTTTGGCATTGTAGAGTTTTAGGAAATCATAGGACCCCAAAAGGTTATTATTTGTTTACAAATCGTTGGTTTTACCAAACCTCTTATACGCTTCCGTTGTTTGGTGGCCAGTGGTTAAATTAAAGGCTTCTTTAAATAAACTCAATGGATTGCAAGCTATAGTGCTTGTAGAGCATATGTCTTCTACTCCACTTCTGGCTATGAAGTTTTTTTGTGTTTGCCCCAGTTGAACACCTTCATTCTAGATACTGCTTCCTCTGCGGCGCGGCGTATCACTTGGGATGCATTGGTGAGGGGCATGGAGTGTATAATGTGCAATAGTGAGGCATAGGCTAATCATTAAAAAAATCCTTTCATTGATACCAGCAATTGATATGGTTAATGATAGGCTACTGCCTGAGTTCAACTTCGAACATTTATTCTCGGTGGATTATCTTTCGAGAGCTTTGTGGGCCTCGGAGCAATTTTTTAAACTTTTATCGGAGTCTCTTGCGTTTTTTTCTGAAGGCTGTTGCTCAGAACTTGGTGCTGGATTTGGAGCTTTCTACCCTTTAATTGATTTCAGATCGTTAGGTAATCTGGGATCGCACTGTACTGTCTTTGAGGCAGAATAAATTGCTTTGCCTCATAGTATTATTGAGGCTATGCATCTTGCCGTTAACAATAAAAATATTTGTTTCTGTATGGATAGTAAAGCTGTACTGAATTCATTGAATAATCCCTTGACTATTTCCAAACTTGTTAAGGGCTGTAAACATTTTATCAACCTTCTTTGTTTTAACAATAGAGTTACTGTGTTTTAGGTACCGGTTCATTGTGAAATATAAGTAATGAGATCGCCGATTGCCTAGCCAAGGCTGGCTCGCGATTAACATTAATCGGTCCGAAACCAGCGGCTCACTTATTTTTATTAGCGGTAAGAAGGCTATAAAAACTTCGCTCGTAAAGAGGTAAGGCTAAAGTGGCGTGCTACTTCTGGTTTTCATAATGCGAAGCACTTCATTATTTAGCCAGATCAGAGGTTTATTAAGTTTGCTTTATCTTTAAAAGAAACCAGCTCAGATTATTGGTTGCAATCCTCACTGGCCATGGTCGTTTTCAAGATGATATATGTGATGACTACCTCGAAGAGATTGGCAGCTGCATTCATTTTGTATGCAGTTGACCAGCTTTCGAAAGTGTTCGTTTTCAATTGTTTAATTGTAGGACTATCGATATAAGAAGGCTGCCATAAACTGATCCAGTTTGCCAAAGTTGCAGTATGCATCCTTGAATTGAGATAGAATCCTAGGTTTGCACCATGGGCCCTTGTGGCAGTGAGTGCGGAACCTTTATAGATTCCAACCAATTTCAACAATATTAAATACAATTTTTAAAACGTTTTAGGGAAAACAATACAACCAAGCAGAGCCGGATCTTGAGAATATTCCAGAGGAGGATTAAACGTATAGCATACCATTCAAAAGCGAGACCAAAGTTTTTGGAAAAGCTGGCACCACGATTACTTACAAGGGTAAGATTGCTCAAGTCGTACTCCTTAAAAAACGTTTTCAGTAATCAGTTTCTTCATCCCGAAAGAGTTGCCTACTACATGGTCACAATCCCGTAGATTTAAAGTCGATATCCATTCTTTGAGCACGCAAATATAGTTCAGAGTGGTGCTCCTTTCTTCAAATTATCGTTCATACGTGCATGTTTAAATATTGTTAGGGATTAAATGTTTTAAAAATTATTATAATTCTTATCACCTATACCTAGCCCCATAGTAAAGACGAAGTAGAGCAATGAGGACTTGTCCAACAGCAGCCATAGAGAGAATACTTTGGCACTCACCACTGCACCTACACATTAAAAAAGTAGCCGTTTCAAGAGGTCTGAGCCTAAAAATTACTGCTAAAATTAAAACCATAAGGCCTATGGACACAACAGTATCCTATATAAATTAAATCTTAAGGAGGAATTGATCCAACTATCAGATTTGATGATAAGGACAATCGACTGTCGGAGGAATTTTACCATTAGGTTGCCGGATAGGGGACTTGTAGAGAATATTATCTCCTCACTCCCCGCCATGCTTCTGTATGGTATACGGATGGGTCAAAGACAGACGAGGGTACCGGTGAAGGGATAGTCGGGCCCGACCTAGAACTATGAATACCACTGGGTAGCATCCCCACAGTTTTTCAGGCACAGACCCTTGCTAATGACGTATGTGTGCTTCAATGTCTCAAAAAGAAATATAAGAAGACCGGGATCTATGTAATCTCGGGCAGCCAGGCAGCTCTGCTAGCCTAAGGAGCTTAAGTGTTCATCTCGAAAATGATCTGGAGCTGCTATTGTAATTTATTAGACCTGGATAAAGCAAACAAAGTCACCCTTTTGTGCGCTCCTGGCCACTCCACCATTAAGGAAAATGAAGTAGCAGACCGATGTGCAAAAATGGGATTAAGCCGAGATTTCCTGGGGCCCAGTCCGATTATCGAATTTTCAAAAACCCATTTGGCAGATATAATAAGAGACTGGTAGCAGAACTATAGATAGAAGAACTAAGATAGAACTAAGATCCCTTACCTAGTTTATAATTTGTGTCCATCACAATTAAGTTCTAATAATAATAAGTTTCAGGTATCAAATCCTATTCAAAAATTAAACATCATCGGAGCTTTTTACGAACAATTTTCCGAAAAAGTTATAAATGTAGAACATAATGACTTTCCAATTATAGATCTTATTAACAATTGTAATATAGAGTTTGATAACACACCACCAATATTAGATTTCAGTGCAGAAAATTCTATTGAACTTCAAAATACCAATGCTGAATTAAATAACACTAAGATATTTGTGACTGTAGATGAAGTATATGCTATTGTTAGCACTTTAAATAATAAAAAATCATTCGGCATTGATAGGATCCCGAATATTGCATTGAAAAAGCTACCTTTAGTAATAATTATAGAAATTACAAACCTATTCAATCATTTAATAAATAATCATTATTTTCCCCAAAAATGGAAAGTTGCAAAAATATTTCCAATTTTGAAAAACATAAGGATAAATCAAAACCCTTAAATTACCGACCTATTAGTCTTTTATCAAATCTAGGGAAATTGTTTGAAATTATAATCTATGACAGGTTGTCTACATTTGTGGATCAAAATTGTATTATACCCGACAATCAATTTGGTTTTCGGTATCAGCACTCTACTGTACATGCAATAACCAAATTCATATCCGATACTACCAGACAACTAAATATCAACAGTTCTACAGGTGCAGTATTGATAGATGTACAGAAAGCTTTTGACTCTATTTGGCTAGATGGTTTGATTTATAAATTAGTAAAATTAAATTTAAATAAAGATTTATTAATGCTCATAAATAATATGGTATGTGGTAAAAAATTTATTGTAACTGATGGAATCAATACGTCAGATAAAGAGTTCTTCATGACCGATGGATTAATGCAAGGTACTATAACGGCACCGTTACTTTTTAATATTTATATCTCCGACCTTCTGTCAAAAGATATTTTAAATACCATAAATTGTCAAGTATTGGCTTTTGCAGATGACCTACTATTATATTCACATGGTAATAAGGTTGTAAATATTAGAAACTCACTACATGAAGGCGTAAACACTATAGAAAATTTCTTTCATAAATGGAAAATCAAATTTAACACAGAAAAATGTGAATCTATTTTATTTAGAAAACCTTTATCTAAGTGCAATAATAATATAAAATGTAACTGGAAAAAATTAGACATAGTTATTAATAATGAACCTATCGAACAAAAAAAAATAGTGAAATATCTAGGTATAAATTTAGATCACCTATTATATTATAATGACCATATAAAAATTAAATTAAAGAATGCTCGTGCTGCATTTCATATGTTGGCAAAATTATTTTTCAGTAAGCATGTTGGAAGCAAAATAAAAGTATTATGCTATAAGCAAATAATCAGACCAATAATAACGTACGGCTCCGTGATCTGGTATAATATAAGTCCCACTTACATGGAAAAAGTAAGAATATTCGAAAGAAAATGCTTAAGAACTTGTTTAAATCAGCATCGAAGTAGTAAAAGTAATTACATACATTTCATTTCAAATAAAAAAATATACAATATGGCCAAAATAATCAGAATTGATAATGTCATTTTAAATAACATTCGGAAACATATACATCGATCTACTTTGAACATTGAAAATTCCCACATCTTTGCACCATTTTTGACAGAAAATTACATATTAGATGAAACAGTACAGAACAACATCACCCCACCTGAGGCATTTATATATTTAGATACTAATGGTTATATACAAAATAATGAAGGAATTCCTTTAATCTATCATGTAAAAAGAAGACCAAACGTAAAATATTTTGAGAAAGATAGTTATTTACATCAGTCAAACCTTAGATTTCAAACAGATATCTCTGATAAAGATATAAAAAAATATAAATATAGCATTAGACAATTTTGGTGGCATCAATGATTTCGGAAGGAAAAAAAAAGATATTGTAAATTAAATTATAATAAGATATATAAAAGAATTTCCGTCCAGATGTTCAATACGTTTTTTTTGTTTTTTGTAAAGTAGGTTTAGGTTTAGAATAGGATAATAAATAAATTAATTGAAATAATTCTGTGTTTTATAAAAAATTCAGAAAATTTTGTCAAAATAGCTTATTTTTGGTTGGCCAAACTTTTTTGTAAGTAAATTTAAAAAAAAAAAATATTGTTTGTATAATTTAATATAAACTGTTCAGTAAATAATAATAGAAATATTTGTAAATAATATAGCATTATATTATACTTTTACCAAATTGTAAATTAATATTTTGGAACAGATTTTGTAGATTACTATAAAATCTAAATAATACAAAAAAAAATAGTGAATTGTAGTATATTGTTTTGTAAGATTTTATATAATACTGTAAAATTGAATTAATAATGGCAAATAAAAATCTTATTAAAAAAAAAAAAAAAAAAAACCTAGTTTATAACAGGGCACGGCCCTTTTAACGGCCATCTACATAACATGGGAAGTTCCTTCACGGACCAGTTCAGATTCTGTGACTGCGGTAAGGAGACATCAGAACACGTACTCTTCACATGCGATGCTATCATCCTAAAATGATTCAAGTTTCTCAATGTGTACACACTTCAGTGGCCTAATGCCGACCCATTGGATATGCATCAGGTAGCAGCGCTTATCAAGGACATAGACCTACATTTCAACTAAGAATCTCTAGGGATGCACATTGCACAATAGCCCTCAATGGTCGCAGTGCTCCGGGCGGCAAAAACCCACAAAACCCCTATAGTTATTGAAAATGTATTTCAACAAATACGACAGAAAACTAAACTTGAAACTCCTTCCGGCCGGGTCTTGACACAGCCTATGCACGTCAGTTAAAAAAACTCCAAAACTATTTTAAAAAAATCTTTCATAAAACTACTGGAGACAAACAAATCACTAAAAAACCAAAATATATGTAACTAGTATTTCCTTACCTTAGGAGCTTCCACACACCAGTTGAAAATTACACTCAAATGGCTATAAATGAATTTGTTTACCATAGAAACATTCTAAAGCAGTATAACTACATACTGTGCCATTTGTATGGCGGGAAAAGTACATTTGAAATCATTGAGGTACGATTTATGCACTGGTTCGACATTGGCGACTTTCCCCTATGTTAAATCAACAATCGAAATGGCAAAACGAAAGACCAAAATTTTCGATATAAAACGCCGTGTTGATACGAAAAAATAACGTTCCATCAATGAAATGGATCATGACCCGTATTCCTGGTTATATTCTCAAACTGGCCGGCTGACAGAATAACAGACAGGCCAATAAACCACTTCTAAACTCAATTTGTCAGACTTCAAACGCAAAAATATCCTAAACAATCTCAAGGTCAAAATTTTCATGACTACCTAATTTATTAAGTAAAAGAAACTCAAATAATTGTTAAGTATGTATATAAAATAGCTCGGACGCTAGGCAACTAACTAACTATTAAATTCCAAGGCATATTTCATATTCCTCGGCGACTTTGGCTCAAATCTCTTATTGAATTGTCTTTTGTAGATTTCGTTAGATTGAAAAAATTTCAATCTTTGTTAGTCAATTTAAATTTCATTTTTTGTTAGTCAATAAAATATTAAGTTACTATTTTAAAAAAATTATTAACAATTCACTTTACATAGATGAAATAAGTAGAAGAAGTATAAAAAATTTGAGGAGTGAGTGATTGCTGAAAGATGCCTTTTGTCGCCTTAGCAGTAGAGTGAGTATATCGTCCCGAGGGGATAAAATAATAGTCCCTATGACCACGTTATTATTTATCAGCAGGAATAATCCGAATACGTTTCGTCAGAGTTTGTTGGTTTAACTTTCCTGGTTTACGTAATTTTAAGATTATTTTTCCATTTAACAACTTCGTGAGAAGCTGCTAGGTAATTCTATAAAATTCCAGTTTTAGTATTCTATATTAAACTGAGAATAATAAAGTTGTATTAAACCTCCGACGACTGATAAAACTCAGGTGAACGAAGCTTATTATAGAATGAAGCTATTGGGTGCGAACAGATTATTTGCAATAAATAAGGTCAATGTCTCCCACAGGGCAACGTTAACATTTCTGTTTAAAATAATGCATAGTTGTGAAGCATTGAAATGGTCGACCCCGTTCGAATTTATAGACCTAATATTGGTTAGCATTATTAGACTATTATTGTGTATACTGACGTGCAATTGTAGTTATTGTTTAGAATAATACATTGTGTTATTGTCTACATTAATAATTGTAAATATTAGCTTTACAAAGTGATATTGTAATAATCGCATTAGAAAATATACCAACTGGATAAACAATAAATGACGAACTTGAAATAGCATCTATATGAATCTTGAAATTTTGTTGGTATAAAAACACCGTGAAATTTGATCTTGATAATCAGTTCAGCTTTAGTTTGCAAAGTGTTTATTAATTTCAAACTCAAAGATATTAAAATAAATATCAAAATGAAAGGTTTTACTTTAATTTGTTTAACAATTATTTTCACCGCAATGGTATGTCCAACCACTATAGTAATTTACTCTAAATTATTATGTGTATATAAATCACCTTTTCTATTTAATAGGTTGTTGAATCGTGTCTTGTAACTCCACCGCCAAATCCACCACCAACAACAACAGCTGAACCAGAAAACGAAACAACAATCCTAGATGAAACAACTACAAATTCATCAGCAGCTGAAATCACTACTACCGCTAATTTGAATTTGGATCCAACCCCGACTTCTAATTCTTCTAAATAATTATTTCCGAAATATGATTACTGCAAACCATTATATTCAAATAAATTTATTGTTCAATAGCTAAACGGATCAAGTCTGTTTATTTAGCCTAGACCGTCCTAGTTATTTTGAGTTCAACACCAGCTAAATCTTCTAAATCAAGTGATAGTAGAAAACAGGTTATTTTCTATAAGAAAATGTTGATTAACACATTGGAGAAATCTAATATCTTACTTCGATAATTAGCTGATAAATTATACGAATCTCAACTGGTGGGTGTCAATTACTGTTTGCAAACACTGGTGACAGTCCCTTGATTGATTTATGTGGGGCATCATATATATTTGGGAAAATTCCCAAAATTGAAAATTGGATATTTAGTGTTGTCCAAGTAATTTTTAAAGAAAATTTAAATTTCGCTGTATCCATCAGGAATCAGTTTCCAACAATATTGAGCCAGGCAATGAAACACCAATTCAACTGCCTTCTAACAAATGTGGTACTTAATGTTTTTCTTATACGACCAAGCCTATCGAGGAAATACATGAATTCATTTGCATTGCTTCGAGTTCTGTCCAGTCAATCTGTAATGCTTTGGGTTCTGCCCAGCCAGAATTAATGTTTTGTTGAAAATGTTTAGTGGAATGTCCCGTTAGATTTTAAAACGGGGTTGAGACACAGTTAAAGTCGATTTATTTCCAATAGTAGCTTTTGAGCTACTGAGCACTGCCGGACTTGCACTAAGGCCAGGAGGACAGGTACGGTAACTAGCCTATATATCGGTAAATGAAGGGGCTAAGAAGAATTTGCTGATCAATAATTATGTTCATAGCTTGCCCCTTCTTCTTGAAATTGGCTTTATTCTGTCTAAAAAATGTTTTGAATTTTGTTTTGTATAATTGTTTATTGTTACTATTCATAATGTTCAGATTATTTTCGGACAATTGAATTTGAATATTTGGTCACTAGCGAGAGAATAGTAGAGTTTTGTTAAACCTCTAAGTAATTGAGCTTTCATACAAGTCAGATGAAAGATTCTGATAAAAACCAAGCTGGATCAATTGGGTGTGAACATTTTGAAAATTATCGATTGACAACGTTTACGTTTCTGAGGAAATTATTTCTAAGTCATGCAGTGTTGAAACGTTTTAGCCCATTCGAATTTATAAACCTTATGTTGGTTGCAATTATTCGATTATTGTGGTGTAGTTATTGTTCAGAATAAAACATTTCGTTATTGCTTACATTAATACGTGTTAATATTAGCTTTAGTGTAATTACTTTTTCAATTGATATTTGCAATTATACCAACTGGATAAACAATAGACGACGAACTTGAAATATATATGTAGTATCTAACTAAATAGATCTTGGTTTGATCATAAGTTCAGCTTAAGTAAGCAAATTTTTTATTTATTTCAGACAAACATATTAAAATAAATATCAAAATGAAAGGTTATAGAAGCATCTTAATACGAATTAAAAAAATAGTACCAAAATTGGTATATATACACAAATAGGTGTAACACAAAACGTACAGATTTGAAACGTACAGAACAGCTGCAGCTGAAACAAGAACAGAAATAAAAAACTCTGCTGAAACAACCACAATGCTGTAACCAATGATTCAGGAGCAGCTGAAACCACTACTTCTGCTAATTTGAAATAAGATACAACCAACCATCACTACTGCTACTTCATAATTATTTCCGAAACATTAATATTGCAAACCGAAATTGTTTTGAAATATATTTGTTTTCAAATAATTAAACGAACCTAGTCGGCATTATGCCTAAACCGTCCTAGATATTTTGAGGTCAGCTCCAGCCAAATCATAGAAGTTAACTGACTGTTTCACAGAAGCAACATAATCGATTTTCTACAGGACAGGGCTGATCATCATATTGGAGGGAACAAGTATGTTGCGCGGGAATTGAAACAAAACAACAGCATTTCCTTGACCGATTTATTTGCTTGCCGGTTACTAGGCATTATACACTTTGCCCGAATCTATGGTACTATGGTTTTAGAGGAATTTTGCTTGCCCATTTTCTTTGGTAAAATTGTAAATTAGATATTCATTTGCCCAAGGGAAAGGTATTTTAAAGAAATCAAAGTGACCATCAGGGATCACTTTCCATCAGATTGCAGAAATGCAAGAGTACACCGCTGCATATTTTTATCCAACCACATAACACATGGATTCATTCACATTAGTTATTATACGTCAAATTTTATGGTTAGGGTTTTGTGTTTGAGGCTTATACCTTTCTTTTTTTTTAGTATTGTATCACATATTGATGGTTAATTTTCAAACAAATACTAACGTCTTTAAAATTATGCTTTTAAAGTTTTGTACTTTTGGCGGTAGCAATATTTTCAAGCAACAACTGCCATTTACACGCCAGGTCATGTATTTCTTGGACTACCCTCGTATGTAATAAATTGTCTAGTCGCCAATGCACTAATCGCTTCAGGGCAACTGCAAACCTACCGACTATTGTTGGACTCCAGGTCACAGGCTCCTTTTGTGACCGAGGCGTATATTAAATGCCTAACATTGTCTGAACAGTAAGTCAATGTTAAATTGATTGAACTTGGTGTCTCAGCAGTAGAGATTTCTATAGAGAAGTCGCCAGTAAATATTTTCATTTTCGATATAATCCAATAGAATCTCAAATTCTCGTCATTAGTCTAATATTATCCAATGTGGATCTGGCAGTACCACCCATGAGATTCCATCGAAAATTTTGGGAATTATTTAAAATCACTTCAACTCTCTGACCCCGCTACGACAGGATATATGGGGGCTCAGGAATTTCACTAGAGTAAAACATGCAGAATATACAATAGAACAGCGACAACGCCTAGAGACAAATCGGCGAAATGCGGAGAGAAATACTTGAGTTGTGAGATCTTGAACTACCTCAATGTGAGTAGCTTTAGATGAGAAACAAATGAAAATTACAAGATATGCTTTGCATACAACATTTGAGCGGACTTTATTGTTAACATTAAATGGACCGGCATAGTCAATTCCAGTTTTTTTCAAAAGGACGACTGGGATGGTATACGTTCTACTGGCAATTGTCCCATGAGTTGTGTGATTGATAATGGTTTATTTCGAAAACAAATGAGACATTTGTGAACGATTTGTTTGCAAAAAGTTAAACCTCCTGGTATCCAGAATTTTTGTCTAACGAAACTGAGCAAACTTTGAGGACCTGCATGAAGATTACGTCGATGTTCTTTTTTTACGATCATGGTTGTGAGTGGATGATTAGCAGGCAACAATAGGGGGTGCTTTTGATCATATGTTAAAAATTCAGAGTTTTTTAATCGACCACCAACTCGCAGCAGCCCTTTCTCATCAAGAAACGGACTCAATCAATACTTTTAACCAATTTCTTTTATAATTAAATTTTTTTTCAGTTAATTGTCTGATTTCTTTGGCGTAATATTCTGATTGAACCGATTTAATTAATCCGATTAATGTGTCTTCAATTTCCTGTGTAGTTAATTGATTATTAAATGATGCATTTTCAATGCCACGAATATTATTCGATAAGTAGTTCAAAAACCGGCGAGAAATTGCAGATAAACGCAAGAGGTCATCATAATCCTCGGTATGTTCTAAGAAGCTATTTGGTGTGACAACATGAAATACAACTAGTGTCTTACTATCGTCTGGATCTTTATAGTTTGAACCATATTTTTTTATTTCAGGCCATTCTTCCTGATTAACTAAAAATTGAGGTCCATGCCATACCATAACTTACAATCTTTTAATTGCAAAGGCTTAATCCACGGGGTACCAAGTCAGCGGGATTTTTTTCGGAAGGGACATGAGCCCTTACTTCTGGAGGTGTGATTTCCTGTATTTGGGATACGCGGTTAGCTACGAAGGTTGCATATTTAGCGGGAGGAGAATTAATTCGATGGAGAGCTGAATCTGTCCATAGAATAATTCGCGTAAATTTAATTTTTAATGCGGTTAGAACCCTTTCGTATAATTGTGCCAATAGTGGTGAGGCACATAACTCCAATCTTGGTATAGTTTGACCTTTCAGCGGTGCAACATTTGATTTTGCACAAAGAAGATTGCAATTGTATTGCTTGTTTTGACTAATAGTAAGTATATAAATACAGCATCCGTAGCCCTTTTCCGACGCATCACCAAATCCATGAAGTTTTATTGATTCTGAATTTGATTGTTGATACATCTGGTAACTTGAATAGTCTGTAATGTATTTATTTGAGTTGAGAACTCACTCCAATAAGATTTGAGTGGTTCGGGTATTTCATCGTCCCAATCTAAATTTGGAATTGCCCACAATTCCTGCATAAAGCGTTTGGCAGAAAATATAACTACAGCGCAAAGACCTAGAGGGTCGTATAACTGAGCAATTTCAGATAATACAGTTCGTTTTTTAATTGTCGATTGTGTACCAAATTTAATTAGAGATATGTTGATGACATCATTTTCAGAGTCCCAATTAATACCTAAAATGTGAACGATATGATTGGTATTATTTTCTATGTTTGAGGGAACTACATTTTTGTCTCACACGACTTTTCCTCAATGGAAAAATTATTTTTAACTTTCACGTCTTCAATTTTCGCAAACTCTTCAATTTCTTTACGAATTTGATCTACATCACAGCAGAACATTGATAATTGCTGGGATTGGGTATTTTTATAGATTGGACCGCCAATTATGTATCCAAAAACGGAATTGAAGAATGGTGGAAGTTCTTGACTTAAATTGATTTTTTCGTTGTTCATTATGTATATTAAAGTATATTTCGGCTCCTAATAACATATCTAGCTTTTGTGGAATATAAAATGTTGGATCCGCTAATTCGATCGACGTTGGTATTTTGGAAATATCGAAATTGACCTTCTGTAATGGTAATGTACTCAATGCTTTTTTTAAGACAAGAAATTCTAAATTTATTTTGTAATTGTTTATTCTTAATCCAATAGTTAAATTTACTTTATGTTTAATTTCCATAGTTTTTTGATTGATACCTAAGATGGAAATACCTATTGGTTTTTTATTAATTCCTACAGTTTGAACGAACTCTCCAGTAATGAAATTGCATTGTGAGCCGCTGTCGAGTACCGCACGACACTGATATTTTACCCCAGTTGGGGTTTCTACCCATATTATCACAATGGATTATAGAATTTGTTTATGTGTGGCAAAATTACAAACGTTTATTGTGTTTGAATTAGAACCAGAACTATCGAGTATGATTTGTTGGGATGGTAATATGAGAGGTTGCATTTGAACTGAGTAATTTGGTAATAAATTTGTAGATGCAGTACTCTTAGTGTTACCTGAATTTATATGAGAACTTTGTTCATAATTACTGACTTGATTGTGATTAGATGCTGATGGGGTTGATTGATTCAATTTAGTATTCGAATTGTTGAAATTTAATTGTGAATTTTCGTGACTATTGTTGGAAACATTAGAATAGATTATATGTAACATGGTATGATGTTTCCCTTTACAGTGATAGCATCGAGATGTAGATTGGCATTTGCTGATGTAATGCGTACCTATGCAATTGTGGCATAGTTTATTTGTTTGATATTTCTGTTCGTCTCCCTGACTACTGCAGCGTGTACCAGGCTGAAGTGGTTGCGATCGGGGAAGTCATGACATGGATTGCCGATCATCTCTTAACGAGATGAGCGAGTATTTCAGCATCCAGATAATCTGGGTCCCGGGTCACTCGGACGTCACGGGGAACTGCTGGGCGGACGAACTAGCTACGTACGGCACGACTCTCCAGATGCAGCCGGAAATGGTAGGTCTGGGGAGGCCTATGGCAGTGCTAAACTGGGCGCTCAGTAAAAAGGCAATCGCCTTGACAAATGACAGGTGGATCAACACTCTCACGTGCAGGGTAGCAAAGCAGGTTTGGCCAAAACTGGACTTGCGGCGCTCCAAGGTACTAATATCCCTGGGAAGACAAGAAATAGGATGGGTCGTAGGGATAATGACAGATCACTGCCTTTTTGGGGAGCATGCGAGAAGGCTGGGGATACAGACGAATGACTTTTGTAGAAGTTGCATGGACGAAGAGGAGGAGGAGACTTTTGAACACTTCCTATGCTCATGTCCGGCGTTATCATACAGAAGGCATAAGTATTTGGGTGTGTACGGTATGGACAGCCTTTCGGAACTCGCGGACTGTGGAGTGCGAGATTTATTACGCTATATAAATAGCTCTGGTTGGTTTCAACGGGAGTAATGGGGAGATGGGATCCTGTGGTATCACAACGGGCCACTGCTGGCCTAAGTGTGCGATAGCAGCCACTTCAACCTAACCTAACCTAACCTATTTGTTTGAAGTTGAACCCACTTATTTCTATCAAATATCGACATATCTAGGAAATTTTGGTATTTAAATAAGGAATGCTCTTTCTTACAGAACTTACAACTAATTTGATTCGTAAGTTCAGTTGCTATGTATGATTGTACATTTTTTGGATTCATATTTTGAAATGATTTTGATTTATTATTGTCCTTGTAAGGTGATATCGCTTCGAGAATACGTGCCCTTTCAGATAAAATGTCCATGATTTCTTTTGTAGACGGGATTCTATCTTTTGGCTTTTTGGTTTCAATTTTCTGGCGAGATACTTGATCAACTAATTCGGAAATATGGAAAGTTAGAATTAAGTCCCAATTGTCGACTGGAATTTTTAATGCTTTTAATGCATTACATTGTTTCCAGAAGCTTTCAATAAATTCTCAAAGAGCGGTAGGACAATTTTCCTTACGAACAGGCTTTAAATAATATAAATTTTTTATGTGTAAATATTTAATTCGTGGCTCATTCTCGTAATGACTAAAAAGAGATTCCCAAACCTGATTGTAATTCTCTTCCGTGTTAGGAATGGATTGTATGAAATGATAAGCGGTTCCTCCCATTATGCAATTTTGAAGGCAAATAAATTTTAATATTGCACTTAATCGTTTTTCTACATGAATTCTCTGTATGTAACTTTCTCTAAATTCAATCCACGATGTGAAACTACCGTCAAATTTAGGAAGCGGAATATCTGGAAGCGGGAGCGAAAGCGGATGATGAAGCGTCTGTGCGATTGGCTGTTTATCAATTTTTTGTTATTCAGCGTTTCTAGGAAATTTCTAATGTACGATTCAATAGATCTACAATTAGCTTCAAAATCGGAACGATCAATGTCAGAGGTTTCGATAGTGGTAGGATCTATGTCCTCTAAATTTGATTGAGCAATATCAAATTTATCGTACAGTGATTGTACTCTATTTAAAATTGATTCTAAATCACCTTTGGTAAGTTTTGTGATATCATCTATCATATTTTGTTATCTGGTGATATAACCTTTGTATGCACTTACTGACCTTTTACACGACTCGATTTTATCGTGAACACTCATTTTTATTTAATTGAAACCATAAATGAATAATAAAATTTTAGTGTTGACTCACCTGTACAATATAATATTTTTGTGAACTGGACTGGTTTTAATTAATTGATTTGTAAAGTGTTGATTGAAGTTTAACTTTGATGTCAGCAATATTTTTTGTATTGGTTGCGCCAATAGCGTTTTGCGGTGTTTAGAATAAACTTTGTTGTCAGCAATACTTGTTTGTATTACTTGCGCCAATAGCGTTATGCGGTGATGATTCAGCAATTATGCTGTTATGCCGAATATCAGTCCGGCGCTCGAAGGACCAAATGTTGCGGAATATGCGGTTTCGTTCGTTGAGGTTTAGCGGGTTTAATTATAATATGATTAGCGGTTTAAATTTTTATGCGTGTGGAATGTTGCGGTGTATGCGTTTTCGTTCGTTGAGGATTAGCGGTTAACTAAAATGCGGAACTCACACTTTTAGTTACAAAGGTGCATTATTAATGGTATATAAACACTTAAACCATTTTAGTTTCAAGTAATAAATGATTTTATTTGATGTACTTGAATGTGCTTCGCCTTTTGCGGCTATACATAAGAATGAAAAAAATTAAACATGAACGTTAAATAAAAATGATGGTCTGGCTACTTGGTATTTGTACTAATATTTTTAGAATAAGAGGAGTTCTTTCCTATACGTTTCCTTTAGGTTGATATTTTAGTACACTAATACCAATAATTTAGACAATACGTATTAAGTGTTGGAACGTTGTAGGTTGTCATGTATTTTTTAAAGATGCCAACCTGAAATTAAAATTATTATTAGAATTTAAAAACCTTTAGTGTAAATAATACTTATCTTTGTTTATTGTTTTTGTATGCTACAGTTGCTACTTGATTCACTTGTCAAAATTGTATATTAACTATTAAAATGTAATTTAATCTCTGTAAAGTCGATATTGAAATCAAAACTGCAACGTCGATAAATTATTAATTAATATTTGAAACGATAGATATCACCTCTAGCAGTTGAAGGATTGGTATAATTTTGTGCAGAAAATCGCTTATTAGTAAACCAATGATTTCTTTCCACCAATTTAACATAATTTTGGCGGGTACAAATTTACTATAAAAGAGAAAGAGATTCTCGATGAGCGATAGATATTGGGATTGTGTGATCAACAGTACAAGTAACTAACAATTACTAGCTATAAACATATTATTTGGAAGAAATTGGAGAAATTTATTTGAATAAAAAAAGTGAAATATAACAATTGAAGTTTATTTTTATTTTATATTAGCTGTGCCCTGCCCGCTTTGCTAGTCGTGTAATTTTTTTTTATGATTTAGTTGTTCCTTTAGGTGCGTACATATGTATACATTTATATACTTAATGATGATGGTTTTCCTTTACGTCAGCGACCTTGTGCTTTGTTTATGGTCATAGCAGAAGCTAGACGTATTGGAAATTGTATTATTTTAAAATAAAATGACGTATCTGATGGAATTATAGGAATGCGTGTGATGAAAACCTCTTCATCTCTTTTACCTCTTCTCTTCTCTCCAATGGCATTTGTCATTAATTTTTTAACAGCAAGTCGTGTACTATTAAAAAATTTTGGTTGATTAATATCACATATTTCTTTATTAATTTTTAATTGAAGAATATGTGTCGTGCTAAGAAAAAAGTCACATATGCCTTTTTGTAGTTTTAAGTAATTTCAATTTTTCTATTTTTGTTTGCCATGTCGTTCTATGAAACTTGACTAATAAATAACGTGATTTTATGGCATTTAATGATCGATATTTGACATTTTACAAAAACAGGAATATTGGTATTTGTTTGAAGAATTCAAATATGCCTTATCGCATTTTTCAACTTTTGGCGCGTATGACCTTTTTTCTTAGCACGACAGATATGTGGTGGTATTCCAGTCAAATATAATTAATTTAAAAACTAAGGTACCACTTCGTCTTGATCCATAACATAATCTATTGATTTATATGCAGATGTTTCACCGACATTTTTTATTTTTTTTTTGAATGGCAACATTTATATTATTAACGTCCTAAATTTTTGCTGACAATATTGCTCATTCACATATTATGCTTTCAATTAATTCTTCTTTTAAATCTTTTAAAATACAAAAATTTCCAATAATTGTTTCGAAAATGTTACAGCTGATTCATCGTTTTGCAACTGAATACGCGTATTTGTTGTAAAATTTAATTTTTGAACGATTCTCCATAAATTAGATAGCTAGAGTTGATCGCGTTACAACAGAGTCTGTCTGTCCTGATAATAATATTGTTGTACCACAAAATTACTGTTGGTTATTGCACAAATCTTGTAATGTTTTATCTAATAATGATTTTTTATGTGCCATTGTGCATTCGTCCCAGACTATTATTTTGAACTATTGCAATACTTTTGCCATTCGTGATGTTTTTAATATGTTACATGTTGGTGTTTAAATTATTTGCATATTTAATGGAAGTTTTAGTGCTGAATGAGTAGTTCTACCGCCATCTAATAATGTTGCTGCTATATCTGAAGAAGCAATTGCTAATGCTATGTTGTTTTGAGAGCTTTTGCTAAAATTAATGATATACCAAAAAAGTTTTTCCATTCCCTCCTGGAGCATCTAAAAAATATGTTTCACCTCTTTTATCATTAACAGCTGACAGAATTGTATCATAAACATGGTTTTGTGGTTGATTCATTTTTTGTAAATGTTCTTGTAAATATTCGATTAATAAATTTATATCAAAGTGTATTTCAATATTAGTGACATCATTTAGTATTATCCCTATTTTCATCGGTTTAAAGAAAATTTAATAGTTGGTTAATTTAATAGCTTCTCGATATGTTATACATAATGTTATTTTTATTGTTGGTCCTTGAACATTATCTAATAATAAACGTAAATACATAATAACATTCTGCATTGTTTGGGTGAACAGCATATAATCTTCCTAAAGCATGAGCAGTGTTGTGCCGCGTAGTCTACATCACGTAATTACTCAGTTGTCTACACGTGTAGACAATGTATGTAGACAATTCAAAAAATGACGTCGACAATGTCGACAATACACATTGACAATAAAAGTGTCTGTACGTTTAAAATTGACTAAAACTATTGACAAATATGTACGATGTGCTCCAGCGGATAGAAGTGAACAAAGTAAATCATACAACATAAATTTGCTTTATGAAGTTACACGGAAATTTTGGCACAGTTTTATCATTTTAAATGCCAGAATAATCTGCTTAAAAATTACAAAAATTTGATATTAAGAGTCTTGTGTTACTAAAAGTGTTTTAAAAATGTTAAAGTTTGACTTGTATTTATCAATTAAAACAAAAATGTTTAGTGCCCAAAAGATTTATTTATAGTGAATTTAACATGAAATTTATGCAATGTTTAAGCACAGTAATCTGTTATTTAAAATGGTAAAACTGTGCCAAATGAATCAAATATACAAAAATCACAATTTAAATCACACACTTATTGGATTAAATAGATTCCCCAATAATTACAATTTTAACAAACAAAAATTAAAATTAAATGGACGCTATTGCCTGAAACTTCATAAAGCAAATTTATGTTATATGATTTACTTAGTTCACTTCTGTCCGCACATCTTTACCATATTCGTCAATAGTTTTAATCAATTTTAAACATAAAGACACTTTTGGTTTGTAAGAAAGTTTATAAATCAAAACAACAATTATTAATAGTTTTATTAAATAAATTTTTGTTTATTTGAAATTATATAAATAATAAATAATATTAAGAATTTTAATTGTTTAAACACATTACCATAGCTCATATTTAATTAATATACATTTAGAGTTTTAACTTTAAATTCGCAATTACCAACATCAAAATCAATTTATTCCCAAATGAATTCATAATAGTCCCACATCAAATTCAAAATTTTCCAGTTCAAGATAATACTAACGCAAAATAATTTCAATCTTATAAAGTTCAAATTAGTAAAAATATACATAATTTAAATTCAATTTAAAGAATTTTAAATTCGTTTATTTTTTAAATTTATATTCAATGGCATTGGTCTGGCTGGTCGTGGTTAGTTCTATTATATCCGAATCTGTGGAATCATCAGAGCTTGAACCAAAAATTCTGTTTGTCAGATTTTGGCTACAAAATCTCAGTTTTCAAAATCTCTGTGCATAAAATCTCGGTTTATATAAATTTTGGAAAAGGTGGATTTTACTTTCAAACCGAAAATATCCAAAAATTATAATTTCTGGAAAATGGGGAATTTAATTTTAATATGAAAATATAAAAAATTTAAAAATCCTGGAAAATCGGGAAGTTAATTTTAAAAGAAATTTAAATAAAAACCGAGATTTTGAGACGCTCCCTCTTTTCCAAATCAATTTTGCTTTTATCCAAATCAAATTCACCTTTAACCAAAACATATTCATCCTTTTCCAAATCAAATCCAACCGTAGACGAAATAAAACCAATAGAATTTATTTTATTTTTATACAATTCATTCCCAAATTTACCATATAATGTCTTGCTAACTAGAAATTCTACTTAAATTCACCCCAAAATCAATCCAATTCTCCATCAAATTCAACATAAATTTGCCCCAAATTTACTAAAAATTCTTCCTAAAATTCACTGTTCAATTCAACCTATAAGTCACTCTAAAACTAACCCTACAATTTTACTTAAAATTCTCTCTAAAATATTCCCTTTAATTCAACTCAACCTACAGAAATCACTCTACATCACTGGAAAACCTTCTCTAAAACTATCCCTGAACTTCACTTTAAAATTCACCCTAAATGCCAGAAAACGAAATCCCTTAGAAGCTTAAATAAGAATTTTAACAAATTTAAGAATTCTGGAGTTTGGAAATTTTAATAGTGGAAAAATTAATTTAGGATTTTACAAATTTTATAAAATCGCTAAAGTCAAATTCATCGTTTATTTGGAATTTAGAATTATTGATTTTAGAAATTAACGAATTTTGTAACGTAGTTTGGAAAGAAAAGAAATTAGGAAAATTAGGAAAATTTAGAAGTTTGGTATTGTGGGGATATAAAATTCAATAAAATTATTGCGAATTTGGGAGCGTAAAAATGGAAAATGGAAATTTAAAGATCTAAATCTTTAAAATTAGTATAAAATTAGAAATTCGTTAAATTTAAGAATCCTGATATTTAGAGCGTTTTTACAACATGTTTGAAATTTACAATTTGTATTAGGAATTAGTTAATTTATTTTTTCGTTATCAAAACCAGTTTTTAATCGATTGTTTTGTCGATTTTAATCAAAATTAAATTTAATGAATCTGAAATTATTAATATTGAATTTTAATTTCTTTTTTGCTGAATGAAAAAATTTGATCATGTGGGATAGTATAAATTCATATGGGAATAAATTGATTTTTATATTGGTAGTTGCGAATTTGAAGTTAAAAACCTATAAGTATATTATATAATAATTTTGAGCTAACTTAAATTTATTCTCATTCAGAAATGTTTTCTTCTAATTCTTCCTCGACTTCCGTACACAATTCTATAATTACTTTGCCATTTGCGATAAAATAGGATACTTTATTTCAGCCACGTTCCAATAAACTATGGGTTTTGTGGCGGTTCACGCATTTATTTTGTCGTGCGCCTGAATTTATGCGTTCGCCACCACAACAATTCCACCGCGAACAAAATATTTCTAAAACACAATACACCTACTATTTGATTCAATCATACCAATTGAGCGACACAAAAAAAAAAAAACCAAAACAAAACAAAATAAAAAAATCAATAATTTTAAAAAAAGATAATCAATCAGTCTCATCTCGGATTTGATATGTTGAGCATACGTCCTCTTCATTTCGCTTTAATTAAAAGTGCATTTGTGCACACTGCACAATGGTGGTGATCAAATAACATAGAAATTAATAATAAAATAATGTTACGTGAAATTAAATAAATCAATATGATAGATATAATTTAAAATAAATTAAATTTAATTAATTCAATATTTAATTATAACGTTATAGTTTTTTATGTATTTCTCATAGAGCATTTTGTAATATGTGCTTTGAGATCTAATCTTCGCTCCGCTCAATTTTTTAAAGAAGAAATTATGTATCTTTTCTAAATGATCCTTTGTAAGTTTGCCAGTATCCGAATAAGGATGCAAATAAAATGCTGCCAAGGCATATTCGTTGAAAGCTATTTCCTTCTGAATATTCAATTTCAATTTAAATTTAATTGGTAATTTTTGTAAACTTTCCTGTCAAAAATAAGTTTAAATCAGTTTTGTTTAAATTTTTTAATTTTAGACTCAGCTGCTATGATCTTCATCTGCTCCAAGTTCTTGATTAGGGAGCGGTAAGCATCTCTAAATGAGCCATATCGCGTTTCACAATGTAGTTTAACTTTACTACCACCGAACATTTATTTTTCTAAATCGGCGTGCTTGTATTAATTACAATAGTCACCTTCTTTGTTATTGCTACTATGAGTACAATAGTCACCTTCTCTGTTATTGCTACATCCAATACGTACTTTTCCTTTATGGACCAGTTTATTTTTTTCCGTGTTGGCAATGTCTACCAATTCCAGAAAAATTTCGGCTTATCTTGCTTCTGTCTCGCTTTCACCTGTTTGGTTCCGAGCTTGTAAGAAGGCTTGCTCGTCAATGGCATGATGCAGCATAGATACTACCAGTTTTGTGTTGCTAGAACTGTTTTTCCAACAATAGCACTGACTCATCAGAAATACGGCTTTAGCACATGAAATGCATTTTAGGCTGTTTTCCAAACGGATACTTATTTGTGGAACCTGTCTAATTCAAACAAGTAACCTGGCCAGATGACTTATTTTCTATCTTTTTCTTACCGACAAAATCTAATTTGTAATGTAAAAAAAATTGTTTCAGATGTTGGTTTATGTTTATATTTTAATTCATCTGTTTTTTATAAAAACTACAAATACAAATAACATAAAATTAAAATACAGATAATTAAAATAAAATTATTCCAAGAAAAATAAATTTAATAATAATAAATTATAAAAAAAATCGCTGTGCAATAAACATTGCGCATTTCCATTATTTTAATGCAGCTGTCAAAATAACTACGCTAAATCAATTGGAATGACTCTACTTACTTATTTAAAATGGCGGCCAAATAAGTCAATAAGTATCAAATAAGTATCGTTTGGAAAACAGCCTTAGATACGCATTGTCTCATTGTCTAATAAAGTCGTTGATAGTGCTTTTCTTCCTGGAAGTTTCGTAGCGTAACCTGGTCTTAACTAATGAATGACTTAAAATGCTTCGATTCCACCAATCTTAAGAGCAGGTTTCATCCGAATACTAATTTGGCTAATTCCTGATTTAACACTATCTCTTCTTTTCCACTCAATTTGCCAAAGTAATTTGCAACTGAATTTGCTTTATTGAATTTTTTTTAAAATTCAGATCTGAATTTATCAGGTTATGAAATTGTACCCAGTTCATGTAACAATCTAAATAATTATACTTAAAGTTTTTTTCGTATTCCTGAGAAATTATAGCATATACTTCTTTTGCAAACCACGAATGTCTTATTTTTGGCCTCCTTGCTTTAGGTTATCAACTCTAGCTTTATGGTTCATTTAGGAACTTCAAATATGAGCATATTTCGCAGAATTAACAACAAGAAAAATTTGATTGCCTACGAATGTTCTACATTGTCTACATATTGCCTACATTGTCTACACATTGTCTACATTGTCTACGCTATTGTCGACACTTGCATGTAGAAAATCTCAAATTACGTGTAGACGCACAACACTGAGCATGAGTAGAAAATATATTTATTTGACCTTCAATTCGAGTTCCTTTTATGTAGAATATGACGTGGATTTCGACACTAAATTAAAATTTAGTGAAAATAATTTTTTATACATGAGAAAAAAAATGTTGCGCTATCTGTTGGACAAAAGGCACACTATACAAAAACACTGCATACAAATTTTTATCAAAATCGGTGCAGTGGTTCTTAAGTTTTAATGTTACAAACACACACGTCATTTTTGTATATATAGAGAAGAGATTGAACAAGTGAGCTTCTACTAAATTATTACAAGAAATTACATGTGGTCCTTCGAGCCGGATAGACAGGCTTAAGTCTGTAGTACATGACCCTTGTGTAAGAACAGTGCCCTTAATATGGTTGCATACTTTTTCGAAAGTTTGTTTCAGGTGAATTGTTTATGCGTTTTATATATAAGTTCATAAAAACAGTCCATTTGGTTCCAATTTCATTAAAAAATGTTCTAAAATATTTAAATACAATTCAATATTAATTTTAATTTCCGCATACCTATTAACATAAAATACGGATATAGAAAATATAAAACAAAATTTTTATTTTAATTAAAAAGTCGATACTGCCTAATGGTTTTGACAATACCGCAAGTAATATTGCCCGGCACTTGACGAATTTTCAATTTTTTATTTTTTATAATTAGAACAACATTTTTATTATAATTCCTTCAAAAACAAAAATTAAAATGATTTTGCTAAATTAGTTAATATACAGAAATTGAAACCACAACACCACAATACATTAAAATAAATAAAAATTGAAAAAAAAAAAACCGAAATATATTTTTGCCACAATTTTTTGCCTGATGAAAATGAAAAAAACCATCAGAGACTCAGCCAGAAATTTTCAGTGGGATTTTAATATTATTATATATTTCTAAAATAAAAATAAAATATTTTAAGTATTTCTGTTTATTTGTATTTATTATATACAATGCACGAGAATTTATTACGTTTCATGTGGAGTCATTGGAATTTTATGGTTGGTTTTGAATATATTTTGATGCGGTGGTTTAACATTAATACTATTTTATAATATGTCCACAACAAAACATATCCACAACGTATATGCAACACACAAATATGTACAAATTTGCATTAAATTTATTAATTTTTAATGAAGATAAAATGTTGTTGATAAAACATTATATTGTTGGTCCATTATTAAGGTACTCGTAAATATTTGGATATTGTATTCCTATTTGGTTGGTAAATATTTACATTGTACCGGCATTTTGTAAAACAATATGTTCATTAATTAGTGTCATCATTATTCTAAAACCAAATTAATTTGTTAGACGAGAATTATTATATTTCGAAATTTTTATTTTTTATTATTGCAAACCCAATGAGACTTGTTAAGTACAATCAAGTGAAAAAATCTTTTATGTGATTCGGATTTAAGAATACGAAAAAAATTACCAATTAAAAAAAACCTTATATATTTAAGGTCCTCTGCCTGAAACTCATTTCGATTTGACGGTTACAAGAATTTAAATAAATTATTTTTGAATAGGTTCGACCTCCAACAAATTGAGCCCCGAACCCGACAAAACATTGAATGATTTTGTATTATGAAATTCGTGAGGCCCTTTACTATACCTTAAACAGTTTTCTTAAATTACTAGGAAGTAGCATTTATGATTCAATTTGCTTTGCAAACAAAACATGAGGATTTTAGATAAACTAAAAGTTATGAAGTAAACAATTATTAGTTTGATCAATCATTTCCTGTTCAATGTTAAGCTGAAACTCCATTGGATTCATGCAACATCAACCAATAAAATAGGTTAGCCATGGGTATAGAAAAAAAATTAGTGCTTTGTGCCGGAAACGTATTTGGCTAGTGAAGTGAAAATCAAGAATCCATAATTATAAAGTTTAGAAATTAAAAATACTGCTACATGAAGCGGTTATAATTAGATGTAATATCCATCCCTAGTAGAAATACAAGTCATTGCTGTTAATGTTAAGACCAAAAATACTTCTATTACTGTTGTTGGTAGGAGAAACAAAATCTAGAAAATTGAAATCCAATGGATGAATAAAACTGAAATGTATGGTCAGGCAAAGCGACAGGAGAGGCAGACAAAACAAAGCAATGGGCAACCATTGGGCTGCCAACTAACAACTGAAGGTGTAACATATACCGAGGTGTAACATAAACCCAACAAAAACATCAGTCACACTTTATGAGATATTCTCATGAAATTGACAAAATTTATGACAGGCTACAATAACTGGAAGATAGAGCATTGTGAGCAAAATTAAAATCCACACATAAATGAACAGCACAATGGAAAACATGTCATGGAATACTAATGGTTTGCTCCGGCATCAGCAAGAACTACAAGCAGTCCTCGACATTGAGAATATAGATGTGGGTGTTGTTTCGAAAACACATTTTACTGAGCAATCCTTCATTACATTTAAAGGCTATTGCGTATATCACACTATTCCAGATAATTCAGCCAGAGGAGGAAGTGCAGTCATCATAAAACAAAATTTCTAACATTTTGAAGAAGCAAAGTATGAAAAAAAAGAAATTCAGGCCACAGTGGTTTATATAAAAACCAACAACTTTCCTATTATTGTGGCAGGATTGTACTGTCCACCAAGACATTCTATTAAAAACAAACAATACTCAGAGTTCTTCAAGAGTCTGGGAAAAAAATTCATAATAGGTGGACAATTCAATGCGAAAAATACTCACTGGGGTTCTAGGATAACTACAACTAAATTAAAATAATTACTGATTGCCATTAAAGAAAATGGATGTGAATCTATTTCAACAGGAAAACCAACATATTGGCCAACTGACAGAGGAAAAATAACTGACCTGATCGATTTTTTATAACCAAAAATATTTCTAATAATTTTATGAAAGTTGAGGAAAGCCAAGATATGAGCTCAGATCATTCTCTAATAGTTCTAACTCTAAGGTAGTATATCATCCAAAAAAGGGAGAAATCAAGTGTTAACCAACAAATATACAGACTGGGAAAGTTTCAAAAATGAATCAGTTAATTTCTACTTAAGTTAGTTGACGAATGACAATACAGATTATTCGCTCTGGAAAGCAACTAAAACTCTGAAAATACCAATAATGCCGATTCATCCTATATCAGGAAAATGGATGGAACGAGGGCAAGGAAAAACAAAGAAAAACTGAAGTATTTGCTAATCATCGTGAAAATATATTTCAACTTCATGAATGTCAATTACGAGAAACATTGGATGAAAACATACAAGTTCTCGAAGATGTCACACCTTCATCGCCAATTGAAGTAGCAAACGAAATTAAAAACAATTTAAACTTAAAGAAAGCTTCAGGGTTTGACCTGATTACCGGAGAAATAATATAGGCCCATATAGTTGCTGCCGATAATATTTAAACTCTTTGAAAAGTTACTATTAAAAAGACTCAAACTAATAATTGAAAAAAATAACCTAATTCCGAATCACCAATTTGGTTTTCGCAGTGAGCACTCAACTATTGATCAAGTGAATAGAACAACCAATATTATTGTGAAGACATTAAAATAGAAAAAAAAATTTTCCGCAGTATTCTTTGATGAAGCGCAGGCCTTTGACAAAGTTTGGCAAGAAGGTTTGATCTACAAACTCAAATTAATCCTACCTATAAACAGAACAGCATAATACTGGAATCATATATAACGGAAAGATTGTAACGAACGCAAATTGGCATTCATTTTTTCGAAATTTAATAAAGAAATAAATTATTTTCCAATTCGCAAATAAATTTTCTTTTATTCCATAATCGTCTTGTAGGCGTCCAAACCATCATATGTGTTCTTAGGTGAATTCAAGTGTAACATAATAAAAATAAATAAATTGTACTACCCGAGATTGCTGATACCGGCAAAAAAAATAAAATCGGTTTAAATTAGGGTAAAAATTATTAAAACAAATTTTGATTAATTGGCAATAGTGTAGAATAGTGGGGGCAAATTCAATGATTTTAGGTCACCAAATTTTGTATAAAAAGACACCAAAAATCACTGAAGGGAAGGATAGATAGTCAGTCAGTAGATATCCAGAAAACAGTCAATAGGCTGGGGTCTCAGTGAAGAAATTCAATTTTTGATAGTCATGTAGTCAAGCTTATAGAGTTAAACAGAGAATAATCTAAGAACAACTGTACAAAGTTCAATTAGTAAAAGAAATACAGAATCAAAAACAAAAAAATACGTTTTTTTTTAGAATAATGATGTGAAAAATCCATTTTATTCAAGCGTATTGCATTTTGTTACAAACAGCGAAGGAACCAGAAACCAGAATGGTAAGTATGGAAAGCTAACAAAACAATCTACTAAACATCAGTGGCTCAATTGGTGGAGTGGGAGTGGTTAGTCAGCTATCACATTAGAGACAGGTGAAAGTAACCGGGAACGCTTCTTCATCTCTTCTGCTGGCAATTCACCGCCAATTTACACATACTTACTACACATTCAAAATACATTTTTCTTCAGCTCTATAATCTAATTTTATTATTCTCCAAATGGCTCAGAGCAAAGTGCACCACTTTTGACTATGATCAACTCATCTCTACTCTAAGGATTACATCTATGGGCCCAAAATAAAAGCCTATTATCCCCTAAAATCCCCTTTTGATCAATGTTTTGGTCCCCAATTTTAATTCAACCTATGTCACAAGCGGTACAACTAGGATTCCCGACCGTATCACTCCAAACTCCACGACAAATTTTACCTTTACCGGTCTTGAGCACAGGTACCTAAATGCCGCTCGAGGTGATAATAAGCGGTTGGGAAACGAAAATTTGTATACATTGAGCTGAGGTAACTAAGTTGTTTCCGAGATGTTCTAATCTCACTAAACAACACGATAGCCACTTTCACCGATGATATAGCTATCATGGCCGTTAGTAGCAACAACTCATATAAATACAACAGAGAAATTACAAACCGCCATAGAGTAAGTATACATCTGAACAAAAAAATGGCGCATACAAAAAAAATGAAACTAAATCTGTACATGTCGACTTTACGAACAAGAGATTAGTACACGAACCAGAATATTTAAAGAATCAAGAAATACCACATGCAAACACTGCCAAATACCTCGGTATAACATTAGACGTTCAGCTTTGCTGGAAAGCTCATGTAAAATAAAAAAGAAACGAGTTGGGATTAAAATACAATAAAATGTATTGAATACTGTGAAGAAATTCTTATCTATCAATCCTTAATAAGCTTCGGCTTTATAAGCAAATATTGAAGCCTGTTTGGACTTATGTTATACAGCTCTGGGGATGTACCAAGCAGAGTAACATGGATTATTATTATTATTATTATTATTATTATTACTTGAGGGCCATGTGGGGCTCAAGCCACCCCGCACTGCGACCTAAAAGATCTTTTGTGCATGAAGCCCTACTTAGTTATCATACTTGATAATACTGCCTAACGGTACGTGATACATACTATCTGGGCTCATTGCTCTCCCTCCTAGATGTTTTAATTATCCGTCCAGCCAATATTCAGGCTCTTAATGAACCTGATGGCCATGTGGGGGCTCAAGCCACCCCGCACTGCGACCTAAAAGATCTTTTGTGCATGAAGCCCTACTTAGTTATCATACTTGATAATACTGCCTAACGGTACGTGATACATACTATCTGGGCTCATTGCTCTCCCTCCTAGATGTTTTAATTATCCGTCCAGCCAATATTCAGGCTCTTAATGAACCTGAATATAATATATTATAATAGTAAATATCATTTATCTAATTACTAGAATTATGTATGATAGATTTTATTAAATTATGATAATTGCAATAATTTTCAACTTTAATGATTGCAACAATCATGCGATATGATTTAATATGATCGCCTCAATCATAGTATGGTTTTATAAAATGATCAGTAAAATCTAAATATGATAAAAGCAATCATAATTCAATTGGGTCTATCATATTTATTAGAATTAAGTTTATCATAACAAAATAACGGTTTATTGGAATTCATGTATATCTCCTCGTGTTTGCTACGGTCATATCGAATTTAATTTTTTTTCTAACAAGGTGCAATTATTATAATCTCCTGAGATATTTTAAATAAAAATATTTTAACAATTTAAAAATAAATAATTTTATTAAATTACTCTTAATTAAAGTAAATAGTTATAAAGTGTTTGTGGTGGGTAATTTTTCTCGCAATGGAAAACTGAACACGTAAATACATTTTATTTTATATTACAGAGCATTAAACACCGTGTTGATTATTTATCAGTTTTGCTAAATATTTGGTCAGTCAGTGTTTTTAATTATTAAAATAAAGGGTGTTTCCAATTATTTGATACGTGTATATATAAAAATTTCAAGGAAATAATTGTACAAAAATATTTCTCGAAAGTTACTGTAATACGTTATAACGGTTTAATGATAATGAATTGAATTTGTTCTTAACATTTTTGTCTCAGTTGTTATTTTTTACACGCTTGTTAAGTAAAATACCCATAATTGGAAACCCACAAAAACTACGCCACGCAATAGCTGCATTTCTTACGTTTGTTCTGATCTGGATCAAATCATATTTCAAGAAATGATAAAGGAATGCAAAGAGCTGCTGGGTTCTAAATGTTGATCCAAAAACAAAATTGGTTCAATTTTTGTTGCTATTTTTATGTAAGTAAACTTTGCGTCAAGAAATGTGGCATAATTAAAATTGCATATTATACCCATTGTATTTACTTAAATGAATTTCTCATTTCTCAAACCCTATTTTTAGTCCTACATTTGGGTATACTGGTATAATAGCTCTGTCATCTGTTCTGGAAATACCTAAACAAGAGAAAGGTTTATTGATTTACATAAATTATATTTATTTAGCACGGCTGGAATTTGGATTATTCGAAGACGATATTGAAATATAAACGACGGAAAAACCAATTATCCAATACCCTTAAATTTATTAGAAGTTTACTGCCACAAACTCCAAGAAACCGGTATCTTACATTTTAGTGTTACCAGAGTAAATGAACCTGAAAAGACGTTTAAAAAACTATCCAGCTATTTCGAGTAAAATCGGCAAACCAATTACGATTACGACAAAGAAACGGAACAACGTATCTGCGGTGATAATTAAATATAGGGTCGTCCATTTTGGAAGAGAGAAAGACGGCCTAATTCTTAATTTCTTTACTATTCTTTTATTAAGGTGACGAATTTGACCAAATTTTACTTTTTGGTAAAATATTACTATTCATAATAATCTTAACCTTCTCTCTGTGTATTGGGGTCAAATTGACCCCAATTGATTTTAAAATAAAATAAAAACGTTTCTTATTATTTAAATAGCCCATGCCCTATAAGATTGCCTCAACTAACATCTTATACCCGCAATACAATGAAAATAGGGCCCAAATTATACTTGTAAATTTGGTAATTACGTTAGCCTGAAATAAACCAAGCACATTTCTGTGTATTGGGGTCAAAATGACCCCAAGTTATTTTCATGTGCTATTTTCCATATAATTCAAAAATCACTTACTTTCTATATGTTTATGCAAATGTATTGTATATGTGTGTGATATTTTGTGCAATTTTTCTGCTAATTAGTAAGTGAGATTGAGAGAGAAACTGCTCCGAACGATTAATGAACGATATTTCCGGTTTATTTTGTGTTTGTAATTCAAGGTGCTTACCAGTAAAAATAGTTAGTCCTAGTTGTAAATATGTATAGTTATTATAGCGCGAAAAAGACAGAGCAGCTAAGAGCTGCGTACACTTTTCGATAGAGTTTCTATTTTCTATTCCTGAGGTGTCAGATGAAATAGTGAACGACAATATTGATGTGCATTTTTTCGACTGCGATGAGGGTGAACAAGCTGAGTCGATAAACGTTTGTGATTTCGATGAGGATGAGCATATTAAGCCGATAAATTTTGATGTTGATGAACAATTTGAACCTGGCGCTGACGATCGAGGAAATGAATAAGAAAATGTTGGAACACGCGTTCTTCTATGACGACAAAGAGAAGGCTTGACGGTGCAAACAGCAAAAAATCTAACCATTCAGTTAACAGCTTTCCAAAAAATCATCCCAGTAACATTGGTGAATATTTCGTGGCTAAGACCAATAGAAAAGCGCGGCCATTTTATACAATGAATAGTAATTTTTACCCTTTCTGCCGTAGGCACTTGGCGAAACACACAAGTGTATTTGAAAATTTTAAATGTATTTAACAAGTGTTTTAAAAATTTGAAAAATGTGTGTTTTTGAAAATGTGTGTAATGAATAGTAAATAACAGAAAAACAGCGTGTTTGGTATGATACTAATTCGGTGGAAATGTTTACTCTGATTGGCATTTTAATTTACGCTGGCGCTCATAAGAACTGGGACGAGAGATTTTATGAATTATACCTTCTTGACGACCGTCCATTTCATCGAGCTATGATATCCAGCTATGAGAATCTTATAAACTATCATCAAATTTAACCATTGATGAAAAATTGGTCCTAACTCGAGGAAGATATTCTTCCCGACAGAATATACCAACCAGGGAAGTATGGAATTAAAACATTCTGGCCACGCGATGCAAAGAACTCTTACTCATTGAACGCAGAAGTGTATGTTGAAAGGCAACCAAGGAGGCCTCATTCGGTTGATTACACCTTGAATTTAGTAAATCGGATATCCGCACCGTACATCAACAAAAAAAGAACAATTATCATGGACAACTTTTTCGCTATTTGTACTTTAGCCGATCAATTTTTACAGAAAATACTACACTAATTGGAACAATTAGATAAAATAAACCCGATTTGCCCAAAGAGTTTACTGGTAAGATGGAATTAAAAAAAAGGAAAACTAAAACCTTTAAAATTTTGTTTTGATAGCATCTTAACACTTGAGAGTTTTATCCTAAAGAAAATGGTTTCAAAAATAATTGTTTATGCACCTAGAGCAAGCTAGTTCACCCTCGAAAGTTAAAAAAAAAAATGTAAAAACAGCAATAGGCTATAAAATTGGATTATAAATAGGTTAATAAGACGGGAATCAACAGGCGAAGAAATGACGAGTAAGACCGTTAGCAAACAACCAATGTGTTACTTGCGCCCTCGATCATCTGGTACGACAACCAGAACAAGATGTCATTTTTGTGGTGAGCCATCTTGTCCAAACCACACCAAAATCCTATGTATAGCATGCATCAAAGAATAGGAAATGATTTCAAATTAAGTTTAAGTGGTATCAGATGACACATCTGGTTAAAACACAAATTTGACTAATTAAAATGTGAGTTTTTTGTGAATGTAATTACTTTTTGAAGAAAAATATAAATTTGTAATAAGAAAATAAACAATTTTTAATTACTTTCTCTTTGAAATATATGAAGATATCCATGGGGTCAGATTGACCCCTATACACAGACAACGTGATAGGAAGCTATACACAAAGTGAAGGTTAAACATTAAAATATCACTAATATATTATTTTGACATGACTCACAGGTTTTATATTTTGTAGGATATACAATTTTCTATGGAACGATATAACATTTTGAGTTTAAGACTGTATCTCAAATTTTTTCTTCTAGTGCCAAGCTGAATTTTTCACAGATTAAAGTGTCATTATTAGCAAGTAATTTAACGTTAATTTAAAAAATTATAAAAAAATACTTTTTTTGTTATCAAGATACTAAGAAATAAAGATTCCAAAAAACACCAAAATTCCAAAATTAAAAATTATTAAAAACAAATTATTTCATAATTTTACATATTCTACTACATACATTGCTGTCAAAAACCGTTGAGAAAACCAAAATCGGTCAACCCGTTCCGAAAATATGATCAAAAACGTAATACATATACCCAAAACTCCTTGAAAATGAGAAAACTTTGTTTGAGAGAGTCTAAACTCGAGAGTGAAAAAACCAAAAAAATGTTTCTATTTTTTTTTTCTTATAAATCGAATAAATATAGTTTGAACAATTTTTGAAACATCGCGTCCAACTCATGCACGATTTCATATGGAATGACCCTATATTTATTTTATGATGCCTTGGAACCTACCAATTCTCTAGGCTCTCGATCTGGATACAAGAAAATAGGTGGGATATAAGTCAAATTTGCCACACTTCCTAAATTTTTAATTTCAGAATTGTCTTCCATTATTCTTGCTGGGTTGGTGTACACAGAGGACAGAAAACAATTTGGAAATGAATGCATTTTCAAACCTATACTAGAACAATTGGAAGCACGGAGAGAAAATAGCATGTTTATTAGCAAAAATAATCTTACGGTTTAATTTATATATATTAAGCGGTGTCATAAGAGACAATTTAAGGCTCAACTCTGTGTTAGATTTCACAGAGAGCTTCATGGGAACGTTTTATTGTCGTTTATGTAAACATTCGAAATATAGAAAATTACCGCTCCGACGTACACTTAAATAATTCAGAGCAAATGGCCATTAAAGAGTTCTGTGTTTTTAATTCATTAAGAACTCTTCATGTGGCCGAGAATTGGCGTGTATATATCATGCATGACTTACTTGAAGGCGTCTGCCATTACAATTTTATGGTAATATTAAAGTATTATGTCGTTGATAAAAGGGTTTTTACAATTGAAGGATTGAACTTTCGTCTTCAAAATTTTAATTATGGTAATTTCAATGTAAATAAGCCACCACTGTTGAAGGCTTCTGACCTATTAAATAAAGAAAAATTTAAAATGACTGCAAGTGAAATGAAAACGTTCACTAAAATTTTGGGAATTCTTTTAGGTGACCTGATTCCACAAAACTGTCAAGCCTGGAATTATACATTTCATTACGAGAATTAATTTCAATAACATTTTCAAATTCGGTTCATCCTCGTGAATACCTTTATTTGAAAACTGTAGTCCAAGAGCATAATTTGCAATTTATTAAAATATCTAAATCACACTTACGTCCAAAACATTACTTTCTAACACACTATCCCAGAGATATGGAAAAATAGGTCGTTTAAAACAGTTTTCAGCTAGTCGATTCAAATCTTTCCATCAGAGTTTAAAAAATATTGCGTATACATCGAAAAATAAAATTAATACTATTTACACAATATCATCAAAAAATCAAATTGTGTTAGGTAACGAACTAATGAATTTGGCTCACGATACTGGTTTTGTGTTTGGCAGTCTAACGGAACAAAAAAATTAAATTTCACCGAAATATAAGTTTACGTGCTAACACTGAAAAAAAAGATTTGCGATATTTGAAAAAAAGCGTGGTAAATATTGATAAAAAAACGGTAAGTTTTGCGCCACCTAAGCGCTTTTCAAATACTGAATATATAGCTTATCAAATGTTACATTGCGCTTTGTAACTTCCATATATTTTTAATTTTTCAGATTTGCTATATTTGCTAAAAATAAATGATATTTACTTTGCATTTGTGCTGGGCAATAGCAAATACAGAATGGGGCTCAGTAAAAGTTACGTGTAAAATTTGCACTGCTCAGTAAATTTTACTATTGCAGTTTACGTAAATTAAGAATAATTTAGTAAGTGCTTGACGATAATCAGAAAGCAATTCATTCGAAAATTTGGAGCATGGTGTAGTTTACTAAACGATGAGTAATATTCACGATGGGAAATTTACTAAGCTTATGCAATTCGTACTAAGCAATTGTAATTATATATCCATATATATATATATATATATATATATATATATATATATATATATATATATATATATATATACATATAATATATACATATATATATATATATATACATATATATATACATATATATCTATATAATACACCAAATAATATATATTTATTTACATTGTTCATGTATTGTTACTTAGATTAGCATAATCATCCATATATCTATATATAAATTCACTTGAAATAAAACTATTCACACATTTTGAAGATATAATAAATAAAGCGATTTTATTTTAATTCTATTATATACAGCGGCTTACACGATATAAATTATATAATGTATTTTGTATATTTTTGTGGTCACTGCAGCTACTTCTGTAAACAAGACAAAGCTACCCTTGATGTTATATCGGGACTCTGCAGAATTATTTAAGTGTTTCTCCGAGTTTGATAAGATGAAATTCCGAAGTAATGGTTTTGTGCTAAAAGAATCTGCTACAAAAAAATAAGAATTGTTTATTAGACTCACATAAGCACTTTTTGTAATTTAAACTAAATTGAGGCAATAATATTTAATTTACCTAGATAAACCGCGGTTTTTTCAAGCATAATAGTTTTCCAATTGTATCTTTCTCCAGGCTGTGTTAGTCAGGCGTTGAATAGTGCTATTACATTTTCCCCAAAGCTACACCAAGTCAACATCAATCTGTAGATAATAAAATTTATTTATAAAAATTTGAATTCTATAAGAAAAAAGTTTACATAATTGTACATGGATAATAATTGAAAATATGTACACTATGTATACAGCTTGTGTACATTAATAGTTATAATTTTATATACTATAACATACACAAAAATATAACACCGGAATGTTCATAGCTGCTAATAACAATTTACACTGCGCAGTGTAAGTCTTAAAATGCCTTAGTTAATTTTACTCAACATAAACCAAAACTCGTGCAGCTTTGCAATTACTTGTACGTTATGTACGCGCCATGTGTATGAAATATATAATATCCTCGTAAAGGAGTCGCTTTGATTCAAGAAAATGTAAAATGTGTTGAGAAACTTCTAAAAATTTGAATAATTTTAATTTTAACAACAAAATCTTGGATTAACATTTCGAATATTTATAATTTCACATTAGAAAGTTGAAATGATATGTGCTTCACCGCCAGGACGTGGCGAAACTTAAAATAAACAAAAATGAAAAATACGGGTATAATATGCACTTAAGATAATACCGATCACTTTTATTAATCACTTAACTATTGATAAATATTATTGAAATCGAACTTACCTTTGAATTGACAAAAACTTAGTAGAATAAGTAGAAAATTTCTACAAACTCCTGTAGTGGAGTATTCAATCTCAACTATTTTATTAAACTTTTTATATTGTATAAAATATCACCGTACAGATTTAAGTTCACAAACAGAATGATGCCTATTCATTTTTAATGATTTAGACACTCAAAATAAAACCAGACGCTAAATCATACAAATTTTCATAAGATTGTCATATAATTTACGTAACATGATTGGTTCATTTCTCTTACTGCCAATAACAGTTCACAAAGCCCAGCGTAAGACTTAAAAAGCATTTATAAATTTAAATAAACCTTAGTAATTTACTATGAAAAAAAACAGAAATTAAACTCGTCCTGCATTTCATTTATTGAGATATAACATGTTAATATGTAAATATTGCACTTGCTTACTAATCCTAATAAGTACATTACCAACAACAAATTTTTATTGTACTTACATACAGTACTTTCAAGTACTTATAATATTAAATATACTCTGCCAAAATACATTTTACACAGCTCAGAGTAGATAATAAAAAGCATTTCAAATTTAACATAAGTTTTGTGAATTTCATTTCAAAAGAAATTTAACACCTGCGATATTTGTATGTGATCTAAAAAAAACTAAGTTGCAGCATGTTGTATTAACATTCAGTTTATTGAAATTTACTAAGCTATATTGTAATACCATTATTTCAAATCATTTAAAAAATTACTCGGCATGGTTTTTTATGATCAACAATGAATTGTAAATAATACTCTGCAAATTTTTACACTGCAGTGTGTCCTTTAAAATTGATTTGTAATACTTAAAAATTTCGTTTTACTCAGCCGAAATAGTAAATAACGCAAAGCTTTTTTTTTCAGTGAAGAAAAGTGGTCTCGCAATAATTTCATAGAGTTCGGAAATATTATTCTAAAGAAAGGATCAGTAATCCACTTATAGGGTGGTATCCAGATGGTATTCTTAAATTTGTTCTTGTTAAACAGCTACTGAAATATAAAACGGGATATTTTAGTTGTGTTCAACATTTGAAAAATTTAGGTTTCAATTATCATTAATTAACGCAACATAAAAAATTCGTTCTGAGCTTAAATTGCTCATATAAGCATATGCTTTCGAAATTTGACTGGCCTTTTTGATAATTTAAGATGGCGGATCTAAAATGGCGCCAAAACGAGCGAAGCCTCCGGTTAATCGAATAATGTCATCTAAAAATTCTCATTTCGTATGTTCTCAACGTCGCTGATGGGGAGTTTAGAGTCATATATGCTTCAATACCTCATAGTCCTTTAACTGATGCTTTAAAAGCACATAGCCCCTTGACCTAACCTCCAAAAACCTAAGACAGCCTCTAACGTAAGCTTTAAAACTGAAAAGCCCAAATAACAAAACTTTTGAAGTGTAATACCCCGGTAACATAAACTAATAAGCCCCATAGCCTAAACCTAAATTTCTTAGTCACAGAACCCCCCAATCTAACCTCAAAAATCCTTGTAATTCCATAACTTAAGAATTGCTAGATGATATTATTCGATTAACCGGAGGTTTCTCTCGTTTTGGCGCCATTTTGAATCCGCCATCTTGAATTATCCAAAAGGCCTGTTTAATTTCGTATGCATATGCTTATATGAACAGTTTAAGCCCAGAACGAATTTTTTATGTTGCGTCAATTTTTGGACAGAAGGGTGGCCAAGTTGACGTGAAACGTCCAACAAAACCTGTAGTGTACTCCATTAATTAGTATGGTAACAACTATCACAACATCTGGTTGACTCTATCATATAAGTATAGTAAATTCAATTAATTTATTGGTAACAACTATCATAACATCTGATTGTCTTTATCAGTTTCATATAATAAACTCAATTAGTTTGTTGATACTTTCCATCATAATAACGATATCTGTAATCATAGTTATGGTTAATTCAATAATATTTTGCATGATAACGCGCATTATTTATTTGTAGATACAATCATTATAAATAATGGTATACATCAAGGTATGATTCTCTTAATCATTGCATCTAATCATAAATATGATGGTCACTTTTATGATTAGCTCAATCATATTTTTTCTCTGAGTGGCGCTAAAGAAGAAACCCTTGATAAAAAAAAACCTAATCTAATGTGGAACAGCATATGCCGATGGATGAATGGCTGCTATGTTAATCAACCCGGACAAGTATGCAGCCTCTGGCTACCGTAAAAGTTAAATCAAAATGGTAGACTAGTAACGATTTATGGTTTCAGGAAATAATAGGTTGTGAAAGTGAATCCTTATATCCACTAGAAAACCAATAAACTGGCTAGTTGAGTTAAAGAAATTATAAGAACTGATTGAATTCATTTCTTGGCAATTAGACGAAATCTTGGACTTTATCTGGAAATGTCTCAACTCTCTGACCCGTTGCCCGATACTTTTGACCTTAAGCAAAAAAAATATTGAGAAAGAACTCTAATTCTATAGCTAAAATGAGAATGGAAGCCAAATTTTCAAAATAAATAGGATAATAAAATTTCGAAATAGTTGTCCATAACCATTTAAGTTTTATAGACATGCTATAGAAAGTATTTCATTAAGGAGCGAGGAGTAAGTAACTAAACAATGTGACCAATTTATAAACGACAACAGCAATGAACCTGGCGAAAAACAAAGAGGGTGAAAAACCTGGCAGGAAACAAGTACCCATCACGGTAAAATAATGTTGAACAATAATAAAAAAAGAGCTTGAATAATTAAAGATCAATCAGTAACTATCTTATAAAAAGAACTAATGGCAGCATATCAGCAAGTAAAAACCAAGAAAAAATACTCCTGTTTCATGAGAGTGAAAAGTGAAAAGAAATCCTATTGAGTACACTAAAAATATTGGTTGCGTCTCAAAAACTTTCTTTTTGGTCCGATCTGACTACTTCAGAAATTTTAAAAGAGTTACTCAAGGAAGCTGCCTAATCCTTAAATGCAGCCTTTAGATCCGTGAAACAACTACAAGAAATTTTTAGGCTAATTTTGGTTATATCTAGTTAAGTATAAACTCTTTGAGAAGTTATTCGTCAAGTAGCGTTGTTATGTTGGAACACTACTCCTTTTCTGTTTATAAATTCTGATTGCTTCGTTTACTAATTCCCTAAAAAATTCCCTCCCCAATCGTTTGAGCTGGTTGTATCATGTTCACGATTCCATTCCAATTCCATCCGACACAAACACACCTTCTTTGGCGTCAAATGTGGATTTTCCACTTTTTTGCGATAGTTTTCGACGTACAACTATTATGAAATCGTATTGTTTTTAAATGTTCTACAGACATATCTCAACAGACCTAACAAGCCTAGAAGGTCATCCACCAGCCAGCATGTATCAGTTCCAAATCTAATATAGAACATATTTAGAATTTGGGATACCAGATAAGATTGAAAACAAAATAAGCGGCATCAACGTACCACAAAAACTTTTGTGTACACTCAGTTGTACACAATAAAAAATGATCTAACGTGCAAGAAATTTTTAATGAAGTTTTTAATGGCATTAGGCATTTTGTTCAAACAAACCATCGATATTCGTTCACTCAAAACCACTGTAACTTAAACAATGCCTTCTATTTTGAAATCGAGAATTTAAGTTTCAATGTGCAAACTGGTAGTGGTCGGTCTATATAGGATTTATTTTCAGATATCAACGAGGAACGCAAAAAATGTATGATTTTGCGCTAGATACTCGATACTCAGATAAGCAAATAAACAGTTATTTTTTGTGAATTTGCTAGAAATGTTATACACGATAATTTAATGTTTGTGCTGAATACAAAAAAATATTTTACTTTACTAAAATAATCGAGTAGTTCACGCAAGCAAATTTTCGATTAGCAAATCCGCCATATTTGCAGAGCTGCGAATTGCTAGAGTATCGAGTATCTGGCCCTTTGTATGCCAAAAAGGCCAGCGAGATAAGAAAAAGTCAGACAAGCTGAACACAAACAAAAATTCTTTAGGGGTAGTGAATGATTTGCCGAAGGTTCTGCCCAGTCCCTGAGATAACATTTTGATTATTTATTATACGAAGGTCGCAAATTGCATTTTAAAATTCAGTTACAATTCAAATTTTGTCAATTTAAATTTTTTATTCCGATAATTCCGGCGACAACAGAACAACCAATATATGATATGTTTTGGCTGTTAGGAAGTTCATTCAAAGACAGAGAAGCAAATCAAATGGTCTTTAAAATCAGAAACTGGCTATGTTGTCTTTCAGTATTCACAATTGATACGAATAGCAAAACCGCAAGGAGAGCCGTATAACGGTGTTCTACGAAATAAAAGCAGTAACACATCTATTGAAAATCACTACACCAACATAAAAGTTTGGTTAACAATTCAAAATTTATTTGCCAATAAATTGTTCTTTAAGACATAGTCTGTTGAGGAGTAATTTCAGGAAGCAAAACGGCTCGTGGAGAGAATCGATATCTTCAGTTCAGTTCTGCCTGTTTTAGTTCCAGCTTACAAAACTACAGGTACAATTAGAGTTAGCTTGTGTTGAGTTCATCTACGCATGTAGTTTTTAAGACTACGGTGATTTGGAATCTGTGTGCTGAGTTCGGTTGAATTTGAGTTGAGTTGGGATTTAGTTGAATAGGAGTAATCGGTGTTGGGAATTTATTTGAGGATGTGTTGTGGGTGGAATTGATGTGGGAAATTAGCTTGAGTTGTTTTGAGTTGAGTTCATGTAAGAACGTTGTTTCTTGTTGAGTGTAGAGTTAAGTTGTAGTTTGAAATTTGGTTCGATCTATGTTAAGTTGAAGCTGAAATGGGTTTGAATTAGCTTGTTGGGGTGTAGTAAGTGATTCGGTTGGGGAAATATTTGTGAAGGGTTGGTAGTTGCGTTTGAGTTGGAGGTTGAATTTTAAATTTAGGCAATGAGTTCTGAATTGAGGTTGAGCTGATGACTGAATTAAGAGGTTAAACGTGTATTTGTCCTTGTTGATAATGTTCCATCTAAAAACACTTCGGAAAAAGCTAGATATTACTGGCTTTTTACCGTTTATATCTTTACATGGCATATAAAATGAAAGTAACCTATACTCCTTCTATTGAGAACAAATTTGAACAGTGGAATGGGATCTTAAGCAATATTGTTCTGAACTTTTTATTGTAATTCATAAATGCCATTTAACGAAAATGTTACTACAGAGATTACATCTTAGCTACACATTTTACGTACTAATGAATAGAGTAGATGAAAAAGAAAAAAAATATTCAAGAGTAAAAGTAGTTTCACTAATTTTTTGAAAATAGACCATCCGGTCCCCAGCGAATTCTGTATAAGCCTGTGAAACTTTCCATCAAAAGAATATACAAATTAGATATTTTTATGTGTAGAACATAATAAAATGTTATTAATTTTTATTAGAATAGAGATATGAAAATATTAACAAATTTAGCACATTTCAATGACTTTTTTGTCCGATATGGTGGTATGATAACTTCTTGTGGAACTACAAAGATCAACCTGTTGTAGGTCGACCGTTAGCAAATTGATTTAGAATTTGTTGTTTTTGTTGTGTTTGCGCTGCTGTAACCCTTTGTTGCAACAAAATCATCTGAGGCGAGATGATCGGTAGTTGTGCCCGTCGTAATGTATTCCCTTCAGCGGACTAAAAATTTAAAACAAGAAAAATAATTGCTTTTAGTAAACTGCAACAACCAAATATTTAAAAAAAAATATTTAATTCCACTTACAATTACGATAAGAGCTAGCAATAAACATAAAACTCCGAATATTTTCATTTTTACTTAGTTTAATACTGTTTAACTGACTTTTAATAATGCAATATAACCAATTTGGCTAATCGCTTTTATACTTTTATAGTGAAATGAAGCAAATATTAGAAAATAAGATACAAAGAAGAGTGCAAAACCCCCGACAACGTAAACATATTTTATTATGTTGAATATTTCTCAATAATATTTGATCATGTGCAACAACGATTAAATTTCATTTCTCGCGAAACAAGTCTGAAAACTTGGTGATTTTTTTAAATGACTCATCGTGAAAGTGTCATTCACATTAAAACAATAAAAAAAAAAAAATGATGACCCCATTTACAATTTACATTTTATACACGTATGTAAAGCAAGCAAAGTAAATGATAATAATGAGATGGTATTTAAAACCAAACAAAATAAAACATTGCATAATCTTGCCCAAGTTCAAGTTTAAAAATGTTACGTATACAGATTACAGAAGAGTTTAACAATTGATTTTACCGAAATTAAACAGTGCAATGGTACTGGTGGTTTACATGTGTCGTCACTATGGTTTAGTATTTTATTGTGATGGCTCTTTACTTGTTGAGTTTGTAAATTCTTTTTCGAAATAATGACACGAATTCGTTCAAATTCAAATTTAATTCTAAAATAATCTCTGATCAAACAAATTTCTAATAATTCAGAAATACTCCTATTACTATTATTTACACTAAAAGATGGATTTTTTTTTTTTTAAATTACAAACTAGATATGAAAGTTTTACGAGGTTATATAATTTTCCACGTTAATGTCCTCATATAACATCCTAGCCATATATGTATGTAATGTACCTACATATGTATGTATGTATGACTTGTATAAATTATGTGTAGCAAACAATCCATGAAACACAATTTGTATTAGAGCGCACACTTTGACACTAACTTTACAAACGGGTAGAAGTTTAGCTTTATTTGGAAGCAACAAGCAAACTCTGCTGGATGGGGAACACTACTATACATAAGATTTGAAACAACACACGTTCAAATTAAGCATAACCCAAAACCTAAAGATGCCCATTTTTGATTCGTATAGTAAGTTGATATCAGGGTTGGAAGGAGTATTTTTCTTTATAATTCATCATCATCATCATAATACAAAAAAAAATCAGAATTTCTATTAGGAATAAAAATTGTCGTTGGGAAAATGTAGTTAAAACATAAAAATGTATACTTAATTATAAAAGTTTAGAAAAATACAATAAAAAAATCAATTATAATTTTAAAATTTTCATCCAGAACATGACTAAAATAATTTAAAGTATTCCTTGGGCTTTTGTATGATACATTTCTTCAGCTCAGACTTAAATCGCAACAACAGATTAATAGCTCTTATCTGACCTGGTAATCGATTGTACGTTACAACTTCAACACGGAGGAGCGCAATATGCGCTACTTTAAATCTATTAGAGTTATACAAAAAATCATACAAGTCATTGCAATTTCTTGTGCCATAATTGTGTATATCTTTGACATATCGCAAAATAGGTTTGTAATACGACAACCCATGAATTGCTTTGTAAATAAATAACATGGAATTGAACAAACACACTTGTCTCACATTGAAGGTATTATTATAATGTTCACGAGTTGGAGTCAAGTAATATGTTTGTTAAGAATTAATTTAATAATTTTATTCTGACAAATTTGAAGATCATCTAATATGTAATCATTGGCATTGAACCACAATGGGCTTAAATAATTTATCGAGAGTGTACATAATAAATATTCCACAACATTTGAAAGCTTAAGTAAAGCCTTACATTTCAAATACAAATAAAATATACAAAACTGTCACACTGTGAAATATCGGTTCCATTTATTTAAACGACGATGTTAAGGTTTGATAACAGAAGTTCTTTTATAGAATAACATATAGTGGGATTTATTTAAATTTAGAGACAAACCATTATTAAGTAGCCAACTATCTAACAGGTCTTTATCATATTGCATTATACACGCAGAAAAAAAATATAGTTGATGTCATAATATTTGAAGAGCATAATGTAATGATTGGGTTTTTTATTGCTGCCATCATGAAAATAAATATATATTAGTTGTAACAATCAATACATTTTCTGTTGGAGAGAACATTATATGTTGGTCGGCACCACTTTTGTTCCAGAGAACATTATTTGTTCTATACTTCCATTTTGTTCTTAGGAGTATTATTGTAGCAAACGTTGTATGTTAGTCACTACAGTGTAGTTTGTCACCCAATTTTGTTGCAGGAAACATTATATACAAGATGCTATCATATTCTCAGCGAACAACTTTCTTAATTTTAATATGATTGCACCAAAAATCATTGTTTTAAAAATAATAATCGAAATAATACATATGGATTTTTAATGAATAATTTTATTCAATAATATTTAAATAATACAGTACCCGCATATACAATAATTTTTCATAAGTGGACATAACTAAATCTTAATGAATAGTAAAAACTAACCTATAAGTTCTAATAAATGAATAAAATCAGTTATTATAAATCTGCTACATTATTACGAATTACTAATTAACAATATTTATATTAATTTAAAAATTTTATATTATTTTTCGTTACACAAATGTACCCAATATAATTGGATTCTAATGAGTCCACCTTCACAGAAAAGAAATAGTTCTCGTATTCAATCCGAAAAGTATGAAAATGTAAATCAATTCCGTCATTTAAAAGTCTTTGAAGACATAAGTAGTACGAACGATCTATTGAACAAATGTGCCTGATTAAACCAAATAATGGAATATCATCTTCGTATTCACCAACATGTACAACCATACCGGGTTTAAATAGGATATTTTCGTATTTGAGATTAGAAACAGTATAAGTTGAAAGAGCTGAAACAATACCATATTTTTGTAGAGGGCTGTTCATATTATGATAAATTGTTGCAGGGCCTGATTTAACTCTCGCGTCTATAATATCGTTGTAGTTTATGAACAAATCTAGAAGCTTTATTTGGTACTTAATAAAAATTGTTCTAAATATATTAATTTTATTGTTAGAGCTATTGCTTATATTCTTCAAAACTTTATGTACCGATTCAAATCTCATTGATGAGATATGTTTCAAAGGACCAATTTTGCTCATAATGTTTCCGTAGTGTTGCATATTATGAAATTTGGGTTTTAGTGTACTTTTTGTAAGTTTTAAGTATAAACGATTATGTTCACACACCAATTCTTGTAAATGTTTGACTATTCCATCTTGCATAGAATCTGATTCACAACAAATATAAACTGTCTGCCTTAAAAGTATATATAATGACCATTCTTCACATTCAAGAACTAAATCACCAATCATCAATGAGATGCACTTGAAAAAACTAACATCTCAGAAGCCGATAGCTTCAATTTAGTTTTTTTTAGTGAATCTGAGTTTAATATAGGAGGTTTGTTTCTGCTGTATATAGGACCGTAGTCAAAAGTGAGCATTCTGTAATTCAATTGCTCTAATGAAAAGAATTTATAGTCATTTATAAAACGATTTATAATAAATATTATTACGTAATGGCAAACCCCTTCCAATAGGTCATGCAAGACATCTACGTAATAATTTTGTGTTACGTGAAAATTATTAATACGGTTCCAAACTGAATTTTCTTTCATGCCAGTAACCTTAAAATCATTTAATGCAAGATCATCGTTATAATTCTCAGGATTTCGCATCATTTCAACATTTTCTTTAATACTAAATTTCATAATATTACGATTCAGTTTGCAAAAGCGGCTGTAAAAGTTACTAGAGAAACTCTCTGAAAATCCAAGAATCGTATTAAGCCCGAGATTGTCCCCAAGAATTAATGTAGGAATAATTTTGACCCTATATTTAAATTTCTAAGACCATATGGTATTTTGTTTTTGAGTTCAATTCCTGTAGTTTGCAAATAATTAAGCTCTGCGATGAATCCTGAAAATACGCTAGTATTTCCGAATTTTTTCCATCCTCAGAAAATAATAACATTGCCACAAATATATGGGAAAGTTTAGATTGTAGGTACTCGGGAATACAAGGAATTTTTATATAGACCCCGCCAATTTTCTGTGACCCAGCATGTGATCCTAGAACATTATCAGGCTCAAATTCATCAAAATAAACTAATAGAGGCAAATATAATACACTATTATCAAAGCATTGTGAAAATTGTTCATCTTTTTTGTTCTTCCAGAGTGCACTTTGAATTAAATTATAAGTTACAGCTCGATCACGAGTTTTTAAGGAAATAATGTAGGATATGGTTTCAAGCAAAAAGCTTGTTTTTTGAAAAAGAACACCAAACATTTCTCGCAAAGGCATCATAGCCACGGCAAAATCCAAACTTTTGAGGATAGTTTGTCCATCCGAACTAAGAACTTCTTGAACTTCCTTATGTATGGAAATAAATTGGACTTCTACAAAAAATTGTGTTTTCTTATGTTCTTTAAAAAATTTATATTCGGATTATACTAAACTGTTCTTACACAATTCTTCCACAAAGGCCAACACGTCGGATGTCACATTAGAATCGTTTAATTTATTTTTCAAAATCAATAAATATTTTCTATAAAAAATTACAATGCTTTTGATAGTCTCGTGACTCTTATTTCGAGGAATGGAATCTTTACAATAAGTTCTTAAAATTTGCTTCAACAAATCTAAACGAATATCTGGAAGTGATAACTGTTGAACAATATCCGCGTTACTATTGCTAGGACGGACATCATTGTTTTCAATATTAGAACTTAGCTCTGCGTTGCTGCAATTGGCAACAGCGGCTCTAGTTAAATTTGAGTATTCATTTTCAATATTTGTATAATGAGTTTTCAAATTAAATCTATAGGAATCAAGTCGACTATATTTTCGCGAGCACCTACGGTAGCAGCACGACACCGAAGTTTGGTTTGGGTGATAATTCCTTATGTGGCTAATCAACTCATTGATATTCATAAATAATTCAGAACAACTAAAGCAATTTATTGAATCCATTTCGGTAATGTATCTAACAGTTATATCTTAAAGACATTTTATTTCAAATCAGCAAAATATCAATTAAAACAAAATTAAGGATAATATTTAGCGGTAATCAAACAAATAAATAAATTCATAATTCTAAAATTCGTACTTAAGGAGAACACAGAAAATTATTTTCAGTAACCTACGATTCTATCGTAATTAAAAATATGCTAAAAATTAAATATGTTTATACTTAATAAGAAAATTGTGTCCCAAGACGTATTTATTTTAAAAACCAGCTTTTGGATAAACATCCAGTGAAAGCAAACTTCAATTGCCTTTAGTGGATTCTCAAACTTTAATCTGTTTCCGGATATATCGACATATGCTACACAAACGGTTTTGTGAGAATCACCGATGAGATATATTTTAGGCTGGCTTTCAATTTTGAACCGTTTTATTTCTTCTCTTGTTTCGTCGTCCGCTTCGAGAATATTCTACATATAATAAAAAAACAATGATTAATTATGAAAAATTGGTGATGAAGTTGAGTTTTTTATTACCTGGCAATATTGAATAAAACATCCTTGCACTTCAAGTTTACTCGATCGTCTAGAGCTCGGTAAAAGGTTGGGAATTATCATAAGCGTCAAAGCAAGTTTTGAGTCTGAAATATAATTATAATAATTACAATTATTAATTCATTATTAAAAAAACTCGTTCATTTCAATTAACCTTCATCTTCCGCGCTCTCAATATTTGCTAATATTTCTTTAACGCACTTATCTTTCAATTTTTCTGCCTTTGTAATAACTTGACAATAGAACGATTTCCAATCACTAATGGATTTGGATGAGGGATATACAATTTTAAAATCAATTTCATACTGAATAATAGAGGACAATGTAGTTTAAAAATATTACTTAATATTTAATTTTGAAGACTTACCAGCTCGTGACTTTTTTCATTCGAAAGAACCGCATATTTTTCAAAACATTCCAGGGTTGTAAAGTTTTGATTTTCAAGCTCTTTATGCCTAAAGACATGTGTACTTTTCCACTTTGCTAATTTTATTTGCCATTCGGCAGATCCTGATTGCAAAATTTGAAGATCAGTTGTAGTATTTGTCTCTTCATTAGCTATTGTATGTTCTGGTATGTTTAAGTTTCCTTGATTTACACTTGCACCTTTCGGAGAAACCATTATTATAATTTGACTTTATTTTTGCTATAAACTTTGCTAAACTATATTTATATTACTTACTTTGATTGTCCTGCGATTTTGGTTTAATTCTTCTATTTATAACCCTGCTGCACTGAGACGAGATCGGTAATTATTGTAAGCATCGTATAATTTCCCTTTAGCTAGATTCCCTCTTCGAAAAGGAACATATTACGTTTCTTTTACTTCAAAAGGAAAAATATCTACTATTGACTGCGCTAACTGTAAAAAATCGTCTCTTGTGAGTCTGAAAATAGGATAAACATAATAAAACAGTTAACAAATTAGCGAATAAAATGCAAAACATAGCAATTAGCAAAGAAATTTTAAAGATACATACTAATTTATGTTTTCGTTTTTTTTTTTGATTTTATGAAATATAAAATTAAACAATTGTATGTTTTGAGTCGTCGTAAACAAACTTACATTTTTGATTTATTTTACTGCAGCACGTAGCATATAACAGCTTTTGCAATATTTATGCGCTCGCGATTCTCCAAGGTCCCATTTTGGTATGATGTTAACGATAAATGGACGTCATCTATATTTCTTATACCCTAATATAATTGGAAAACATTTATTTCTCCAGAATTTTAAATAATTAAAAACAATGATAATTACTTCAGTCGTAGGCAATTGTTGTAAAAAATTGGTTTGTATAAACAGAGACAACACATTTATCATAGATCTCTCTTTTGACTAAAAACATGAAAAAAAATAAACTTCTGATATTTCATTGTGTTGGTGTATTTTATATGGCAATGATTTTTAAATGCGTTGCGTATATAATATGTATATGCAATACAACGATAAGATGGGAAATATCAGAAGTTTACTTTTTTTCATAGTTTTTAGAAAAATGAGAAATCTATGGTAAATATGTGTTCTCTGGTATAAATATAGCGTTTTCGTCTCTAAAGTTGATAAATTCAGTTTCACCAAGGCAGGATATTGTGCGAGCTATGGGTTCTGTTATAATAGTCTGGGAATCTAACACAATCTAAGAAGGCTCGTTTAAATCAACTTCCGATTTGGTCGGGGTTAATACTGAAAGCGCTCTTTGACCTACCGAAAAAGCTTTGTAGTGTGTTTTTTTATATATATTATATTCAATTTTTACTTGATAATTTAATATCCAAAACAAAGTCTGGTGAATCAATAAACTGTACAATAAAATCCGAAAAAATCTCTTGCTTTACAACAAAGTCCTGAGAGTACACTGCAATTTCCGATTCGGCATCCAAATTGTAGGTTTTCGTAACTAAAAATTGTAAATCATATAAAATTTCATAATTTCCACCGTCTTTTACAATAAAGTGACAATTTCATTAGTGTAAAGTTTTTTTTTTTTTTTAATAATACAATCATACCTGCTTCTACAAATAAATTAAAATCATCTACACCATTAAAAGTTACACCAACAATATCCTTAGTGTTTGCAAAGGTAGTTTTAATCAGTTTAAAACCTTTCATTTTACTAAGCAAGCCCAACAATTTAATATTTAAGAAAAAAATACTGTAATAATAATACCTTCATAAACAAGTTTGGACAATCATAAAATGGTTACTATAAATATAACGTGATCGTTCAAATGTGTTGTAGAACTGTCGATGACATTTCTTGAAAATGGGTTGAACAACTGTACATACACTAACACTTGTAATATTATCTTATTAATTTTGCATGTTAATTAAAATAAATTAAAAAAACAAATGCAGTCATTTTTGATAACTGTTTTTAATTATTATAAAAAGGAAAAATGAATCACGATAAATTTATTTAAAAAATGCACAATAAAAAATCACTACTGAACTCTTCAAGGTTTTAAGTAATACTGATATATGTATGTATATCATTCAAGTGAAGTTTGATATTCTCCTATGAGGGCGCAATGAACATATTATATTGTTACAACAATGACATTGTTGGTACAATCATAAATATGATCCTCCTGAATATATAACTCATAGGCATGATTGGAACAACGCTTAACACATTTGTTAAAATTATAATATGGTTAATTGGAGTTCGTTCTAGTCTATCCACACTAAAACGCATGAAAATGTGATGTAATTAATACATCAAGGAACTATAACTGTATACGCGTAAAGCTACTAAACCCATATCTAAATAAGTTTACTTACTTTACTTCCATATATGTATATTGTATATCCATGCGGCCGCAAAGATGTTCTAATTCTAACACTTTCTTACACTAATTTGCAGATACAATTCTAATTAAACTGTACATATTTAAATGCGTTGTTTATTATGATAATCTACATTACACATTTAACTAACAATTAATTATATCACTTTTCTGTTATTTTTTCTACACTAACAATATTTGTTAAAAGCAAAATTTAAGTGGTTCTATGACTGGACTCCAAAACTCTTATGTAACAATGATAATATGTAATTACATTTCGTTTCCTCAACTCAGTTTGTTAAACATTTACTATAAGCTGTTAGCGAACATATTATTTTGGATCACTAAATATATTTTTCTTGCGGCAAATTAGAGTTGCAGGAAAAGTCTTACAAACAACTTTAACATCACAGAAACCATAAAAAAGCACCAAGTGGTTGCAACAATAATAAACGTTGTTTGATTACATTATTGTCACAGTCATTTTAGCTTTGTAGCAACTAATAGTTGTAGTAATAATATTAGAACAAATATTTAAACAATAATATGATTTCTAAAGTTATTTAATGTTCACTGTTATCATTTAGAAAACTACAGAATTGTTGTAATTACTAACTATTTTTACGGTAAAGATACTATTATATTAAGGAACAAACCTTATTTGCTGTGATCATTCTGCAACCATATCTTTTCTCTGCGTGTAGATTGAAGAGTAATGTAGTCCTGCGCAGAATATAAAATGCACATATTATCATCAGCGTACATTTGAAGTTTCCCCTTAAATGGTAAACAGAAACAATTACATATTAATAAAAAATTTCAAGAGGCAGGGCCCAAGAACGGCTTCTTGCGGCGATTAACAAAATATGTTAAAAAAAAAAATTTAAATCATTAGCTGCTACACCAACCAGCGATAGTTTGTAAAGTGGTAATATAATAGAAAAAGCTGTAGGTACTTCTCCTTCACTAAGGTTTTCCTGCAGATAAGTTACAAGAATTTTCAATAAACCCAAATTGATTATTGCTGATTACTCTATCTGCTACTAGAAAACTACTGAAGCGTTCTAAAACTATGTGTTCAGTTAATTTGATGATATGTATTAGATAAAATTGAAATTGGTCCATAATTTCTAGTATCGCATTTATCACCAGATTTGTAAATGGGGATAACTTTACCCTGGGTATGTATTGGATTTAGGTGTGTTACCCTAATGATGACGGGAATACACCTAAATCAAACGCACTATTTATCAATTTAATCAGCATAGGGAAAAAATAAGTTGAATGCCTTTTCAATAATTTCGCCGAAATAGAATCCGGACCATTAGATGAATTGTTCTTGAGACTATTGATAATTCTCGCGATAAACCTACCATTTAATACAGGTTCAGTGCGTACATTTTCCTTCGGAATTGCTTCCTAAAATTAATGGCACCAAAAATCTCATGTGAATAATATTCTCGTTTGGCCCTATTAATAATTTAAATTGTCGAATATAATAAAAATTATGCGGGTAGTAATGTTTTAATTTGGTGAAATTATCACGGTTCTGCATAATGCTTAATATTTCATTGTTAATCCAAGGTTTTTTAAAGTTTGATTTACTCGTAACCGCAACGGTGTACTTTTGAATAGCATATGAAAGATTTTTTAACAAAATCATCAATATTTGACACATTATTCAAAAATTTCAATTGAATTGTTTTTCTATAAGTTTAAAATTAATTTTACTTGCAGTATGTTTAGTGCATGACAAGTTGAGATGTCTTTTACAATCAATAGAGATTGAAATTTGACGGTGATCGGAAAAACAAACATCCTTTAGCGATTATAACATATTTATTATCATTTACGTATAAGAGCTCTCTCAAAATATAGAGTGGAGGTGTGTTCCGTATTATTGACTCGATATTTCTTTTATTTGGCGTTTTGTGCTATAGGCTAGAAATAGCTCTCAGGGCTTTAAATAAATTTAGATTAATATGAATAAAATTAGTACATACAGCCTTGCACACAAGTATGGACAAGGCTGGACAGTAACGAATTACATGTACCTAATGTAATTAAATTACGTAATGAAAATAGAAATTACAGTTTGTTTCGTTTTCCAAGTAACAGTGCCTTGTATTTTAATTACTTAAATTCTAAGTAGTTGTAATTTATATTTTAGTTACATCAGTTTTTATAATTTCTTGTTAACATTTTTACAAGGCTTATTATTAAGATTAGGTTCTAAAGCGATCAGTATGCAACATAATGTTAATGATCGTTTTTTTAAGATAAGTATTTTCACTAAACGAATTTTGTCAAATCATATTTATCATTTTACAAATGCAAAGTAATTGTAATTTGTATTTTAATTACAAATTACAATTCAAAGTAAGTGTAACTTGTATTTTAATTATCCACTTGAAAGTAATTGTGGTTTGTATTTTAATTACTGAATTTGCTGTAATTCGTAATAGTATCTTAATTACTCAGTGTAATGTAATTTGCCCAGCCTTGAGTATGAAGCACCCCATATTTGTCTTTTTTCTATAGATATAAAATTTAATTTGTATATATAAGGCCTTTTTTTATATAAATCCTCCTGCATTAAATTATAGACCCAAATTATTTAAAAAAAAATTTTTTTTGCGATATGTTGGCTTTGTACGCCATTTTCAAGCCATAAATCAAATAAAATTTTCTAAAAAGTAATTCCTTCTGGCTATTTTTGTCTCCACAAATTGAATAATTCTAAATCCTAATTATTCAATTATTCAATTCCTAATCCTGATTATTCAATTATTCAATTTTTGGAGACAAAAATAGCCAGAAGGAATTACTTTTGAAAATTTTGTTTGATTTATTGCTTGAAAATGGCGTACAAAGCCGAAATATCGCAAAAAAATAAAATACTTTTTTTTTTTAATAATTTGGGTTTTTAAGTTAATGCAGGAGGATTAAGATGATACAAAAGAAAATACGATAAGTATTAATAAGAACATATAACAACAAGTACTAATTTTAAAAATTAGTCGCTTCCAATTAAGAGTATTACATCTGCAAACAATTAATTTTTTTGGAGAGCGTGTCAAATTTTTAGTGTAAAATTTGTCCTAATTTTTTAAATAAAATTCTTGCCACACTTTTTGGGAAGGACTTTATTTAAAAAAAAATTAAGTCGAAATTAGCATTAACAATTTTAAGGCCTCTCCAAAAAATTAATGATTTGCAGATGTAATACTCTTAATTGGAAGCGACGTATCTACATTTATAATGCCTTGAGAACTATTTGTAGCCTAGATAGCACAAAACACGAAATGAACAAAATGTGGAGTCAATAATACGGAACATACCTCCACTCAATATTCTGAGCTAGCTCAGCTGGAAATATTTCTTTTTGAAGATAATTCTAATTTAGATAAAAAATGTATTTCTACTTTTAGTACAAATTTTATTTAGTACAAAGTAAAACTTTGTATTTTGAATGCACCTTAACACATAATAGTTTTGTATGGCTACGCTTTAAAAATGTTTAGTAAAATACATAGGTCGCCAGAAGTCAACACACCCTAATAGGACTGATGTGAATATAATAATTTGGCCACCTATCTCGAAACATGAAAAAAAAATTGAATTTTTCTGTAAAAAAATAGGAGTTAGCAATTTTATATCCAAAATTTTAAATTTTATTTATGACGAGTTTCTTCTCAGTAGATGATAGTAGTTTAGTTTTTTTAAAATTAAAATTAGATCATTTTACTCATTGGAAAATTACTAAAATTTGAATTACCGGTTTTCGGTAATTTGCAGAAAAGTTGACTTTTCTAGAAAAAAAGTAAAGAATATTCCTCCTCCCTAATAAATTCTTGTCTATTTGCCAGAATTGTTCCATTATTTGTATTAAGAATTTGATGCAAAACTTTGGTTCTTAATTTTTACAAAATTGACCGACCTCATTATTTTATTAATTTTAAAATTAAATTTTTAATATGTATAGTCGTTTTAAATCTCAAACAAAACTTTTTAATAGTTAGTGCAGTTTTGTGCAAAACGGCTCCACGGCCGAAAAAATACTTTTGATTGTACGAAAGTTAGTTTTATAGCACAGATAAATATACTATGTATATACAATATACTAATATTATCTGTGTTTATAGTTAAAAAGTGTTGACGTTGAATAGTAAAGGGTTTTATTCCTCAAACCTAGTGCCTACTTTTCCCTTAATTGCCAAGTTTCTTTAAATACAGTAGCTTAGGGTAGATTTGCAAATCAATCAAAAGATTTTTAATCTAAAAGTTAAAATGACACCAACGGCGCCGCCCCGGTAGCACAGTTGTTAGCATGCTTGCTTTAAGCCCCGGAGGTCCCGGGTTCGATTCCCGGCGGGTGATGAAAAAATCAAGGCTGGTTAATGTAGGGTCAATGAATTAATCTCTCATTATCCGTTAAAAAAATGATTACGAAACTTCAATATGAAGCGGCCAAATCCCTCTATGGGATGTAGCGCCAGCGAAAAAAAAAAAAAAAAAAAAACTGCGAATATGACATTTTTGTGTGACTATAATAAAGGTAAATGTTTCGAAAATTTATAAAACTTATTAACAATTTGTATTTTAAAAGCATATTTTCTGAAGATATAGTTTAAATTCGGTAAATATTCGAAAAACTTATCAACATTTCTTTAATCAACTCTTTTACCGGAAATTTATATTGTATTCCCTACAAAAGACTCGGCATTAGAATCCTGGATTTTCGATTTGGAGTGCTCAACAACTACCTGATTTTCAATTTAACCAACGTGTAATTGTTGAAGGCAAATTTAACTAGCTGCCATTTGAAATTTAAAATTAAATTAAAGTACGAGTAATGTAATTATTTAATATACTAAATAAGAAAATTTTCAATATCCAAATTCGCAAATTTTCTTAGACCTATAGTAAGTTCCTATAATTTTTACTTTAAATTTTAAATAGGTCTCGTATTACCCGGGTATTTAAAAAAAAATTAATTACCCGAATACCCCGGTAATACGTTCGGGTAATAGATAAAATTATTAAAAATGGTCTGCCTTTTTATGGTTTATAAATCATTCTTATAACACAGTTTCTACATATTATTGATGAAATACCCGGGTAACCGGGTACCCGATACCCGGGTAATATGAGCCCTCTCCGAAACCGGTATTCCAAACATTAAATTTTATTATCACAATAATGAAAGTTTTTTTTTTAATAAAATAATTTTTGTGTACATATGTTCGAACAAAAATTTTAACGTATATTTAATTTGTTGCTTTTTAAATATATTGCAAAATAAATATTAATTCGAAAATTAATAGAAATTATAAAAAATCTTTATTTTAATATAATCGTGATAAAAGCCACAGAAAAAGATGGAAGTATACCATTTATACAGCAATTTAACCTTCGCATGGGCAGGATTTACAAATGTAAAGATTTTAGTGTCCATTTTTGAACAATTTGAACGTTTTTTGACCGATTTTGAAGACGTTCCTCGGACCCACTGAAAGATTTTTTATTCATTCATCCGAAAATGTAAAAAAAGTTAGAAATTGCTTTTTGGGTTAATTTGTCTTTTATGACATGAGAAATTGCTGCCCATCCGAAGGTTAAATTTACCTCCTAAATTTCCTAGAAATTACTTTGGATATCGACCTCTGATTTAAAAATGTTGTTTTTTCATAAAAGGCCTCAATTTTAATCATGATTTTTTTGTTCCGCAGATTAAAGTTTGCGATTTGAAAGTCCTGTTCATGTTCATTATAGAATAAGAACCTTGCCTACCAAAATCCTCGTGATTGTGGAATTCGTATAGAAAAAGTAGAAACAATATTTCCATCCCCCTTTCTTTACCCCAGAGTCATATCAATGTATCGACTCTCAAAGTAGAGTATGTCATTACAATTTATATATAATCTATAAAACGCCGACCATTTTTTCATATTAATAATCAAACGAATTTTAACTTCGTAAGTGGTGTTCGTAAATAAAATTTTGTGTAAAATTATAACATTCTGTGTTTTCCAAAAAATGGGCGGAAAGGAAATCAGCGACAAAGAAAAATTTGGTGCAACCGCTGTCATTGAAACTGGACAACAACCTTATAGTGCCATAGCCAAAAAACTGGGCATACTTTTTCTAAATTCACCATCACTGTTATCGACTTTAAAAAAAATATGTATTTATGTGGTTTCAATAGATGCGCAAATTTTTTAGCCAACGGCTGTATTTATTTCTTATTTTAAATACATGAATCAAATGTACTTATAAATACAACTAGAAAGAAATACTGAACAAGCAAAATAAATTTAATTTTCGTCATTCTATCCATGTAGCAAGCGATATCGCAAACTGGAACGCAATATAATGTTATGTCCATAACATAACAATTTCTCATTAGTGTTTTTATTGTTGTGAAAGATTTGTATTTTTATATTTTTATTTACGGTCGATTCCGTCATTCTACCATAGGGTACAAATGGGTATAAATATTGCATTTATTGGTTATACCATAAACTTAATAAAATTAATTACATTTAATGAATGTTGCTGGGAGTATGTATGTACCACAAATTAATACAAAAAAGTCCCAAAAGTAAATAAAACATTGAACATTTCGGATAATAGTTGAGGAGGATTATGTAAAATGTAATCTCAAGCTCAGACTCCTATAAAAATGAAATAAGATATTATAAGGGAGGGTTTAGCAAAGAGCAAATGACAACGGACAAGTCTTGGACAGGTTATAGCAGAAAGAAAGTCTTTCGATCTTCTCTCCGAGACCAACTTCTTAGGGAGCTTTGAAGATTTCATGGTGCTTGGTAATCATCAGGAAACACATATGCACTTTGGGTACTAAAATGTTTCAAACCATACAAATCAGCTAGTCCGGATTAGATTATACCAGCAGAACTGCAGAACAACTCAGGAATTATTCTTCCTTATTTTAAAGTTAAGGTGTTTGAAGCTGCTTGATATAGTACTGGACTGAGGTTAATATGGTATTTATCCCGAAAGCGAGGAAACATTCACATGATTATCCTATGGACCTGAGACCAATAACTCTATTATCCTTTCTATTGAAAACCTTGGAAAATTGTTGGATGTATTTATTAAAGCAAAAATAAAACCTAGTAAGTGGACATTATCTCATCATATGTACATTTACGGGAGATCAGTGGATACAGCTCTGCACACCTAGGCACGTACGATTAAAAATCGATTCACTTGAAAGTGTTTTGTTCATTCTTTTAGGTAGAATTTACAATTACTGAATACCAGATCAGAGATGAAAGATTCGCCCAGAATCGGGCGTCTTCCGAGCATTATCAGCTTTTGTCTGGCTGGCCGGACAATTCCAGCCTTAGCGTATATGGACCGGTGGAGTTTACCGTTAGTCATATAATTAAACAGATTTAAACTCAACAACGAAAATTTAATGTTTGAAAACAAACTTCCAAAATTTATTTAATGTTTCTAAATTATATTCCCATCAAACCCCATAGGTCAAAGTGTATAAGTCTTTGTCAATATTTCACAATCGGATGAATGACAAATTCTCAAATGATTAATACTTACTATGACTCAATAGATTCGATCGGTAAACATTATTCATCTCAAAAGCAAACTCCAAATTTTCTAGAAATAACGAAACGAGTAATAATATTTATTCGATTGAGCACCTGATTAAATATTATCGAAAAATATTTAATTAGCTCAACGTCAGAATATTTAGAAAAATATTTCGGTACAAAAGTATAAAAGGTGAGCAAATTTTTTTTATTTCGTATAAAACATTCGATTAGACAATTACTCAATAATTAAAAAAAAGAAATCATGAATACATTTGGTGTGCTAAGTTTGTTAGTAGTTCTGGCCGTAATTGTAAGTTAAATAATTAAAATAATTTTGTATATTCGTTAAATATTGAAATAAAATTGGTTTTGTTTTTTAGTCTGCGGAAGGACACCATGAAGAAGATCATCGTCATGGACCACCAGGAAAATTCAAATATCGCAATGGGTGGTCAAGAAGATTCGGTTATTCCGATGTTTTATCACGACGATTCCATCCATATCGGCCACCAGGACGCTTTTTTATTCAAATTCTACCGATTGATGACAGTATTACTACAGTTGATGATACTACACCAACTGAAAATAAAGAAGACTCTGCGGCAACATCAAGTGACACAACGTCAACAACTACTGATGATACAGTCTCAACACCCACTGTCGAAGTCAGTCCAATATCAACAACTACCGATTCTGAAACGGCTGATGATACTACAACAACAGACACATCCACAACTGATGATAATTCAACAGCCACAACAAGTGATGATACCGTAACAACGGATAGTACTGTGTGAAATAACTCGTATAGTGAAGTGTATCTGAATTAATATTAATCTCTACTCCTTGTCTACAAAAAAAAAGTTTAATTTTAGTTTAAACATTTGGCTTTAATCTTTCGATAGAAAAGTGATAAGCTTTCAATAAAATCAATTTTAAATCAAATCAATTTTATTAAATTACATTTAATATTATATTTCCAATGCACTCCGTAATCATTTACAATCAAATTATGTTCATAAACGGTTTTCGACGTCGATTGGTTGCTTCTTATAAAATACATAGGTACACAATTTAAACACAAAAAAAAATCACATTACATAATACATATTATATGTGGTCAACAAATTGAATATCGTTTACATAATATGTGCTCGTATATTATAAAATCTCAATCCAATTTCCAATTCATCAGGGAAAATTTTCTTTTTATTTTTGTCAACAAACGAAATATAATAATCATACCGTAAACCAAATTAAATTTAAAAATCCATTTGAAAGGATTTCGTTTATTTTCGACCGTACTAAATATCTAAATTTCAATCTCATTACATTAAGTATCATTATTATACGACGACATTACACAGGGCTATATTGCGATAAAAATGTATTTCACAATGAAACTGAAACTTTTGTGGAAATTCTATATTTCGTTGAATCTTCTTTATTCATTTTTAAACCATCAGATAAATAAAAGTTTTTGTTTTTTTTTTTTGGTTGGTACAAAACTTTGGTGATTGTGTATTATATGGAATTGAAATGAAAATTGCATTATATTATGTACTTGCTGTAAAAAAAAATGGGAAAATGTATTCTGCTTCGTATAGTACAAATGGGAAAATTCAACTTTGCAGCTCAAATCTGATGAATTCGGTGCATTGTCATTTTATGACTGCATATTAGTATAATGGAAATATACCAAAGAGATTGTTTAGTGATAGTTAAAAGCATATAACTTAATGTAATATTAAGAAATATAATTTATGGGCGCACTAGAAGCATGTTTTCCCAGACTCTGCACTTTGTATCCCATCTTATGTTTTTTTTCTCACGTGCCACAAAGCTTATTCTGTATTTCTGTTTTCTTAAGTCTTAATTCAATTTTATTCATGACTCAAGTCTTAGATTATTCGATTAAATTGGGAAATATCTATCTTAATAGTATAAAATCACACTTTGATATGTCAGTATGTGAACCATTTTAAAATTTATTGGGGTTTACCTATAGCTAGTTAATCTTGGATTATTGAAAAATTTGACAATTTTTATTTTCTCGAGACTTTCACTGATCGGCAAACATCTCACTATGATATTTTTATAGGCCTATATGTATGCCAACTCACCAAAAAAATGTATACCATATGGGTGCTAAAATGCTTGTTACATAAGTAATTGGAAAAAAATCATAGAAATTAAAGCATAGAAAATACAAGAAACATCGTAGTGAGATGTTTACCGATCAGTAAAAACCTCGAGATATCGATTTTCTTAGGCGTGCTTCAGACAAAATTTTTCACGTTTTCGAATAATCTAAGCAATAACTTTTTAAAAGCGTTGATTTGGTTAAAGTACACATAGGCCTAGAAGTTGAGAATATCGAGATATTGATTTTCTTAGACATGCAGTTAAGATAAAAATGGTAAACCCCAATAACTTTTTAAACATATTATCAAGATTAAAGCACACTCATAGGCCTACCGAAATATCATAGTAAGATGCTTGCCGATCAGTGAAAACTCGAGATATCAATTTTCTTAAACCTGGTTAAGACAACATTTTCTGATAATCTAAGATTAACTAGGTAAACCCAAATAACTATTTAAGAGGCTTGCCATGAATAAAGTACACACATAGACCTGCCGAAGCTCATAGTGATATGTTTGCCAATATGTGAAAATATCTTCTTAAATAAGAAAGGCATTAAATTTATTTCATTCGCATATTATTAAAGAAAAATATTTTATATTAATTCGCCCGAATGTATACTTTCTAAAACCCATACCTATGCAATTTTATTGTTGTTGTTATTGTTAGTTGAGGGCCATGTGGGCGTTCAAGCCACCCCGCACTGCGACCTAAAAGATCTTTTGTGCATGTATTGTTGTTGTTTAATTCAGTTTTGTTTAAGATAAAGCTCAATCGCATACATCAACAACACTTGCAGATGACCGTCGGAGCTACCCAATTTAATGCTCCAATATTTTAAAGGTCATAAAAAAACGCAGCCTGTAGACGGTGGATTTTTATTAGTAGAATTGATTCGTCCATTACTGAATAAATTTAAACTTGAGGAATTCAATTCTATATCAGAATGGTTCCTTAAGCCAAAGATGTGATTGATCAGTCTTGTATAGCGACAAAAAAAATCAGAGTTCAATATATCCTTAGCCATTCGTATGTAAATTAGTAATTTAGGTATAATTAGAGTTATCTGAAACATACGTTGAACACGTCTACACATCTACACAAAAACATTGCCTATATTCCACTACTAGTTAGGCGATTTGAACCTACCATTAATTGAATTGTAATTTGATGAGGAGGGTTACTATTTCATATATCGTTCAATTTAACAATGATGTATGTGACATACAACATTACATTAATTAAAACCATACTCAATGAGCATTTGGGAAACATTAATTTGCCGGATGAGTTTACGGATAATACCAGATGTTCTATTTAATTAAAAAAAATTTAATAATATATCGAAAAATGAAAAATGATTTATCAACATCAACTTTAAGTTAGGCAGTTATTTTAATCGAAGAGATCAAAATTACATCAAAAATGCTCAAGATACGGTAAAATCTAATCCAAAATACTTTTCAAACACACGCGATCCGGATATCATTAAAAAATGCGCACCTGGGGGATTCAAAACTGTCTTCCTCTCACGAAATAGCCAATACGTTTGCAACTATTTTTCAAACCTAGAAGATATTCATGACTTCAAACAAGAACCTCAACAGTTTACAATAGAATTTTGTAACTTCTTCATGCCAATCCTCCTCGTATGCACAATCTCTTGTAAACCCTTCAAGACAAATTGTGAAGGAAATCTCTGATTTCAAAAAATAAAAGGTAGGTTGGACGCACAATTTATTTTCTTCAGATTTTTTTATTTCAAATGGGAGCAGTAGTTAATCTGGCTGGGGCGCATTACAACCTCGCGCACGCGCTGTCTTTACTAAAGTTCTTACCAATTGGTGGCAAGTTTTTGATACTTCGGAGGGATTTTCAGCCAATTCTACCTATAGCCCCTCATTCAGCACACATTCATTAAAGAGAACAGAATTGTGCTCACCAAATTTATATCTATAATTTGTTCTGGCCTAAGGTATCATTATGGGAACGAAGTGTGACACCAAGCCAATATGGCCGTGTGCATGGTTCAAACCAATATGCCCGTGTAAATGGATGATCTTTTTATATCACTCCTCTGTGAATCTATCTTCAAAACGCAAATTTGAAAAACAACGTTCAGCTCGGGGTTGGTATCATTATCCAAAATAAAAAAATCACAAAAAACAACAAATCACCAAAATCAAATTTTTAAATTTAACAAATTTTTGAAATATGAGGGAGCCGCGGAGCTGTTGCCAGGGAGCCATCTCTATTAAACCGCATAATTTCCTCGCACACAAATTTCTGAATTTACCTATTATTTTTGAATTCCCACTTTGGTTTTCTGTGGTAATGGTTTTTGCAAGATATCTGATGTGTATATGGTAGATATATTATGAGTGATTGACTGCACGTGAGATACAAATTTTAAACATACGTCAAAGAATGACAAAAAATGAATGATTTTAGATAAACGGATTTTTAATGGTTCACATTTATTTTCTACAAAAAATGCATTTTTAAATAACAACTAACAATAAACTTAACAAACGAGTCATACCCAGTTCACTGTAAAAAACACATACAGACATGATAAAGCAATCGGTTAAATGCACTTACAAACAAGAGCACGAAGATGAATTGCACGACGCATAAAAAGTAGAAGTAAACTTAAAGAAGAACAGAAAACATAATGTAATTGTATTAAAAACGTTGAAATAATGTAGCCGCGCAGTTTTTGGCCAACGACTGTAAGTGAGTACTCAACAATAAAAAAATCGATTTTTTTTTTGTTTTATTTTCGTGATATTTTACCATATTTTAAGGTATATTTAAAATTTTTATCTCACGAGTGGTGTTAAAGTGATGTTTTCGAAAAAATGGGTAGAAAGGATATCAGCGACAAAAAAATCTGTGTGCTATACCCAGAAAACTGGGCATACTTTTTCTAAATTTAAACGGTGTAATGGTGTTATGATAAAATAAAACCCACTGATAAAATAACTAAAAAAAAATATTGAATTGTTGATATTTCAGCAAAAAGTATACAACAAGCGCTGAAAAGTAATGTGTCCTGATTCTTTTTTGCCAGAATTGTGTCTAGGATAATTTCTGTTATAATGAGAGCTATTGATCTTTGCTTTATATTTGTGAAACGGTAATACCCGGTACATGAAAAAAACACTCAACGATAAACGAAAAAGGGTATACAACGATAGAAATAACAAGGTAGTCTAGAGTTTTAAAAAAAAAGGGAGGTCAATGAAAAACAGTATGGTCGAGTGTGAATGTTTTTTCCTGAATGAAAAGAAAAATAGATTTGTGCTTCATGAACTAACCGTGGAATTTTTATTGAGTAAAAGGAGAATATTTAGAATCGGGTTTTATTTGTCTATACTGCCCCTATATTGTGTATACACTCATTCATTGGATAATTTTCTTTAGTTATTATTTCTCTATTTTTCGCGATACTTTGTCAGCATTTAAAAAGTCGCACAAAAACGAGTGTCATAATACCATATTCGATTTATTTAATCTCGTCTGCAGCATAGCACAAGAATTACAAGTTTAGAACAATTGAACTTCGTATAGTACGCTAATTTATTAGATTGAGATTGGTGGATCGCATGACATTCGTTCCTCATAGATTAGATATTGGTGTCCTTCTGGTATCCGTCCTGTCGTCGAAATTTTTCTTATTTTCATTTAGGTTCTCTTAACCGATATTTTCCATCAAATTCATTTCTATGCTGAGGACAACACAGTCCACTTGCCTTTTACTTTACCAACTTCTATTTCACCGTACAACAACCCTCTCGCAGAGAAATTTGCCAAAGTTTCAGCTCTGGATTTTCACCGGCAGAAATGATAAAAATATGCAGCATCACGTTTCAGAATAGGGCTCCAGTGTAGGCACTTCTGAATCTGTTGTTTGGTAGATGAAATAAATAAGCGATAGGTGCCTATCTCATCTTGTATTGATTTCCTTTCCTACAGAAGGAACGTGCTTGGTCTATCTCAGAAGCACAAACCCAATATCAAAAATACAATTCATGACTACTGACGCATTACCCAACATATGCGCTGAAAATTCAAAAAAAAAAAATTCAAAAGTTCAAATTTTGCACTTAGATATTGTTCGGTTCATCCGAGCCTTTCTCTTCTAGGAGCAGTTAAAATCTTCATGATTTGACAGAGAGTCCAGGGTGACTTTACTCTAAAGAGATTTTCCGTTAGCTACACCTAAACTCAACATTCGGTCTATTTCTCGGTAAAGTTCGTCCTGTTTGGCTGGGAAGACTGCGTAGTACCGCTGTTTCACCGGTTTACTACCCTTTATCAACTCAATCTCGTGTTGGTGTAATGTGGTCTTCCCAAGTCCCTCTTTTGCAGATGATGGAAACAAATTTACAATTCTCGCTAAATTTTGTTGATCTTGCTCCTTGAGAATGTGTGAGTTATCATTTTTCTTAATATTTTTACCTACAATTTCGTTGACGGAAGCTTTTGGTAATATATTAAATTTTTCCCAAAAATCAATACCAAGGTATAAGTATAATGGGGATTGAAGCGAATGAACCACGAAAAATTTTATGTTTTCCGTTTTGTTCCCAAATTGTACTGGAAGCCATATAAATCCCTCAATTTTATTGCTTGTTCCATCTGAAGTTTTAATTTGCGAGCTTAGATTTTTCATCTGCAATTTCTCGGTTGTTAAAAACGTAAGCCAGCCCTTACCAAGTACACTAACTGAGGCACCACTATCTAATAGGCCATTCATTTTGGTTGAATTGATTAAAACTTCTGCGTGTGGACGCGGATCGTTGCTTGTACATTTTATCAGCGTAGAAACACAATTTTTATGTAACGTTCTCTTTTGGCGGAAGTACCTGATAGATCGAATATTTTTGTTACTAGTTTTATTTGATTGGCGGTGGTTATTGTCGTTAGAATTTTGAATCGTGTTGGTAATTGGATGGATATTGTCTAATTTTGAAAAATCATTGTTGCATTGAGCAATGAGCAACGTCTATGAGGATTGAGAATTGTTGAGGTGTTTGAATTCCGACACATTTTGTCTCACTCCTGAGCGCGAGCCCCTCATCAAATTCGCACTCGCCTGCAAGTTTCCCTTTGGAGTTTGTAAACATTTTTGGCAATGTGGTTTACGCACATTTGCAGCACGGCACCCAAAACAAAAGATGTTTAAAATAGGTTCATTGCAATCTTGATATTTGTGACCAATATCATGGCAATTCCAACAATTAATGTAGTGGTCAGTGTTGGCAGTTAGGTTAGTCAAATTGGTTTTATCCTTTTTTTGGAACGCTTCCACACAGTGTTCGTCTGAGTCTTCTGGTAGGTTTGGGCAACTATTATTGTGTTTATCGCTCATGGTTAAATTTTGGAATTCCATATTTAATTCATTTATCGGTGGTCGTCGCCTGAATTGGGAATCTCCAAAACGTCTTGGGTCATATCCCGATTGTTCCCATAACTTCTTATATTATCTACATAATAATCGCAGTCCTTCCACTGTACGCACCGAATTGTGGTAGGGTAATGGCACGTTTTTCAGTCCTGGGTACATATTTTGACAGAGCCTATAAATGAGTTGCATCTCTGATAGCCGTGTTTGCAGACGTGCATTTAATTTCTGTATACTCAAAGAAAAATCGGAAAATGATTCTCGGTTCCCTTGATGCCTTCTAAGTATCTGCTCTTTTATTTCCTATTCGAAATTTGCGCTGCTAAAATATGAGAGTATCGCCCTCTTCATCTCCGTCCAAGTAGTATTTGGGTGATCGGCTTTATAGACCCAAAACCAATCTTCAGCTCTCTTATTCAAGAACAAATGCAACACTTTGGTCAAATAGTTTGTGAGGAAACCATCATCACTTGCCATTTGCTCCAGTCTATAATCATGGACATTTAGTTTTTCAGTTCCGTCAAATGACAAATTCCATTTTTGCCGAATTTTATAAAAATTGTCCATCCGGAATTGCACATTATGCAGCATAGGTTCGCCCTGATTATTTCGACGGTGATTCCTGAGAGGTTCTGGTAGATCGAAATTACGTGTAACATTACCGATACCTGGATAGTTTGTATTTTGTAATTTTGGACAGTTAGTGGAGCCAGCTTGGGCGAAGAAGTCAACAACCGACCTTTTTAACTTCATAGGCTCATGGATTGGAACATGCAGTAGGTGAATTTCCTTTACTATTCATTGATAGATTAGCATTAGATAATAGGGTATCCAATTTGTCAGCAAACGAGCTTGTTTCCACTCGTTTTCCTGATAGCGAAAAATCTCGAGTATCCGCTTCCAGATATTCGTTCCACAGCTTTTGATACGTAAGCAACATATGCCGCCAATTCTGATAAATTCTCGTGGTGTTCGCATTTTCTCCAAAAGTATTAATTAGGTTAGGTTAGGTTTGGGTGGCGGTCCACCAGGACCAGGCATAGACACAAAAAAAGGTCCGTAGCCATACCACAAATTAAAAAAAAAAAAAAAATTTCCTCCAACTCATTGAAACCACTTTGAGCTTGCTATGAAGCGCTGGATACTCCTGACGTCCTTCTCGCTGAGCTCCGCCAGGTCGTTGAAAAGGGGTGCCCCTAGAAAATTCAGTCTGTTTCGTGCCAGACGAGGACAGGTGCAAAGAAGATGAAGTACTGTCTATTCCTCCTCTTCGTCCTCGCAACTACGACAGTAGTCATGTGAGAAGAAACCAAGTCTACTTGCATGTCTGCCTATGAGACAGTGCCCTGTAATCACTCCAACAACCACACTGATCTGACTCCGCTGAAGTGAGATCAGCTGTTTGGATCTCGCCAAGTTCAACTTTGGCCAGATCTGCCGAGTTATTACGCATGAGGTACTATTTGACCATCTGTCATTCGTCAACTTACTGGCTTCCTCCTGAAGCAGCAGTTTACATACCGCAAGAGGAATTTCAATATCCTTTTTGCTGTTTGAAATGTGGTCCGTTGTACCACGTCGAGCCAGTTCATCGGCTTTCATGTTCCCCGTACTAACGAAATGTCCTGGCACCCATATGATATGGATGTTGAACTGATCTGTCATCTCGTTAAGAGATGAGAGACAGCTCTGGACTATTTTCGACGTGAGAAGGTGTGATTGAAGCGCTTTAATGGCTGTCTGACTGTCCGTATATATGCGAATATCACTAGTCGATATTACATTATACCTCAACCAGTCCACGACTTCCTTTATCGCAGTTACCTCAGCTTGAAAAATGCTGCAGTAGTCAGGGAGACGAAAGGAGAGGTTTAACATGAGTTCCTCGCAGAACACCCCAGCCCCTACTCCTCTATCCCGTTTTGAACCATCAGTGAAGAAGTTCAAAACTCCTGGTTCCAAAACTGTATCCATCATCCAGTCCTCTCTAGATGGGATAGTAGTCCGGAACTTTCTATCAAAAGATAGTGACGGGACAGTATAGTCGGTGGTCTTGGGAAGCCCTTTGTTACAGAGTATAGATGAGTGCCCTGTGTTATTGCAGGTCCACATTAACGTGGATTTCAGTCGTATGGTAGTGCTAGCTGCCCACTCTTTTCCCATGATATCTAGAGGAGTTAGAAATAGCAGAGTCTCCAGTGCCTGAGTGGATGTGCTCCTCATTGCACCACTGATCCACAGAGAGATTGTTCTCTGAACTTTTGTCAACAACTTTAGGTTGACAGTTTTGTCCAGAGCAGGCCACCAAACTGTTACTCCATACAGAAGGATGGGTATAACTACTGCTGTGTATAGCCAAAGGACCATGTGGGGCTCCAGCCCCAACCTTTGCCAATTGCATTTTTGCAGGAGTATAGCGCTACCGTAGCTTTCTTTACCCTTTCCATAATATTCGATTTCCAGTTTAATTTACTGTCTAAGACGAGACCCAAGAACTTTGCTTCACCTGTAAAAGCCAAGTTGAAACCATTTAAAGTAGGAAGATCGACATGAGGAATTTTATATTTCCTAGAGAAGAGAACCAATTCGGTTTTCTGTGGGTTCACATCTAGCCCACAACTATTGGTCCATAATGAAAGAATGCCCAGAGCATTTTGAATAAGCTCGCTAAGTGTCCCGGGATATTTTCCCCGAACCCCAATAGCGACATCATCCGCATAGGCAACCACCTTGAAGCCAGTATCCTCCAGCCTCAACAACAGATCATTATGACCAAGTTCCAGAGAAGGGGGGACAGTACACCACCCTGCGGCGTGCCTCTGCTTGCAAATCTTCTGGCGGAGGATTTCCCCAGACTGGAATTTATGATTCTGCCTCTTAGCATCTGATCTATCCAGTCCTTAAGAGAATCCTCCACTCCTAGATTCGAAAGTGCCCGAGTTATAGCCCCTGTTAGCACGTTGTTAAAGGCTCCCTCAATGTCCAAAAAGGTTACCATCGCGTAGTCTCCATATTCGAAGGATTTTTCAATAAAATATGTGAGAGAATGAAGAGCAGTTTCTACAGATCTCCCCTTGCAATAAGCATGCTGAGATTTGGACAGCTTTTCCGGCACAATCGTGCCTCTAATATGAGCTTCTATTTGTCTTTCCAGTATTTTAAAGAGGAAAGAAGACAAGCTGATGCGTCTAAGGTCTTTGGGACTGCAATGTGAGCGTTTTCCCGCCTTAGGTATGAAGACAACCTTCACTTCCGTCCATTTACTGGGAATGTGACATAGTTCTAGGCTGCCTCTAAAAATTACCTCTAACCAGGGAATGGTTAGATCCGTAGTTTTTTGTATATCCGCAGGGATAATACCATCAGGTCCTGGCGACTTGTATGGTTTAAAACTGCTTATAGCCCACAGAATCTTTCTTCTGCTAATAATTTGACCTACGAGGCTGCTTGCCCTTTTACCTACTGATATAGTAGGTGCAGATTCTGAACAACCAGGAAAGTGAGTCTCCAATAGTAGTTCCAGCGATTCCATACTATTTGTGGTCCATGCTCCATCCGGCCTTTGAAGGAAGCTTGGGATGGATGGACTAGTAGATAGTACTTTGCGAAGCCTGGACATCTCTGAAGACTCCTGAATTTTACCACAGTATAGTCTCCAAGATCTGTTCTTTGCGCTTCTTAGCTGATATTTGTAAATTTTGAGGACTTCCTTATAGGAGTCCCAGTCTACAGCGGCTTTTGTTTTCCTTGCTGTTTTGAAAAGTCTCTTGCACCGTTGACGTGTTTGTTGAATCTCCTTTGTCCACCAAGGTGGCCGAGATTTGCCCCTAGGCCTGCTAAGAGGACAAGAGCCTAGTACCGCTTCATTAAAAGCGCTGGACAGTTCGTCCACTAATCCGTCGAGTTCTACCGTAGTTTTTGGAGGTTCAGGCACCTGCACTGGTAGTGAATTTCCCAGAATAGTTCTGAAAATATCCCAGTCGGTTTTCCTCCTGTTCCTGTAGAGAGGGCTGTTCGGAAAGACCAAGCTCATTTCAAATTGAAGATAACAGTGATCAGAAAAAGAGTGGTCTTCCGAAACTTTGTTACGGGGCGAGGCATCGTCCCGTGTTCAATAAAATATAGACACATTTTTTTTTAATTTTTTTTGTCTACAATTTTTTTTTTTTCACGCACCGTATATTAATTTCGGCGACTGTATAATCTGTCAATGAAACACAGAGAAAAAAAAACTTCTTTAATCAAAATAAAATTGGTACATATATTTCTTACCTCAATCTGTTTTTTTGTGTGGTACGACATCACTTATCCATGTATGTACTCGGATAAATACGTACAGGCTCCAAAATTCCAAAATCTGCTGGTTATGCATACACTCATTTGATGACATCCAGCTGTAATAACCTGAAAAACAAACACACAACATTTCACTAAGAATTTCGTTCGTTAGCTATTTTATTCTATTTCTACTTATCTGACTTAAATTGTTGATCCATTCGGTTACTCATTTTTGCTGTCCCATAGTTGCTGAAAGAAATAAACCTTGAATTAATAAATAAACACATATTTTAACTCAATCAATAATTAAACAAACAAAAAATGAATAAAATACTTACCTGTCACAAACGCACAATAACAACAATAACACCGACCGAACGTAAATAAAGATCACCAACACCAGCTGGTGGTGGGGTTTTTCTTTAGTTTTTTTTTAATTTGAGTATATTTAGCGCAGATGGCATTATTTTTTTGGTTGAGTACACACGTCGTATTTGGAGTGACCACCTGTAGGGGCGTGATGAGCATCAAATAAAAATAAATATTAAAATGTTGTTGTTGGACACGAAAAACGTATATAAGCGGACAACACATACGATTCGAGTCTTTTTCTTTTGGATATTTCAACTGGAGCGGACGACAACAGTGAGGGACCACACACACACCACCAATTTAGGTAAATAAAAAAAATAAAAACAACAAAAAAATAATTTACCTTCTATAAATAATAAATAACATAACCTAAATAATAAATTATTTAATTATACAATATAAATAATAAATAATAACATATAAATAATACGTGATATAATATTAATAATAAATAATATCCTCTAAATAATATGTAATATAAATAATAATTTGCATATATGAAAATCATAAACGTGTAAAAAAAAAAAAAAAAAGAGACTCCATAATGAAAAGCATGTATACATACACCTACATACTAAAACAAATCTGGAGTGTAGGGTGTTAAAAATTACAACATAAAATTATACGTGGTGGTGGTCCGAAAACAACCAGAATATTACCATAAAAATAAAAAAAAAATAAAAACCAAATACTACTGTCCCGAGTGCCAGAAGAAAAAAAAAAACAACATAACCAACAACAAGATCCTGCAACTGCTGTGTTCCTGCGACTGATTGCGGTTCCCACGACGGATTACCTTCTTCAACAATTTCACGAAGCCAGCAAAAACACCACAACGTGAGTATCGGAAAGAGGGTCTTCAGGTGGGTATTGGTGAGGCCAGGTACACAAGTGGGTGCGGCCGAATTTTTTTGTTTTTTTTGCTTCCTATTGGAAGTTTCGTTACAGTGGTCCCCAAGTAATAGAGCTCTGTTCCTGTGGATCATCGGGATTCTATCTACGCGTTCCACCTGGTGCCATCGGTAACGACCAGTACAACAGGAAGATCAACTTCTCGATATTTTTTTGTTGGGTTTATGGGTGTTTCCATAAAAAAAAAAAAGGAATTATTGTTAAAAATTAAATAAATCAAAATTATAACGTGATATAAATAATATGTGTTGTTAATTAGATTAATTTGTGAGAGTCATCGTGGGAGGATGTGTGTGTTGATAACTTCTTAGTGTGAGTATAGGTGAAGTGTTGTGCAACCTCATTTTAGCAGCGACGTAATCTGCGGATGGGCCTCCACTATACCACCTACACCCTCGGGACTGAGTGTTAGCCGGACTTGAATCTGCAGGTGGAGGACTCCGTGGACAATATTCTGATTGCGTGATGGGAATGGGACACACAACTGACGGTCCAGTTCGGCCATCATCCACTACAAGGGTGTCTTCCACGGCAACGTGAGGCACGTAGTGGATGATTGGATTGGGGTTCAGCGATGACCGGGTGAGGACTCGTTCCTGATTCCAACTCATTTTTAGGAGTAGCCTGGGCAACTTGGCTACTGAAGTGAGTTGGTGTTTCGGGTTCGAGTTCCATATCTCTGGTCCCCCAAACTGGGTTGTTGGTTGTGTTGCTCCCACAACAGGTGACCACCTTCCTATTCCTCATCACGTAACAACTTTCCAATTTAATAGTTTGGTCGTCAAAAAGTTTGAGACAAGTGTAATATCCAATACCTCCTGTCTATTTCTATTTATAAAAGTCGGCTTATTGCCTATGTTACATATATGAAGGTTAGTACTTAGAATGTAATCAAGGAGTAACTCACCTCGTTCATCTGTGTCCGTACTTCCCCAGATTGTGTGATGAGAATTTACATCACTCCCCAGGATGACTCCAACCTTGCGCTTCTGAGCCTCCAAAATTGCCTCACCCAGAATGACTGGTGGAATGTTCACTGCATCATAGGCTAGGTAGGCTGATATTAGCCAGAGGCTTCGTTTATTGACCTCAATGCTGACCGCTGCCACATCTTCATTGCTGAAATTTGATAGCAGAAAACAATTTATATTATTTTTAACGAGAATGCACGACCGAACCCTACCTTCTTGTTCCGTGTGCATTAATCTATAACAGGGTGTCTTGAGTCCAAGTACCCGGTCACCAGCGACCCAAGGTTCTTGGATCAAGACAATATCCGTCCCTTCCTTTCCAATTTTTAAGAGTAGAGCAGCTGATGCTGCCTTTGAGTGGTGTAGGTTAATCTGCAAGAGCGTCACCATTCTTAGACTTCCTTCCCTACCAATGTATCATCAGAGTCCTCCCCTGATGATGTGAAGTCCTCTGAGATTCTTCTTAATGACTCCAAGGACATTGTCAACTCCGTATCCGTAGAGATGGTTTCCACCAGGCTGTTCCCCTCTTGAAGGAGCCCAGATGAGCTTCCTGCAGCTTCTTCAGATTCCGGAGCATCCGGCTTGTCCGCATCCTTCTTGTAGATTTTGAGTGTGACTGCACTGAAACCATAGCTTACCATACCATTTGTTTTTTCCAGCGCAGTCAGTGACTCTCTGTTTAGAATTATGACGGCCGACCTGTAGTCGGCCCTTGGCTCCTCGAGCTTAGCAACTTTCCAGTTGTGCGTTGGCAAATCTGGGTTGCCAACCTGCAACAACTGGAGTATCACCTTTGGATCGCTAGGCTCCGAAGGAATCCACACACTGGCTCTTGGCCTACAGGGGATTTCTTCTCTAGCTTTAACAGCAAGGCTGGCTCCGGGCCATACCTCGCCTAGTCTTTCCACTGCCTTCTTGTAGAGCAGAAGAGATCTCTGATCCACACATGCAGTCAGTTTCACCTGGTTCCTGTGCCAACCCGCATCCCGACAAGTCGGAGCAGGTCCTGGGTTTTCTGCAAGGATATCCAGGTAAATGGTGGTTAAGGCCCTTTCCACCTTTCTCCAATTAGCGGGCGTGATACTGCCATCCTCCTGGGACTGGTCAACAACTGCCACAACCAGCTGATCCTTGAGTGCCTCGTTAAAAGGCCTCATTTCGGTAGCATGGAGCTTAGTTCGTTTTGCGATCTTAGGACTTTCCTCCTGAGATCTGTTCCTTTTAATCTTTAAGCCAGCTGAAGGACCTTCCGACATCTGTTCGGTGACTTTTTTCGCCCACACAAGCGTAGCTTTGTCTTTCTCCGACCTGTCTTCTGGAGGGATATTATTTATCTTCTCCAGGGCCCTCCATGCCTTTCTCCTAGTATTATATGTTGGTTTTGAGAAACCAGCTTCATTGGTGCTTTGGTTCCGAATTATACTTCTTTGCTCAGGCCTGGTGACCCGAGTGGAGGGACCAGCCTCATCTAAGCTTTTGTCCCGTTGTTTATTGGCAGGTTTAGAGATAGGCCTAAAGACTCGAGTCTCCTTCTCTACCTTTTCCGGTTTTGTAAGAGAACCGAACTCTTTTGTTTGTTTTGTTTTTTGGTCTCCCATATTTGGTCCCACGAGTAGCGGAGAAAAGAGTGTCCATCTGTGCAGAGATCCGCAATACACAGACAAGGCTACTTAATCCGGAGGGCGCCAGGTATCCGGATCCACCGTTTGCGACTGAGCTAGTTTTTAAACTGGGCCCTCAGCCTAGCCGGTTATCGGCACGGTACGAATAACACCTTAACCCAGCCCAGTGATTTGTTTAAGGTTGACTCCATTAGCGCCGTGTTTTGGCCTAGAAGCCGAAAAAGCAATCTAGTTACGAGCAGCCACCATGAGGAGGTAACACGAGCACTTGCGGAAAGCTGCAAGTTACGGAGCCTATCGGCTTGCATCCCCCGAGCAACTTCCCGCCTGGCCGCCAAAAAAAAGTATTAATTAATCGGACTATTCTTTCTTTAAAATGTATGGCTTTCACATAAGCTAATGTCACGATATCAAGCGGTGGCGAGTTTCCCTGTTCCTCTGTTGATTTACACAAATAGTCATACCGTTCACTACATATCTGTATTTCTATTTCAGGGTTATTTGCGTGTGTATTTTTAGGTGATAACAATCTATCCAACTGTTCAGCACTCAAAGTATTAATTAAAATCTCTTTAGCGCCACTATCTCTGCTAGAAAGATTCCTAACGAGATATTCTACCTCAAGTTCTGGAGGATTTAGTAATTGAAAATAAACTCCTTGTCACTAGGTTAAGGCCACGTTAAATTTTTATATTTTTGCTAGTTCAGGAGTTCCAAAAATTTTCAAAACTTAAAATATATATTCTTATAAACTAAACAGGTTATACACAATTGAAAAATTAAAAACTATTTGAGAGTAGAAAAAAATATGAGCAAAAGTACCGGATTTACATTTTCAGTAGGTTAAGGCCACATGAAAATTCAAATTATCAGTTCATTTTAAAAATAAATGTTTTGAAAAAAAAAATCGGAATAATGGTTTTAATAGTGAGTATTTCCACCATTATTATCAATAACTTCAAAAATTTTGTTCGAGAGTGAGTTTTACAGTGTTGGATATAGTCTTGGCTCATTTCACTCCATGCAATTTTTATGGCAACTACAAGCTCGCTTGGTGTTTCAAATTAGAGTCCTCATACATAAACCTTCCTCGGCAGCAATCCCCATATGTTCTCGATGATATTGAGATCGGGTGAATAAGGCAGACAGGCAAGAAGTTCGATATTATCAGGTCTAATCCAATCTTTCACTTCCTAGTATTGTGTATGGGGCGTTGCCTTGTTGAAATATGAATAACTGAGGTGCATATTTGTCACGTAGTGACGGGAAAACATTTTGTAATAAAGTTTTTTAAGTTTCAATGTTCATTGCAATACTTCTGAACTCCAAATCTATAGTACCATAGTAAGTGATAACACTCCAAACTATATGGCGGCGTACCAAAACGATCTCTTCTTTACGGAAATCGTGAAAGTAATATTTGTATTCATCAGGCCCATCCAGATTGAATTTTTTTTTCGTCCGAAAAACACTTTCTGCCATTCATTATTCCAGGTCATGTGAGTACGTGCAAAATCAAAGCGTTTCTTTTTCTTTATTGTCAAAAACCGACTTTTGCTTAAATTTACGACGCACTAGATGATCACTGTAGCGAATACTCGCCAAACAGTTGTAACACTAGCTGCAACTTCAGTTTAAGGCTTGATTTTATAAACAGAAAGACCAAAATTAGAAGCCTTACGAAGAATTAACCGCCGTTTTCTTTTCGGTGTAGCCAAAGAACAAAACAGCAATTCGCCTGTTAAATAATATTTCCTCTCTTTCTTCTTTTACGAAATTGCAATTTGTTTCATAATTCAAAGTCAATGCTATCTGATTATATCTTATTTACATGAAAATTTTAAAGGGAAAATTAAAATTTTATTTGAGCGATATTGAAAAGTCAAATATTTAATTCTCCTTTTAAAATTTTCATATAAAAAAGAATTATGATCAGGAAGCATTGATTTTGAATTATGAAATAAATTGAAATTTCATAAAAGAAAAAAGAGAGGAAATATTATTTAACTGGCGAATTGCGGTTTTGTTCTGAAATCGGGCATAAGTAAACCATTAAATTTGAAAGTAGTATCGATTTTGGTACGCAACAAAACTAATCAAATTTGCTTAAGCCTAAATCACTTTTATATTATGTAAGGTGCCTGTTCAGCACCTTCAGTCATGACCACATAATAAAACACCAAGTTTGCTAGGCATAATTTTGTTTTATTAGAAATCTTTTGTTGCTACACTATATACACTATAATTTGCTTATTTTCACAAATTTATGGGTTTAGGTACCGGCTGACTTCCAATTAAATCGCAAATGAAAATCCAGTAGGATAATGAAGAGCAGCTGTTCCTGAAAATAACCACAACTTTAATTATACAAAATATAGCTTGTCATAAAATCTTATATACTTAACTTTTATTAATAAATAATTTAAATCCAACTTAGTATTTTCTAAACAATTTAATTTATATAAACTCACTAGCAACTTAATTTAGATAAGCTATTTTATTCAAATCAAAACAATGTACACTGACTGTCAAATTTATTATAAATGTATTGAATTATTGTATATCCGCATCAATGTAAACAAATCTGAACGAGCATAGTATTCTTACATCATTATTGCAGTTCGATAATTAGAAAGAGAAATTCAAATTATATGAAAAAGATAGAATGTACACTCAAATAAAAAATGTTGACTTGTATAAAGAAAAAACCAAGAAACGTCACTCGTACAAAAGTCTTCCTATGGAACAGCCACACTGTGAAACAAAAATTTGTACAAAATAAAATTCTATAAAATTTAATAAAGTTTAAATATTCTACAAATTGTTTTTATTTTAAATACGAGTCTCACCAGCGGTCGATAAAATTGTGTGTGTGCTGTACATAGAAAAAGTGGTCCTTCGAGCCGGATTGGAAAATTATCCTAATTTTCCATTGAGAAACACGTGATTGTGATAGATAGACAGCGAATAATTATTAAATCTGTGAATGTGAATCGTGATAACTGTGAAACGGGCGAGGGTCAATTGAATTGGGTGTGAGATTAAATCATCAATTGAAGCCTCCTAAAATCAAATCGTGAATTATCTAAATCATATTTTTATTTTGTTTCGCGAAATATGCAATTGAATTTAATTGCTACACATCAATATTCCACGTGAACGAACGTGAGACGCCATGTTTATTTGATCAGCAAAGACTTTTTTAGTAAATTCCAGTTTCTTGCTGCAATCAATCAAGGCGTATATACGAATCGTGGTTACATCATTTAAATATAAATATTATTTGTGAAGCGGGGACATCAAAGTTGTAAGGGCAACTATTTTTCGAGCGTTGTTTATTTCTGCGGTGTCATTGGGCGTGGCATCATACATATTATAATAAATAATTATTTTCGAAACTTCGAGAAGATTTCATCCCCCATATTGAGAAAATAAAAATAAAAATTTATCAATTGAAAAATATCAATCCAGCATAGTGACGTCGTGTTGTATGTTTGGACGTGGCTCCATGCATATTATAATAAATATTTCTTGGCGAGACCTTCGAGAAGATTTTCATTAGCCATATTGAGAAAGTTTCAGCGATTACGGTACATCTACACGTGGCTAATATTACGGTATCTACTAAAACATTGTAGACAATTGGGAAGATTACCAGTGCCATTTGAAGGTCAACGGGAACGAGAATTCAATAATCAGTTTAGATTCTGAGGGCAACTTCAGAATCTATCTGCAACGAGGGAGTGACAAACAAGCGATCAAGTGTGAGGGCGGTGTCTTAACAATAATCAGTTTAGGTTCTGAGGGGAACTTCAGAATCTATCTGCAACGGGGGAGTGACAAAGAGAGGCGATCAAGTGGTAAGCAAATTTTAGTTGTATGGTGTAGCAAAAATATAATCTTAAAACTACTCTTTTGGTAATTAACTCGTCTAAATTTCGTTGTTGTTTGTCAATCGTGGTAAAATAATTAATTCTGTGCGTGTAGTGAATCGTTGTTGAATCAAGAGAAATTAAAGGGACATCTCTTTTATTAAAATATTTAAAACATGGCTGATCCAGAGAAGGAATTCACAGCAAGAAGACGTCTAGCACAGGGCTCTATCATGAGAATGGTCAATTTTGCAGATGGCATGACGGACAAAACTGCAGTGATCGAAATTTCAAATCGTTTAGAACTATTGGAAAGGGCATTCACCGAAATTGTGACTTGTGAAGCTCAATTAGGAAAATTTGACATACCTTCGGAACTACCTGACTACGAACTAAAATATCTTAATGTGAAGGCCAAACTGAAAGAAAGACTGGTGGGTCCAAATCAAAGTGAAGAGGCTGGCAATATGGAAAAAATTATGTCTCGCATGTTACGAAGCCAAAACGAATTTCTTATCAATTTATCGGAAAGTTTTACGAGTTCAATGAACCAAACTATTACCCATTCGTCAGACGAACCTCACATTTTTGCGCGCCTTCCTAAATTGAATGTACCCATTTTTTCCGGTGACTATAAGGAGTTTCCAAGTTTTAAGGACTTATATTCGGCATCAATGCATAGTAAAGTAGGACTAAATAATGTGGAAAAATTTCAGTATCTAAAAGGTTATCTTCGCGGTGAGGCGGCAGATTTGGTCAGGCACATAACCGTATCCGAAACAAATTACAAATTAGCATGGGAAAAGGTCTGTGAGCGATACGACAAGAAGAGGCACGTATTAAACGACTTTATTAAAACATTTTTGGATCAACCAGTAGCAAAAAGTGAATCTGTCAACTCATTAAGGAAGCTGCACAACACATCTGACGAGGTAATGCGAGGTATCACAGCACTAGGAGGTGAAGCAGCCGGGAAGGATCCATGGTTAATTTACTTGCTACTACAAAAATTTGATCAGGAAACGAAGCAGGCGTGGGCGCATCGATCAGTGGGAAAGGATTTCCCAACCTTTGAAGAACTACTCAAATTCCTCAGTGAACGCTGTAATGCATTAGAAACCTGTGAGCCAAGGAAGTTTGCCCCAGCCAAACCTATCGCTGTCAAAACACACCAGCTAAAGGTAGAAGAAATGCCAACCGCTCCGGATTGTTGTACATATTGTCAGGGAAGTCATCGAACTTATACGTGCGAATCGTTCAAGGCTTTAAATTCAGAACAAAGACGTATTCAAGCAGCAAATCTAAAATTATGTTTTAATTACTTAGCGAGTAATCATATAGCTAGTCGATGCTACAGTAAGCGATACTGTATGAAATGTAAGCGTAGACATCACACACTCTTACATACCGACGTGAATACAAACATCAGCATTCTACATGAGGGAAAGGAATTAAATACCACAACTTGTACGAACAATCCTAGTATATCAAGTGAATCAACAGGCGTTGTTAGTAGCAATATTTGTGGAATCGGCGCTGCATTGCTGCCTACAGCAGTAGTAATGGCCAAAACTAAAGATGGTCACTATCGTACATGTAATTTATTATTAGACTCAGGTTCACAACTTTCGTTCATCTCCGAAAAGTGTATCAATCGATTGGGACTACATCGAAGTAAAGGAAGGGTACGTGTTGAGGGGGTTGCAACTTCAAACGTGTCCACAAGTGGGAAGGCAAGTTTTGCGATTTGTTCACGGTTTGATACATCTAAGATGTTGACAATCAAAGCATATGTGTTGCCAAGGATAACATCCTTAACAACAAGTGGCGAGATACTCACGGATGAAATTGAGAAGTTAAAATTGCCGTTGGCAGATCCGAACTTCAAACAGAAGGAAGAAATAGATATTTTGTTAGGCGCAGATTATTTCTTTTATGTTTTAGGTAGCACACATCACATTTTGCCGACCATTGTGGCTCAAGAAACGTTATTCGGTTACGTTATTTCAAAGAAACCACCCTCCGATTCAAGTGATGATGAGGAGAAATTAATGCCTTATAAAAACTGTAATGCGAGGATATTACATGACGATAGTTTGGAAACGTTACTGCTCATGTTTTGGGAGCAAGAAGAGGTTTTTCAACCTGTTCCTTGCTCGAAGGAGGATCAAATATGTGAAAATCATTTTGTGTCAAATTATAAAAAAATCAATGATCGATTCATCGTGCAGCTACTCATCAAGCCTAACCCAGCACCACTCGGACAATCATATACAACAGCATTGCAACGTTTGGTCCCCATGGAACGCAAAAGAAGTCGAAATGTGGAATTCAACAAAATGTATATTGATGCTCATACCAAAAGAACTATTTTGTCCATCGCATCACAAATATTTGATCCACTGGGATGGTTAAGCCCATTCACTGTCAACTCAAAAAATGTTCTTCAAAATTTATGGCTTACCAAACTTTCATGGGATGATCCATTGCCGGTTGAGCTACATCGTGCTTGGCAGCAAATTCATAATCAGTTTGGGCATTTGAAGGATATTCACATACCTCGATTTACAAGCAAATTAAACGACCAGGCTCAATTTCATGGATTTAGCGACGCCAGAGAACTAGCGTATTCTGCAGCTGTCTACATCCGCATTCGAACAAGCGACACGATTAAGGTGAAGTTATTAACAGCAGAAAGTGAAGTAGCTCCAATGAAGCAAATGAGTTCACCGAAGTTGGAGCTCTATGGAGCACATATACTATCAAATTTATTAAGAAAGATTATCGATGCGTATCAACTTAAAAATGCTTCCATTCACCAATGGATAGATTCAACAGTAATTTTGTCCTGGTTATCAACATATCTACGCAAATGGAAAACGTATGTAGCGAATGGAGTAGCAGCAATACATCAATTGGTACCAGAAGCGATTTGGAGACATGTAAAAGGCATTGATAATCCAGCAGATTTAGCTACTCGCGGAACTAGCGCGAATAAATTATTTGAGATCAAGTTGTGGTGGAACGGACCAGAGTGGTTAACTGAAAACGAACAATACTGGCCACCAAATAACAAGGTGCTCGAAACATTACAAGAAACGCGAGCGATCGAATTTCAAACAGCTAGCGCCGTAGTGAAAAAATCTAATCAAAATCGGTTCGTAGCACGGAGGGGAGCACCAACAGAAATTCATTCTGCCAATGGTACAAATTTAAATGGAGCGAATCGGAAACTTCATGAATATTACCAGTTATTATCGTCACAAAAATGTCAATCCAAATTAAATACATTCACAACCATAAAACTAATTCAATGGGAATTTTTCATACCAATATATCCGCATTTTGGGGGAATCTGGGAGCGAGCTGTGAGATCAGTAAATTATTCAAATAACCATTGGATAATGAGAATTAAAAATTTATTAATTTTTGGAGGGGAGTATGTTCAGCACCTTCAGCCATGACCACATAATAAAACACCAAGTTTGCTAGGCATAATTTTGTTTTATTAGAAATCTTTTGTTGCTACACTATATACACTATAATTTGCTTATTTTCACAAATTTATGGGTTTAGGTACCGGCTGACTTCCAATTAAATCGCAAATGAAAATCCAGTAGGATAATGAAGAGCAGCTGTTCCTGAAAATAACCACAACTTTAATTATACAAAATATAGCTTGTCATAAAATCTTATATACTTAACTTTTATTAATAAATAATTTAAATCCAACTTAGTATTTTCTAAACAATTTAATTTATATAAACTCACTAGCAACTTAATTTAGATAAGCTATTTTATTCAAATCAAAACAATGTACACTGACTGTCAAATTTATTATAAATGTATTGAATTATTGTATATCCGCATCAATGTAAACAAATCATCATTATTGCAGTTCGATAATTAGAAAGAGAAATTCAAATTATATGAAAAAGATAGAATGTACACTCAAATAAAAAATGTTGACTTGTATAAAGAAAAAACCAAGAAACGTCACTCGTACAAAAGTCTTCCTATGGAACAGCCACACTGTGAAACAAAAATTTGTACAAAATAAAATTCTATAAAATTTAATAAAGTTTAAATATTCTACAAATTGTTTTTATTTTAAATACGAGTCTCACCAGCGGTCGATAAAATTGTGTGTGTGCTGTACAGTGCCACTCAACACATTATTCGAATACCAATATTTTATACAACGTGTTGTTTTTGTTTTCAAACATTTCAAACAATAATGCTTTAGAAATTGATACTTTCATCGTGATGATGACAATAATAATATAATGATTATCGCATATTATTATGGTGATATGATAATGATTATTCACAATTTTTTATGCACATTTGTATAATAAAAATAATATTGACATGAATTTCATTTTTATTTATCTCAACAGGATTAAAGAAGCAAAAAACAATAAACATTTACATATAAAATAAAAAACGGCATCCATTTTCCCCATCGCACATTATTTTCAATTTTCAATTTCCATTATATATGTTATATAAAAATGTATATATACGATGTATAATAATAAACATAGAAAGCGAACGAGTAATGGGAATTATTTTATATCAATTTATCAAAAGTGCTGACAAGTAAAATTAGATTGTCGCGACATTAAAATAAAATGAAAATAACAACAATAACAAAAATAAATAAAAACTACTTTGGAAAAACTTTGAGTATATTGTTTTTGTTTTTGTTGATGGAAATCAAATATTTTCCGTTTGTCAAATACTCGTACATACACACACACACAAACCCACTCAGACACATAATTGTGATAAAATAATGATGAATGATGTGAAGGTTACGTTTTTTAAACGGGAGTGCGGTTCTTATGTATACAATAAGTTATTGAATGATTAAAGTTCATTTACTTTTTATAGACATAACAACAACATAACGGATTTTATATTCTATTATTTGTTATGTAAAAGTATAACGATAAATTAAACCATAAAATATTAATAAATGGAAAACGCATTTTCCTAAGTATTTTTTATTTTTTGCTTTGCTTTTCATAAAAATATATTTCCTATCATTATCATCTTATCCTGATCGTAATATATATAAATGATCATAAAAAACTATAAAAAAGAAAAAACATTATCTGGAATGGAAATCTTGGGAAAATACCAATACACATACTCGTATAAAACAAAATTTTTTAAGAAGAATGGAATCATACGAGATTTAAAGGAAAGATGATAACCATTTTCTATATCGTTTACGGTGTATACTCGTGGTATATAGCTACGTACAAGAAAATTCTTGAAGTTTTCTTTTATTAACAATATTATGTTTATAACACAGTAGATTCCTATTTTATTTTCATATATGTTATTGTACGTACATATATGTATACGGTTTTGTACTTGAAGAGCTACGAGCAAAAAATAAAAAATACTGTACTTTTACTACTTTTGTTGTTGTTGTTGTTGTAGTTTATCTTAGATTGATCTTGAATGTTTGTTTGTTTGAACAAATTGCTTAAGATGAATCAAAAATAATAAACATTTTTTTTTTGTTCTTCTGGTACTTTAAAAAGGAAGAAGAAGATGAAAAATCTGGTGTATTATATATTTTGGTGAGTATAAAACCTTATCAAAAGGAGTTTATTTTGATCAAAAAAAAAAAGCCTTCACTTCTTATTTCAAAGAATTTTTGGATTTGATTTATTATATTTGGCGTCGGAAGTTCTCAAAGAATTTTATGTTGTCTTTAAGTTATTTTATGTTTGTTGTAGATTTAAATCAGACTTAACATCAAACTTAACCATCAAATTGAGATACTAATTTAAATGCAGGTAAAAGTTGCTAAATTTTAGTTTAGTTTAGTTGTTGTGATTGACTGCTTTATTTTACTGATTTACCAAATCGAAAATACTGAGTATGTAATTACAATTAATATATTGTCTATAAAAGAGCCGAAAGATTTGTTCATACTAATCAGACAAATTTTAACTTTACAATATCCAATTGTATGTATGTATATAAATTGCCATTTCCAACTTCAATTCCTATTCGATTCCACGTTAAAATCCTGTTTGCATCGATTCTCATTCAAATCAAACATGTATAATATTGTATTGTGAGCCTATGTACCTAATACCATGTTGTTTGCTTCGCCAACACAGATTGCATAAATTCACACATAAACAAATAAAAATACATTCGAGAAAAATAAATCTCTTGTAGGCAAGCAACAGCAATCATGCATTATTTAATCAAAAAGCATAATGCTAGAGATAAACTCGACGCGACCGACGTGACTAAGTAAAGAAAAGAAATATTAAACCATGAAAATGTATACTAAAGCAATCATTCTTAGCGTGACTCAGACGCGATTAACAAAAAGATGATCGAATTTTAACTTTTGGTTGTTGTTTAGTTACAAAATTACAAAGTTTAACAATTTTTTTTAGTTAGTCACGTCGTTCGCGTCGAGTTTATCTCTAGCATAAACATATAAGGACAATTTGATTTCCCTGGACAATGACATTCAAACTCGGCAAATGTTCCGGACGGACACATTTTATCCGCTGTTCAAGCGTTTTTCGTAAAATTTTGAGTTTGTTTTATATAAATGCTCAAAATTTACAAAGTCCCAAAATGTTGCGTCTCGACTGTATTTTGAATTTCTTTATCACGCAAAATGATTTCCGCCATTTGCAAGAAATATGTTTTTTGAAAGAAAGAAATATGTTTCCAAAACTTTGCCTTATTAAAATAACCGAAAATAAATTATATTAACTTAAATGAACCACCTGGTGGTCTTGTTATAACCATTGCTGAAAAGCACTTGGAACGCTTTTCCGATTTTACGCAGAGTGCTTCACTTATTATCGAAGCATGGTGTATTGAAAGTTAACCGACCTAAAACTAATTTATTTGTATTTTAGGCATAGAGAAATTGATGACCTTTCTCTTTGTAATGTATTTTAAAAGTTCGGAGTATAGGTTTTAAGTGTCTCACTTAATTGTCTTCTTGGTTAACAAACTCGCCTGGCAATGTACCTTGAATGTAAACATCGGACGGTCACTGTCGTCTTTTAATTCATAGAAAAAATCCTTTAGGAAAAAATGAGGTTTGTCTCCCAAAGAATAGTCTGCCATTTATAAATCGTTGGTTAATAAACTTAATAGTACTTCTTACACTTTCTGCCGTAGGCACTTGGCGAAACACACTTAATACACACATTTTTAAAAATTTTTAAAAACACTTGTTAAATATTTCGCAAAATTACAAAAGGTTTAAAAAATCACTCGATCGATTTCGGCTTATTAGGCCATCATCAGGAGTATCTACTAAACTGTAAAAATAAAAATGTAGTTAGATATATATATATATAGTTGGAAAAAGCAAAAAGTGAAACCAAAATATACCAATAAAAATATGTGGGAGTGGTAAACAATAAAATTGGTGATAGCAATAAACATTCAAAATTAAAATAGGGGGTGAGTTAAACACAGGTAAAATTGGTGAGAGCAATAAACATTCAAAAATAAAAATTAAAAGGGGGGGGGGGGGGGGGGGGGGTGAGTTAAACACAGGTATATGATTATTGATTAGTCAAATTTCGAATAACAAAATTCCAGATGTTGATTTTTTTTTTATTTTTTTTTATTTTTTTATTTTTATAACCCGACGAATTAGTAATTTTATGGTATGGAATGAGTATGTGAATAAAACAATGCGGGGTCGGTAATTGGTGAGAAACGGATTTCTCTCTGTTCGTTGAGGATATTTTGGTTAAGAAATATAGCTTTTCGGATTTCGTAAGATTCTAAGTTGTCTAAACGTCTGCTTTTTGGTTGTACATGTAATATTTCTAAATTGTTTAAACTGGATGTGTGATTTTCTAACGTTAAATGATTATAAAGGGATAATTCATGGCTACCAGATAAATGTTCTTTAACTCTAACTTCAAAATTGCGCCCAGTCTGTCCGATATAAGAGGAACTACAATCATTGCAATTGATCTTATAAACGCCAGATTTGGAAAGGCGATCAATTCTTGGTTTATTGTTAAAAATCATTTTCTTAATTGTATTATTGTTATAAAAAGCAAAGCTAATATCTGTATATTGTGTCACGATGTTACTAATCCGTTGACTAGTTTTTCCTATATACTCTAAGCGGCGCCAATTTTTCGGCATTGGGCTATCAGGTGGATAAATGTTAGCTAAAGCTTTATGTTTCAGTTTTCTGTTTAATAGCTTTAATATAGTCTTAGCTGCATAACCGTTATTCGCTGCTATTTCTAAAATTATATTAAGCTCTTTGTTATAATTGGATATGGTCAAAGGAATGTTTATTAATCTATCTAAGAATGAGTGGAAAGCTGACATTTTAATATTATGGGGATGGTTTGACGAGTTAGGTATAATGGCGTCTGTATACGTGGGTTTTCTATAAATTTTGAACTCTAATGAAGAATTAATTCTGGTTATTGTTATATCTAGAAAGTTAATAGATTTGTTTTCTTCTTTTTCTACCGTAAAATTAATGGTGGGATATTGAGAATTTAACCAAGTGAGAATAGAGGTTAATAGCCTATCAGTTCCATTCCATAGACATAGTATGTCATCAACATATCTGTACCAAAAGATCATATGACGGAAATAAGGATTATTGCTTGATACAATCGTTTGTTCGAAGAAATTCATGAAAATTTCTGCTAACAAAGGTGACAGAGGGGAGCCCATCGGTAGACCATCAGTGAATCTGAAATACTTATTATCAAAGCAAAAATAATTTTGTTTAATACAAGTTTCAAATATCAGCTTCAGTTCATTCCGAACGCTTCCATCTGCAACATCCCTATCTAAGTAAGTATAAACTATTTGAGACAAAATGTTAATTGGAATAGAAGTGAAAAGACTAGCAACGTCAAACGAAACCAATTTTGAGTGTAGTGGAATATCAACATCTTGAATTTTGCTAATCAATTCTACCGAGTTCTTAACCGAGAAAGCCGAAACGAAATTGGTATGACTGTTGAAAAAGTTTATGAAACCCTTACATAGCTTGTAGGCAGGTGCATTGCAATACGCTACTATTGGTCTAATTGGAATGCCTTCTTTATGGATTTTAGGTAAACCATAAAGAATTGGGGCAGATGGATTCATAACCGTGTACCTCCAACCAGTGCCATCAAAGACCTTTCGGCATTGGTTGATACACTTACTGACCAAAGTCTTAAATGACCTAGTAGGATCTCTATTGAGCTCTAATGCGTTGCTTTCTGTAATGAAATCAGAAATTTTATTGTAATAATCGCTTCTTGTGAGAACAGTGATCGTATTGCCTTTATCTGCTTTACAGGCTATCAGGTCATGATCACGTAACTTTTTCTTATCGTACCAATCACTTTAAGGTTATTATTAGAAGAAGAAACAGAAGAATGAGAGGAGATAGAGGAGGAAGCGTTACTCAAGCCTTTCTTAATTTGTAACGCATATATTGCTTTCAGTTGGGTTGACTGGCCGGATAAGGCAGTTTCGGCATCTATAGCGAGACTCTCAAATGACTGAACGCCGATTGTATTTGGCACAGGAGCAAAATTTACTCTATTGCTCAGCATTTGAACCTCTACGCCACTAAAGCCAACGGAAGACAAGTTCTTAAAACGTGAATGGAATTGGAAACCAGACATACCACTATTACCTCTATGGTTACGTGGATACGCCTTGTCTCGCAACACATCCAGTTTAGCTTTTTGCTTTACATATTGAATATGATAAATTTCGGCTACCTCGGCACGAAACTTATTATCCAACCAGTCAAACTCAACAGAATGCAAGCGAGCCGCTAACTCAGTATGAACAACTTTAAGATGGAGACATAAGTTGTTCCTGGTAGCATACCCTTTACGTAGCTCACTATTCCTCCAACTACTACGAGCTAAATTAATAGCTCTTCTACCCTCTAAAGATTTAATATTACATTTTATATTAGTATAATTTGGTAACAAATTCAACTTTTTACAACTACTGTTGAACCAAATCTGGTTATTATTAAAACTAATTCTTACCAGTAGACGACGATATGTTACGGCGAGGGTGACCAAATCTGCCAACTTAATACTTCTTACACTTTCTGCCGTAGGCACTTGGCGAAACACACTTAATAAACACATTTTTAAAATTTTTTAAAAACACTTGTTAAATATTTCGCAAAATTACAAAAGGTTTAAAAAATCACTCGATCGATTTCGGCTTATTAGGCCATCATCAGGAGTATCTACTAAACTGTAAAAATAAAAATTTAGTTAGATATATATATATATAGTTGGAAAAAGCAAAAAGTGAAACCAAAATATACCAATAAAAATATGTGGGAGTGGTAAACAATAAAATTGGTGATAGCAATAAACATTAAAAATTAAAATAGGGGGTGAGTAAGGGTTTCATAAACTTTTCCAACAGTCATACCAATTTCGTTTCGGCTTTCTCAGTTAAGAACTCGGTAGAATTGATTAGCAAAATTCAAGATGTTGATATTCCACTACACTCAAGATTAGTTTCGTTTGACGTTGCTAGTCTTTTCACTTCTATTCCAATTAACATTTTGTCTCAAATAGTTTATACTTACTTAGATAGGGATGTTGCAGATGGAAGCCTTCGGAATGAACTGAAGCTGATATTTGAAACTTGTATTAAACAAAATTATTTTTGCTTTGATAATAAGTATTTCAGATTCACTGATGGTCTACCGATGGGCTCCCCTCTGTCACCTTTGTTAGCAGAAATTTTCATGAATTTCTTCGAACAAACGATTGTATCAAGCAATAATCCTTATTTCCGTCATATGATCTTTTGGTACAGATATGTTGATGACATACTATGTCTATGGAATGGAACTGATAGGCTATTAACCTCTTTTCTCACTTGGTTAAATTCTCAATATCCCACCATTAATTTTACGGTAGAAAAAGACGAAAACAAATCTATTAACTTTCTAGATATAACAATAACCAGAATTAATTCTTCATTAGAGTTCAAAATTTATAGAAAACCCACGTATACAGACGCCATTATACCTAACTCGTCAAACCATCCCCATAATATTAAAATGTCAGCTTTCCACTCATTCTTAGATAGATTAATAAACATTCCTTTGACCATATCCAATTATAACAAAGAGCTTAATATAATTTTAGAAATAGCAGCGAATAACGGTTATGCAGCTAAGACTATATTAAAGCTATTAAACAGAAAACTGAAACATAAAGCTTTAGCTAACATTTATCCACCTGATAGCCCAATGCCGAAAAATTGGCGCCGCTTAGAGTATATAGGAAAAACTAGTCAACGGATTAGTAACATCGTGACACAATATACAGATATTAGCTTTGCTTTTTATAACAATAATACAATTAAGAAAATGATTTTTAACAATAAACCAAGAATTGATCGCCTTTCCAAGTCTGGCGTTTATAAGATCAATTGCAATGATTGTAGTTCCTCTTATATCGGACAGACTGGGCGCAATTTTGAAGTTAGAGTTAAAGAACATTTATCTGGTAGCCATGAATCATCCCTTTATAATCATTTAACGTTAGAAAATCACACATCCAGTTAAACAATTTAGAAATATTACATGTACAACCAAAAAGCAGACGTTTAGACAACTTAGAATCTTACGAAATCCGAAAAGCTATATTTCTTAACCAAAATATCCTCAACGAACAGAGAGAAATCCGTTTCTCACCAATTACCGACCCCGCATTGTTTTATTCACATACTCATTCCATACCATAAAATTACTAATTCGTCGGGTTATAAAAAAAAAAAAAAAAAAAAAAAAAAAAATCAACATCTGGAATTTTGTTATTCGACCGTTGACTAATCAATAATCATATACCTGTGTTTAACTCACCCCCCCCCCCCCCTTTTAATTTTTATTTTTGAATGTTTATTGCTCTCACCAATTTTACCTGTGTTTAACTCACCCCCTATTTTAATTTTTAATGTTTATTGCTATCACCAATTTTATTGTTTACCACTCCCACATATTTTTATTGGTATATTTTGGTTTCACTTTTTGCTTTTTCCAACTATATATATATATCTAACTACATTTTTATTTTTACAGTTTAGTAGATACTCCTGATGATGGCCTAATAAGCCGAAATCGATCGGAAATATTTAACAAGTGTTTTTAAAAAATTTTAAAAAATGTGTGTAAACTTAATAGTCTTTAAATTATTATTTATTCTTTAATTCTAGACGCGACATTTTCCGCTGGGTTTTGTCTGAGGTGCATAAAACTGGGGACATTCTCTGTTGAGTTGTCGGGCATAGAACCACTGTCTCTCATTGATACCAGAAATTGATACTAGTGTTGATGAATTCTGATACGGTTATTAACAATTTGATGAAGAAAAGTAAAATTTGTCTGATGTTGCAAATGTTAACTCTCAAAGTCGGACTACAAAATACTATTAAGAATGATGGTAGCCTGGCTTGAATTGTCTGCTAATGTATTCTCAGCGCGGGCGTGCGTTACTTACTTTATATCATAGTTTTCACTTATAATCTTTTATTATTTTGTTTGTTTAATGGGTCAAGTCACTTTGAACAATAAACGTAAGCTAGTAAATGATACAGCATTAGCTTGTATAATCCATCAATAGGGCAAATATATTTTACCCATATTACCCTTAGCACTTTAGTATATTGGCGTTAAATATTAAAGCTAAATTTCTAGCTATTACGTTTCGCCACCCTCCGTTTTAATTCGGATTAATTTTGAATTAATACAGGCCACAACACCCTAATCCCATTATTTCATAGGTAAGAGTCCATTCTATAAGATGCATTTGATTAACCAAAAAACTAGACTTACAATTTGCTTTTTTATTATATGAAAATGAAAATCACGACAAAAATTTAGTAAACTCGTTAGGTAAGTGGCTACCCGAAAGATTTTTCCCTAACGATTAAATCATAGAACGAATTCTTGATTGCCTTTTATTTTTTTTTGATACAGATAAAGCAGAAAACCTTGCCAAATCTTATCTGTATACCAAGGGACTACAGAATTTTGTTTTTACAAATTTTGCAAAACTATTTATTATTTTATTGGCTACAACCGGGATAATAATCCGCACAAGCAATCTTTAAAAAATTCGATCGAATCTAAATTCACCACCAATTTTAAACGCTAAAAACATTTTTTTTAAAATTCGGCCAAATTAAATTTTTTAGTTTGTGATTCTCTAGTGTGATTTTAACACATCGAGCTAAAGAAGTTTTTTAAAAATTTGGCCAAACTTCATTTTTAAGTTTTTCTTTGGTGTATCGTCTGATACACGCCTCTTTCTGAGTATCGTATAAACAGACACATCCAATATGGAACCATGATTTCAAGATAGCTAAGATTATATCGATACCTTAGAGGACACAAGTGCTATGCCCATTTTTACAATTTGTGGTAAAGACAAATTTTGGCTTTCTTTTTCATTTTGTGGTTCTGTTATTTGGTACTATAATCATTTATACAACCGCACAAGCAAATCTTAAAAAACTCTAACGGGTCTGAAGATTTACAGATTTTTTTAAAAACCTTTCTAAAATGAATATTTCAGATTTTTTACTATGTCGTATGGTTCTTTGGTGTCTATTGGAGCGAGTGGGGGGGGGGGGGGCGGATCAAAGTTGAGTAGATTAATTTATCAGCTCAGTAACCCTCCAGTAGGGTGTGCATCACGTCAGCTGTTCTGTTCATGTATTAGGCAGCTGCGTGAAGGGTACAATTGGGTAAGAAGTCGCCTTGCTGCAATTTGCAGGTGTACGTGCTGTCTACTCATGGCAGCCACTGGTAACTGAGGCCATTTAGCTTATTGCTGCTATTAGGCACAGGCTGAAGTACGGCGCTAAAAGAGAAATCCTTGACAAAAAACCCTAATCTATAAGGTGGAACAGCATATGTGGATGTATGAATAGCAGATAAGTTAATCAGTTCAAATTATGCGAACTCTGGATACCAGGCACTCTCCAATTTTATTTAGCCTTCCTGTAGTAAACTGAGTGACCTGTAGGCCATTTTCCGTTCCCAGCAACTCGTAAGAGTAAAATCAAAATTAAAGATAGTATACTAGTTACGAATATATGGAAGTGAGACTACCATCTCGAATTCCTTGGGTTCCAATGCTACCGTATTTGTAGTAGAAGTAAATGCTATAGTAAACATCTAGGAGGAAGAGCAATGAGCCCAAATAGTATGTATCGCGTACCGGCGGGCAGTATTAAGCAGGGCATAATTACAAAATATCTTTTAGCTCGCAGTGCGAGGTGCCTGAACACCCACATGGCCCTTCAACAATAATAATAATAATATACTGTGTAATAATCCAGTGATCGAAAATGTTTATTTTTTTCAAATAAAAATAGAATTTGAAAAAATAAATAATTTTTTTTTTGGTAATTTCGACAAGGTTGGTGACTCTCAGGACATTTACATTGTGATCACATAGAACGGCGAGTCCCGTATTTACTATTTTAACATATCCAGACAAGCAATCTTATAAAATTTGATTTAGTCTAAAGCGCAACAGAGTTTTTAATTTTTCTAATGTTTTGTTTTTTTCATTATATCGTATATAGAAGGAGGTCCTTGTAACAAGCATTGGACCATGGTTTCTAGATAGCAGAGATCATAAAACATCAGCATAACAAAAAAAGCTACAGAATTGTTAAGAAATATGCCGAAAAATTTTTTTGAATTTTTTCACTGTGTCCGTCTGTACGGACTTTAGTAAAAAATATGCGGTCTTAATTTCTAGATACCTGGAATCATGGTACACGAACAAAATCAATCTTAAAAAGTTTGATCAATTCTAAAGAGCTACAGAATTTCTAAAATAATTGGCTAATATACATTTTTCAGTTTTTTCAAGCCATGTAACCAATATTGGAATGGGACTATGATTTCTACATAGCGGGGATCAAATCACATTCAAACAAGTAATCTTAAAAAATTGCGATTAAGTTAGGGCTAAAGAATTCGGCTTCCTTGTAACCATTACGGAACGATGATTTCTAGGTCTGATTATATCACATCCACACAATCAATCTTAAACAATTTTATTAATTCTAAAGAGCTACTAAATATTTTTTTTTTTTGCGGTGTCATATGGACGGACTCCTTTTGGAACTAATATGGTCTCTAGATAGCTGGGATAACACATTCACATAAGCATTCCCAAGAAGTTCTATAGAATCTAGAGCGCTACATTTGTTTTATAAATTTTTCAGTCTTTTTTTATAGAATACAATCCACACAAAATATTTTATTTAAATAAAGCCTTGTTCATAAAACAAGGCAAACAAATGCGTCAATATTTTGGTTAATTGGGGTTTGGAGAAATTTTGTGAGTGAGAAAGTGTTACATAACGTACTACATGGTTTATCTATGTTTTCTATAAGAAGATGGCCACAATGCAAATCATGTTCCAGAAACAGGTTGATTTATTCGCTTCAATTTTTCGTCGCCCAAAACGTGTTCCCGAAACAGGTGGATTTATTAAACCGTATCCCAAGCAGTATTGAGGTTACATTTTAGAAAGGAATAGATATCACCCCAAAAAGAAAAACATGAAAATAAATAACAAAGTCAATTGAATCTGAAAATAAATTATTTGTAAAATAGATTTGAAATGAAGGAGAAATTATTTATGATCCAAAGCAATTTTGTTTTGTTATTTTATTTTTTCCAGAATCCCTGATACATTTTTGATGAAGAAAAGTAAACATGTTTTATTGTTATTTTGTTGTTTTCTAAATTTTTTTTTTTTTTTTGTTTAAGTTTTCTTTTAGACTACCACACAACACAATGTTCGTTGTTGTATTTATATATAAGATGAATTTTTAAGTTAAGTTTATTATTAAATATTTATGTGAAATATTATTTTTTTTTTACTTCGATTTTTGGTGCGGGTCATGTCGTTTCCAGAAATTTTTAAGAGATTAAGATTTTTTTTTTATTTTTCCGAACTTTGAGATAAATCGAAATAAATTGATAATGTCAAAAACTATAATTTAATCTCTAAATATTTTAAGATTGAATTATTCATTTATGCAGGGCACGAGATTATTTAATGAAACCTAAACGAATGTCAAAGTCGATTTAATAATAAGGCGGTTGCACAGATCAATAGTTATGAATATATGTTTAATTGGCATATCAGTAACCAAAACCTAATATAAGCGAAGTCTTAATCAACTATGAATCTATAAAATATACCGATAATTGATATTAACCCAAAATTCAAACAATGTTTTGTAATTTAAAACAATGTAATTTGCTAATTAAAACATTATAATTACAGAAAATAAATTTAAGAATAGAACATGTTTATTTAGCATGTACATAGTATTGTACACAAAAAGAACATGAATTCCATGGCCTCATATGTGTATAATGTACAACACATACATAAAACATTTTATGTTCAAAAGTACATTCACATAATATCAAGAGATAAATAATAATAATCATTATAATCATGCAATCCCTATTTGAACTTAATTCAATCTCAACCCTCTTTTTCACCCCGAAACACATCCATTTTCATTGTGCACAAAATAAAATCCATGACCATATCGAAATGCTAGGTAAGTACAATATAATAAAAATAATGAGAAATGGCACAATGTATCTAACCTTTTTGCCCTATACATATATGTTTGTTTGATTGAACATATTAGAATTTAACCCATATTTCAGGGTTGTATATCCTTTCATTTTAATGTGAAATAGTAAATTATTAAATTTGAGATATTTATATTGTTCAGGAAACAATGCTTTTTAAAAATTTCAAAAACAAACTGAAGATTAGTATTAGTTAGTAACAGCGCCTTAATTTCAGTGTATTTATAAAAACCGCGAGGCTCTGAAGCAGTTAGTTTTAGTTTCAGTACTTATGGAGATCTGGGTTAGATTTTGACTTAGACTTTTAGTTCTAATGTGTATGATATACTAATTCTCACGTCTATTTATCACTACATACATACTCTCAGGCTAAACATAAAACCATCATGGGGAATAAGTAAGGAAAAATACGGAACTTTTAAAATTCCCACAATTCAACTGAATATATCTCAAGACCGGTATTGTTGGCAAAATTCTCATGACAATTTTCTGGTAGACCTATTAATTTCCATAGTATTTTGAAATTTGTTCAGAATTTTGTCTTCGGAATGGCATTATCAAATTTGGCTGCAGAGCCTTGTGAGTCATATTTAATGAGTGTAAAGCACACAATTTTAAAATTAGTCTGTACACTTCCATCGAAAAAGCCAACTTGCCTTAAGATATTCTCAAAATAAGTTCCATTCTCAGGGCCGGTTTTAAAATCTGCTATTACTTATTATGGCTGCACACTTAACGAGCCTAACACATAAAATAACAGAAATGTTCAAATAAAATCGTGGTTTTCGAATAAGGAAGAATTTAAACTTCAATAAATGGAAAAATATAGCCTAGAAATTAGCTAAAATTGATTAAAGGTATACCATTTTACTTTTAGCTCAATTATTGAGTTAACTAATACTTGTAAACTTTGTTTTAGGTTCAATATTGAGTTTAAATCCGGCCACAGACGCTCCAATTTATTGTAAGATATCGGTAATCTGAACATGTGTGGGGTTATCGTACAACAAACACAGTACGATTCCATCACAACAGATGGTAGTATGGTCTAACACCAAATTCTATGTACGATTAAACAATTTATTTTACTATATAGGATATCCACTTATAGATATTAAAATAAATAGTTGCAAGAATCGTCTACAGATTTGAATGTTTCATCATAAACCCGTACATGGTTTACAAGAGTTTTCACAACTTTCAAGAAGAACTGACTTAGTAAAGGGAAATTGATGAATGTGTGGCGCCCTGTTAATGAATCTTCCTACAAGCACAAGACTTGATTGCTAATTGGTTCGAATTTAGTTACGTGCGTGTGGGCAAAATACTGTATGATAAAATGATTCAATTATCTGTAAGATTTGCAGTACAATCTGTAGAACGATGTAAAATTCTGGTCTAATACTAAGACTACATCTGCGTCTACATAATTCTGGGTCTAGATCTGAGTTTAATTACTTGTCTAAGACTGACTTTATGTCTGATTTCCTTGATTAAGTTTATAGAATAAGTCTAAGATTGACTTCAAGTATGAGGTCTAGGAATATAAAGTAAAGTGGCACAATATTTCCAAATGTCAAAATTTATTATTAATGGTATCAGCCATGGCAATCGAAACGTGGTAGCAGAGTTAACATTTTTGGCCCAGAATTTTTTTTTTGTAAAATCAAATTTTTCAAAGAAATCTGAAGTAATAACCAGGCGATTAAAACACGAAGTAGCACAATATTTCCAAATTTCAAAATATATTATTAGTAGTATCGGCCATGGCAATCGAAACGTGGTAGCAGAGTTAACATTTTTGGCCCAGATTTTTTTTTGGTGTTTTTCAATTCAAATCGAATTTATCAAAGAATTCTGAAGTAATAACCAGGCGATTTAAACACGAAGTAGCACAATATTTCCAAATGTCAAAATTTATTATTTGTGGTATCGGCCATGGCAATCGAAACGTGGTAGCAGAGTTAACATTTTTGGCCCAGAATTTTTTTTGGTGTTTTTCAATTAAAATCAAATTTTTCAAGGAAATCTGAAGTAATAACCAGGCGATTTAAACACGAAGTAGCACAATATTTGCAAATGTCAAAATTTATTATTAGTAGTATCGGCCATGGCAATCGAAACGTGGTAGCAGAGTTAACATTTTTGGCCCAGAATTTTTTTTTTTATAAAATCAAATTTAAAAGAAATCTGAAGTAATTACTAGGCGATTTAAACGCGAAGTAGCACAATATTTCCAAATGTCAAAATTTATTATTAGTGGTATCGGCCATGGCAATCGAAACGTGGTAGCAGAGTTAACATTTTTGGCCCAGAATTTTTTTTTTTTGTAAATTCAAATTTTTCAAAGAAATCTCAAGTAATTACTAGGCGATTTAAACGCGAAGTAGCACAATATTTCCAAATGTCAAAATTTATTATTAGTGGTATTGGCCATGGCAATCGAAACGTGGTAGCAGAGTTAACATTTTTGGCCCAGAATTTTTTTTTTTGTAAAATCAAATTTTTCAAAGAAATCTGAAGTAATAACCAGGCGATTTAAGCACGAAGTAGCACAATATTTCCAAATGTCAAAATTTATTATTAGTAGTATCGGCCATGGCAATCGAAACGTAGTAGCAGAGTTGACATTTTTGGCCCAGAATTTTTTTTGGTGTTTTTCAATTAAAATCGAATTTTTCAAAGAAATCTGAAGTAATAACCAGGCGATTTAAGCACGAAGTAGCACAATATTTCCAAATGTCAAAATTTATTATTAGTAGTATCGGCCATGGCAATCGAAACGTAGTAGCAGAGTTGACATTTTTGGCCCAGAATTTTTTTTTGGTGTTTTTCAATTAAAATCGAATTTTTCAAGGAAATCTGAAGTAATAACCAGGCGATTTAAGCACGAAGTAGCACAATATTTCCAAATGTCAAAATTTATTATTAGTAGTATCGGCCATGGCAATCGAAACGTAGTAGCAGAGTTGACATTTTTGGCCCAGAATTTTTTTTGGTGTTTTTCAATTAAAATCGAATTTTTCAAAGAAATCTGAAGTAATAACCAGGCTATTTAAACACGAAGTAGCACAATATTTGCAAATGTCAAAATTTATTATTAGTAATATTGGCCATGGCAATCGAAACGTGGTAGCAGAGTTAACATTTTTGGCCCAGAATTTTTTTTTATAAAATCAAATTTTTAAAAGAAATCTGAAGTAATTTCTAGGCGATTTAAACGTGAAGTAGCACAATATTTCCAAATGTCAAAATTTATTATTTGTAGTATCGGCCATGACAATCGAAACGTGGTAGCAGAGTTAACATTTTTGGGCCAGAATTTTTTTTGGTGTTTTTCAATTAAAATCGAATTTTTCAAAGAAATCTGAAGTAATAACCAGGCGATTTAAACACGAAGTAGCACAATATTTCCAAATGTCAAAATTTATTATTAGTAGTATCGGCCATGGCAATCGAAACATGGTAGCAGAGTTGACATTTTTATCCCAGAATTGTTTTTTTTTGTAAAATCAAATTTTTCAAAGAAATCTGAAGTAATAACCAGGCGATTTAAGCACGAAGTAGCACAATATTTCCAAATGTCAAAATTTATTATTTGTAGTATCGGCCATGGCAATCGAAACGTGGTAGCAGAGTTAACATTTTTGGCCCAGAATTTTTTTTTTGTAAAATCAAATTTTTCAAAGAAATCTGAAGTAATAACCAGGCGATTAAAACACGAAGTAGCACCAAATGTCAAAATATATTATTAGTAGTATCGGCCATGGCAATCGAAACGTGGTAGCAGAGTTAACATTTTTGGCCCAGAATTTTTTTTGGTGTTTTTCAATTAAAATCGAATTTATCAAAGAAATCTAAAGTAATAACCAGGCGATTTAAACACGAAGTAGCACAATATTTGCAAATGTCAAAATTTATTATTAGTAGTATCGGCCATGGCAATCGAAACGTAGTAGCAGAGTTGACATTTTTGGCCCAGAATTTTTTTTGGTGTTTTTCAATTAAAATCCAATTTTTAAAAGAAATCTGAAGTAATAACCAGGCGATTTAAGCACGAAGTAGCACAATATTTCCAAATGTCAAAATTTATTATTAGTAGTATCGGCCATGGCAATCGAAACGTAGTAGCAGAGTTGACATTTTTGGCCCAGAATTTTTTTTTGGTGTTTTTCAATTAAAATCGAATTTTTCAAGGAAATCTGAAGTAATAACCAGGCGATTTAAGCACGAAGTAGCACAATATTTCCAAATGTCAAAATTTATTATTAGTAGTATCGGCCATGGCAATCGAAACGTAGTAGCAGAGTTGACATTTTTGGCCCAGAATTTTTTTTGGTGTTTTTCAATTAAAATCGAATTTTTCAAAGAAATCTGAAGTAATAACCAGGCTATTTAAACACGAAGTAGCACAATATTTGCAAATGTCAAAATTTATTATTAGTAATATTGGCCATGGCAATCGAAACGTGGTAGCAGAGTTAACATTTTTGGCCCAGAATTTTTTTTTTATAAAATCAAATTTTTAAAAGAAATCTGAAGTAATTTCTAGGCGATTTAAACGTGAAGTAGCACAATATTTCCAAATGTCAAAATTTATTATTTGTAGTATCGGCCATGACAATCGAAACGTGGTAGCAGAGTTAACATTTTTGGGCCAGAATTTTTTTTGGTGTTTTTCAATTAAAATCGAATTTTTCAAAGAAATCTGAAGTAATAACCAGGCGATTTAAACACGAAGTAGCACAATATTTCCAAATGTCAAAATTTATTATTAGTAGTATCGGCCATGGCAATCGAAACATGGTAGCAGAGTTGACATTTTTATCCCAGAATTGTTTTTTTTTGTAAAATCAAATTTTTCAAAGAAATCTGAAGTAATAACCAGGCGATTTAAGCACGAAGTAGCACAATATTTCCAAATGTCAAAATTTATTATTTGTAGTATCGGCCATGGCAATCGAAACGTGGTAGCAGAGTTAACATTTTTGGCCCAGAATTTTTTTTTTTGTAAAATCAAATTTTTCAAAGAAATCTGAAGTAATAACCAGGCGATTTAAGCACGAAGTAGCACAATATTTCCAAATGTCAAAATTTATTATTAGTAGTATCGGCCATGGCAATCGAAACGTAGTAGCAGAGTTGACATTTTTGGCCCAGAATTTTTTTTGGTGTTTTTCAATTAAAATCGAATTTTTCAAAGAAATCTGAAGTAATAACCAGGCGATTTAAGCACGAAGTAGCACAATATTTCCAAATGTCAAAATTTATTATTAGTAGTATCGGCCATGGCAATCGAAACGTAGTAGCAGAGTTGACATTTTTGGCCCAGAATTTTTTTTTGGTGTTTTTCAATTAAAATCGAATTTTTCAAGGAAATCTGAAGTAATAACCAGGCGATTTAAGCACGAAGTAGCACAATATTTCCAAATGTCAAAATTTATTATTAGTAGTATCGGCCATGGCAATCGAAACGTAGTAGCAGAGTTGATATTTTTGGCCCAGAATTTTTTTTGGTGTTTTTCAATTAAAATCGAATTTTTCAAAGAAATCTGAAGTAATAACCAGGCTATTTAAACACGAAGTAGCACAATATTTGCAAATGTCAAAATTTATTATTAGTAATATTGGCCATGGCAATCGAAACGTGGTAGCAGAGTTAACATTTTTGGCCCAGAATTTTTTTTTTATAAAATCAAATTTTTAAAAGAAATCTGAAGTAATTTCTAGGCGATTTAAACGTGAAGTAGCACAATATTTCCAAATGTCAAAATTTATTATTTGTAGTATCGGCCATGACAATCGAAACGTGGTAGCAGAGTTAACATTTTTGGGCCAGAATTTTTTTTGGTGTTTTTCAATTAAAATCGAATTTTTCAAAGAAATCTGAAGTAATAACCAGGCGATTTAAACACGAAGTAGCACAATATTTCCAAATGTCAAAATTTATTATTAGTAGTATCGGCCATGGCAATCGAAACATGGTAGCAGAGTTGACATTTTTATCCCAGAATTGTTTTTTTTTGTAAAATCAAATTTTTCAAAGAAATCTGAAGTAATAACCAGGCGATTTAAGCACGAAGTAGCACAATATTTCCAAATGTCAAAATTTATTATTTGTAGTATCGGCCATGGCAATCGAAACGTGGTAGCAGAGTTAACATTTTTGGCCCAGAATTTTTTTTTTGTAAAATCAAATTTTTCAAAGAAATCTGAAGTAATAACCAGGCGATTAAAACACGAAGTAGCACCAAATGTCAAAATATATTATTAGTAGTATCGGCCATGGCAATCGAAACGTGGTAGCAGAGTTAACATTTTTGACCCAGAATTTTTTTTTTTATAAAATCAAATTTTAAAAGAAATCTGAAGTAATTACTAGGCGATTTAAACGCGAAGTAGCACAATATTTCCAAATGTCAAAATTTATTATTAATGGTATCGGCCATGGCAATCGAAACGTGGTAGCAGAGTTAACATTTTTGGCCCAGAATTTTTTTTTTTGTAAATTCAAATTTTTCAAAGAAATCTCAAGTAATTACTAGGCGATTTAAACGCGAAGTAGCACAATATTTCCAAATGTCAAAATTTATTATTAGTGGTATTGGCCATGGCAATCGAAACGTGGTAGCAGAGTTAACATTTTTGGCCCAGAATTTTTTTTTTTGTAAAATCAAATTTTTCAAAGAAATCTGAAGTAATAACCAGGCGATTTAAGCACGAAGTAGCACAATATTTCCAAATGTCAAAATTTATTATTAGTAGTATCGGCCATGGCAATCGAAACGTAGTAGCAGAGTTGACATTTTTGGCCCAGAATTTTTTTTGGTGTTTTTCAATTAAAATCGAATTTTTCAAAGAAATCTGAAGTAATAACCAGGCGATTTAAACACGAAGTAGCATAATATTTCCAAATGTCAAAATTTATTATTTGTGGTATCGGCCATGGCAATCGAAGCGTGGTAGCAGAGTTAACATTTTTGGCCCAGAATTTTTTTTTTTTGTAAAATCAAATTTTTAAAAGAAATCTGAAGTAATTACTAGGCGATTTAAACGCGAAGTAGCACAATATTTCCAAATGTCAAAATTTATTATTTGTGGTATCGGCCATGGCAATCGAAACGTGGTAGCAGAGTTAACATTTTTGGCCCAGAATTTTTTTTGGTGTTTTTCAATTAAAATCCAATTTTTAAAAGAAATCTGAAGTAATAACCAGGCGATTTAAACACGAAGTAGCACAATATTTCCAAATGTCAAAATTTATTATTAGTAGTATCGGCCATGGCAATCGAAACGTGGTAGCAGAGTTGACATTTTTATCCCAGAATTTTTTTTTGGTGTTTTTCAATTAAAATCGAATTTTTAAAAGAAATCTGAAGTAATAACCAGGCGATTTAAACACGAAGTAGCACAATATTTGCAAATGTCAAAATTTATTATTAGTAGTATCGGCCATGGCAATCGAAACGTAGTAGCAGAGTTGACATTTTTGGCCCAGAATTTTTTTTGGTGTTTTTCAATTAAAATCGAATTTTTCAAAGAAATCTGAAGTAATAACCAGGCTATTTAAACACGAAGTAGCACAATATTTGCAAATGTCAAAATTTATTATTAGTAATATTGGCCATGGCAATCGAAACGTGGTAGCAGAGTTAACATTTTTGGCCCAGAATTTTTTTTTTATAAAATCAAATTTTTCAAAGAAATCTGAAGTAATAACCAGGCGATTTAAGCACGAAGTAGCACAATATTTCCAAATGTCAAAATTTATTATTTGTAGTATCGGCCATGGCAATCGAAACGTGGTAGCAGAGTTAACATTTTTGGCCCAGAATTTTTTTTGGTGTTTTTCAATTAAAATCGAATTTTTCAAAGAAATCTGAAGTAATAACCAGGCGATTTAAGCACGAAGTAGCACAATATTTCCAAATGTCAAAATTTATTATTAGTAGTATCGGCCATGGCAATCGAAACGTAGTAGCAGAGTTGACATTTTTGGCCCAGAATTTTTTTTGGTGTTTTTCAATTAAAATCGAATTTTTCAAGGAAATCTGAAGTAATAACCAGGCGATTTAAGCACGAAGTAGCACAATATTTCCAAATGTCAAAATTTATTATTAGTAGTATCGGCCATGGCAATCGAAACGTAGTAGCAGAGTTGACATTTTTGGCCCAGAATTTTTTTTGGTGTTTTTCAATTAAAATCGAATTTTTCAAAGAAATCTGAAGTAATAACCAGGCTATTTAAACACGAAGTAGCACAATATTTGCAAATGTCAAAATTTATTATTAGTAATATTGGCCATGGCAATCGAAACGTGGTAGCAGAGTTAACATTTTTGGCCCAGAATTTTTTTTTTATAAAATCAAATTTTTAAAAGAAATCTGAAGTAATTTCTAGGCGATTTAAACGTGAAGTAGCACAATATTTCCAAATGTCAAAATTTATTATTTGTAGTATCGGCCATGACAATCGAAACGTGGTAGCAGAGTTAACATTTTTGGGCCAGAATTTTTTTTGGTGTTTTTCAATTAAAATCGAATTTTTCAAAGAAATCTGAAGTAATAACCAGGCGATTTAAACACGAAGTAGCACAATATTTCCAAATGTCAAAATTTATTATTAGTAGTATCGGCCATGGCAATCGAAACATGGTAGCAGAGTTGACATTTTTATCCCAGAATTGTTTTTTTTTGTAAAATCAAATTTTTCAAAGAAATCTGAAGTAATAACCAGGCGATTTAAGCACGAAGTAGCACAATATTTCCAAATGTCAAAATTTATTATTTGTAGTATCGGCCATGGCAATCGAAACGTGGTAGCAGAGTTAACATTTTTGGCCCAGAATTTTTTTTTTGTAAAATCAAATTTTTCAAAGAAATCTGAAGTAATAACCAGGCGATTAAAACACGAAGTAGCACCAAATGTCAAAATATATTATTAGTAGTATCGGCCATGGCAATCGAAACGTGGTAGCAGAGTTAACATTTTTGACCCAGAATTTTTTTTTTTATAAAATCAAATTTTAAAAGAAATCTGAAGTAATTACTAGGCGATTTAAACGCGAAGTAGCACAATATTTCCAAATGTCAAAATTTATTATTAATGGTATCGGCCATGGCAATCGAAACGTGGTAGCAGAGTTAACATTTTTGGCCCAGAATTTTTTTTTTTGTAAATTCAAATTTTTCAAAGAAATCTCAAGTAATTACTAGGCGATTTAAACGCGAAGTAGCACAATATTTCCAAATGTCAAAATTTATTATTAGTGGTATTGGCCATGGCAATCGAAACGTGGTAGCAGAGTTAACATTTTTGGCCCAGAATTTTTTTTTTTGTAAAATCAAATTTTTCAAAGAAATCTGAAGTAATAACCAGGCGATTTAAGCACGAAGTAGCACAATATTTCCAAATGTCAAAATTTATTATTAGTAGTATTGGCCATGGCAATCGAAACGTAGTAGCAGAGTTGACATTTTTGGCCCAGAATTTTTTTTGGTGTTTTTCAATTAAAATCGAATTTTTCAAAGAAATCTGAAGTAATAACCAGGCGATTTAAGCACGAAGTAGCACAATATTTCCAAATGTCAAAATTTATTATTAGTAGTATCGGCCATGGCAATCGAAACGTAGTAGCAGAGTTGACATTTTTGGCCCAGAATTTTTTTTGGTGTTTTTCAATTAAAATCGAATTTTTCAAAGAAATCTGAAGTAATAACCAGGCGATTTAAACACGAAGTAGCACAATATTTGCAAATGTCAAAATTTATTATTAGTAGTATCGGCCATGGCAATCGAAACGTAGTAGCAGAGTTGACATTTTTGGCCCAGAATTTTTTTTGGTGTTTTTCAATTAAAATCGAATTTTTCAAAGAAATCTGAAGTAATAACCAGGCGATTTAAGCACGAAGTAGCACAATATTTCCAAATGTCAAAATTTATTATTAGTAGTATCGGCCATGGCAATCGAAACGTAGTAGCAGAGTTGACATTTTTGGCCCAGAATTTTTTTTGGTGTTTTTCAATTAAAATCGAATTTTTCAAGGAAATCTGAAGTAATAACCAGGCGATTTAAGCACGAAGTAGCACAATATTTCCAAATGTCAAAATTTATTATTAGTAGTATCGGCCATGGCAATCGAAACGTAGTAGCAGAGTTGACATTTTTGGCCCAGAATTTTTTTTGGTGTTTTTCAATTAAAATCGAATTTTTCAAAGAAATCTGAAGTAATAACCAGGCTATTTAAACACGAAGTAGCACAATATTTGCAAATGTCAAAATTTATTATTAGTAATATTGGCCATGGCAATCGAAACGTGGTAGCAGAGTTAACATTTTTGGCCCAGAATTTTTTTTTTATAAAATCAAATTTTTAAAAGAAATCTGAAGTAATTTCTAGGCGATTTAAACGTGAAGTAGCACAATATTTCCAAATGTCAAAATTTATTATTTGTAGTATCGGCCATGACAATCGAAACGTGGTAGCAGAGTTAACATTTTTGGGCCAGAATTTTTTTTGGTGTTTTTCAATTAAAATCGAATTTTTCAAAGAAATCTGAAGTAATAACCAGGCGATTTAAACACGAAGTAGCACAATATTTCCAAATGTCAAAATTTATTATTAGTAGTATCGGCCATGGCAATCGAAACATGGTAGCAGAGTTGACATTTTTATCCCAGAATTGTTTTTTTTTGTAAAATCAAATTTTTCAAAGAAATCTGAAGTAATAACCAGGCGATTTAAGCACGAAGTAGCACAATATTTCCAAATGTCAAAATTTATTATTTGTAGTATCGGCCATGGCAATCGAAACGTGGTAGCAGAGTTAACATTTTTGGCCCAGAATTTTTTTTTTGTAAAATCAAATTTTTCAAAGAAATCTGAAGTAATAACCAGGCGATTAAAACACGAAGTAGCACCAAATGTCAAAATATATTATTAGTAGTATCGGCCATGGCAATCGAAACGTGGTAGCAGAGTTAACATTTTTGACCCAGAATTTTTTTTTTTATAAAATCAAATTTTAAAAGAAATCTGAAGTAATTACTAGGCGATTTAAACGCGAAGTAGCACAATATTTCCAAATGTCAAAATTTATTATTAATGGTATCGGCCATGGCAATCGAAACGTGGTAGCAGAGTTAACATTTTTGGCCCAGAATTTTTTTTTTTGTAAATTCAAATTTTTCAAAGAAATCTCAAGTAATTACTAGGCGATTTAAACGCGAAGTAGCACAATATTTCCAAATGTCAAAATTTATTATTAGTGGTATTGGCCATGGCAATCGAAACGTGGTAGCAGAGTTAACATTTTTGGCCCAGAATTTTTTTTTTTGTAAAATCAAATTTTTCAAAGAAATCTGAAGTAATAACCAGGCGATTTAAGCACGAAGTAGCACAATATTTCCAAATGTCAAAATTTATTATTAGTAGTATCGGCCATGGCAATCGAAACGTAGTAGCAGAGTTGACATTTTTGGCCCAGAATTTTTTTTGGTGTTTTTCAATTAAAATCGAATTTTTCAAAGAAATCTGAAGTAATAACCAGGCGATTTAAACACGAAGTAGCATAATATTTCCAAATGTCAAAATTTATTATTTGTGGTATCGGCCATGGCAATCGAAGCGTGGTAGCAGAGTTAACATTTTTGGCCCAGAATTTTTTTTTTTGTAAAATCAAATTTTTAAAAGAAATCTGAAGTAATTACTAGGCGATTTAAACGCGAAGTAGCACAATATTTCCAAATGTCAAAATTTATTATTTGTGGTATCGGCCATGGCAATCGAAACGTGGTAGCAGAGTTAACATTTTTGGCCCAGAATTTTTTTTGGTGTTTTTCAATTAAAATCCAATTTTTAAAAGAAATCTGAAGTAATAACCAGGCGATTTAAACACGAAGTAGCACAATATTTCCAAATGTCAAAATTTATTATTAGTAGTATCGGCCATGGCAATCGAAACGTGGTAGCAGAGTTGACATTTTTATCCCAGAATTTTTTTTTGGTGTTTTTCAATTAAAATCGAATTTTTAAAAGAAATCTGAAGTAATAACCAGGCGATTTAAACACGAAGTAGCACAATATTTGCAAATGTCAAAATTTATTATTAGTAGTATCGGCCATGGCAATCGAAACGTAGTAGCAGAGTTGACATTTTTGGCCCAGAATTTTTTTTGGTGTTTTTCAATTAAAATCGAATTTTTCAAAGAAATCTGAAGTAATAACCAGGCTATTTAAACACGAAGTAGCACAATATTTGCAAATGTAAAAATTTATTATTAGTAATATTGGCCATGGCAATCGAAACGTGGTAGCAGAGTTAACATTTTTGGCCCAGAATTTTTTTTTTATAAAATCAAATTTTTAAAAGAAATCTGAAGTAATTACTAGGCGATTTAAACGTGAAGTAGCACAATATTTCCAAATGTCAAAATTTATTATTTGTAGTATCGGCCATGACAATCGAAACGTGGTAGCAGAGTTAACATTTTTGGGCCAGAATTTTTTTTGGTGTTTTTCTATTAAAATCGAATTTTTCAAAGAAATCTGAAGTAATAACCAGGCGATTTAAACACGAAGTAGCACAATATTTCCAAATGTCAAAATTTATTATTAGTAGTATCGGCCATGGCAATCGAAACATGGTAGCAGAGTTGACATTTTTATCCCAGAATTGTTTTTTTTTGTAAAATCAAATTTTTCAAAGAAATCTGAAGTAATAACCAGGCGATTTAAGCACGAAGTAGCACAATATTTCCAAATGTCAAAATTTATTATTTGTAGTATCGGCCATGGCAATCGAAACGTAGTAGCAGTTTTTTTGGTGTTTTTCAATTAAAATCGAATTTTTCAAAGAAATCTGAAGTAATAACCAGGCGATTTAAACACGAAGTAGCATAATATTTCCAAATGTCAAAATTTATTATTAGTAGTATTGGCCATGGCAATCGAAACGTGGTAGCAGAGTTAACATTTTGGCCCAGAATTTTTTTTTTTATAAAATCAAATTTTTAAAAGAAATCTGAAGTAATTACTAGGCGATTTAAACGCGAAGTAGCACAATATTTCCAAATGTCAAAATTTATTATTTGTAGTATCGGCCATGGCAATCGAAACGTGGTAGCAGAGTTAACATTTTTGGCCCAGAATTTTTTTTGGTGTTTTTCAATTAAAATCGAATTTTTCAAAGAAATTTGAAGTAATAACCAGGCGATTTAAACACGAAGTAGCATAATATTTCCAAATGTCAAAATTTATTATTAGTAGTATCGGCCATGGCAATCGAAACGTGGTAGCAGAGTTAACATTTTTGGCACAGAATTTTTTTTGGTGTTTTTCAATTAAAATCGAATTTTTCAAAGAAATCTGAAGTAATAACCAGGCGATTTAAACACGAAGTAGCACAATATTTCCAAATGTCAAAATTTATTATTAGTAGTATCGGCCATGGCAATCGAAACATGGTAGCAGAGTTGACATTTTTGGCCCAGAATTTATTTTTGGTGTTTTCCAATTCAAATCAAATTTTTCAAAGAAATCTGAAGTAATAACCAGGCGATTTAAGCACGAAGTAGCACCATATTTCCAAATGTCAAAATTTATAATTAGTAGTATCGGCCATAGCAATCGAAACGTAGTAGCAGAGTTGACATTTTTGGCCCAGAATTTTTTTTGGTGTTTTTCAATTAAAATCGAATTTTTCAAAGAAATCTAAAGTGATAACCAGGCGATTTAAACACGAAGTAGCATAATATTTCCAAATGTCAAAATTTATTATTAGTAGTATCGGCCATGGCAATCGAAACGTGGTAGCAGAGTTAACATTTTTGGCCCAGAATTTTTTTTGGTGTTTTTCAATTAAAATCGAATTTTTCAAAGAAATCTAAAGTAATAACCAGGCGATTTAAACACGAAGTAGCATAATATTTCCAAATGTCAAAATTTATTATTAGTAGTATCGGCCATGGCAATCGAAACGGGGTAGCAGAGTTAACATTTTTGGCACAGAATTTTTTTTGGTGTTTTTCAATTAAAATCGAATTTTTCAAAGAAATCTGAAGTAATAACCAGGCGATTTAAACACGAAGTAGCACAATATTTCTAAATGTCAAAATTTATTATTAGTAGTATCGGCCATGGCAATCGAAACATGGTAGCAGAGTTGACATTTTTAGCTCAGAATTTTTTTTTGGTGTTTTTCAATTAAAATCAAATTTTTCAAAGAAATCTGAAGTAATAACCAGGCGATTTAAGCACGAAGTAGCACAATATTTCCAAATGTCAAAATTTATTATTAGTAGTATCGGCCATGGCAATCGAAACGTGGTAGCAGAGTTGACATTTTTGGCCCAGAATTTTTTTTGGTGTTTTTCAATTAAAATCGAATTTTTCAAAGAAATCTGAAGTAATAACCAGGCGATTTAAACACGAAGTAGCATAATATTTCCAAATGTCAAAATTTATTATTAGTAGTATCGGCCATGGCAATCGAAACGTGGTAGCAGAGTTAACATTTTTGGCCCAGAATTTTTTTTTTTGTAAAATCAAATTTTTCAAAGAAATCTGAAGTAATAACCAGGCGATTTAAGCACGAAGTAGCACAATATTTCCAAATGTCAAAATTTATTATTAGTAGTATCGGCCATGGCAATCGAAACGTAGTAGCAGAGTTGACATTTTTGGCCCAGAATTTTTTTTGGTGTTTTTAAATTAAAATCGAATTTTTCAAAGAAATCTGAAGTAATAACCAGGCGATTTAAACACGAAGTAGCATAATATTTCCAAATGTCAAAATTTATTATTAGTGGTATCGGCCATGGCAATCGAAGCGTGGTAGCAGAGTTAACATTTTTGGCCCAGAATTTTTTTTTTTGTAAAATCAAATTTTTAAAAGAAATCTGAAGTAATTACTAGGCGATTTAAACGCGAAGTAGCACAATATTTCCAAATGTCAAAATTTATTATTTGTGGTATCGGCCATGGCAATCGAAACGTGGTAGCAGAGTTAACATTTTTGGCCCAGAATTTTTTTTGGTGTTTTTCAATTAAAATCGAATTTTTCAAAGAAATCTGAAGTAATAACCAGGCGATTTAAACACGAAGTAGCACAATATTTCCAAATGTCAAAATTTATTATTAGTAGTATCGGCCATGGCAATCGAAACGTGGTAGCAGAGTTGACATTTTTATCCCAGAATTTTTTTTTGGTGTTTTTCAATTAAAATCAAATTTTTCAAAGAAATCTGAAGTAATAACCAGGCGATTTAAGCACGAAGTAGCACAATATTTCCAAATGTCAAAATTTATTATTAGTAGTATCGGCCATGGCAATCGAAACGTAGTAGCAGAGTTGACATTTTTGGCCCAGAATTTTTTTTGGTGTTTTTCAATTAAAATCGAATTTTTCAAAGAAATCTGAAGTAATAACCAGGCTATTTAAACACGAAGTAGCACAATATTTGCAAATGTAAAAATTTATTATTAGTAATATTGGCCATGGCAATCGAAACGTGGTAGCAGAGTTAACATTTTTGGCCCAGAATTTTTTTTTTATAAAATCAAATTTTTAAAAGAAATCTGAAGTAATTACTAGGCGATTTAAACGTGAAGTAGCACAATATTTCCAAATGTCAAAATTTATTATTTGTAGTATCGGCCATGACAATCGAAACGTGGTAACAGAGTTAACATTTTTGGGGCAGAATTTTTTTTGGTGTTTTTCAATTAAAATCGAATTTTTCAAAGAAATCTGAAGTAATAACCAGGCGATTTAAACACGAAGTAGCACAATATTTCCAAATGTCAAAATTTATTATTAGTAGTATCGGCCATGGCAATCGAAACATGGTAGCAGAGTTGACATTTTTATCCCAGAATTGTTTTTTTTTGTAAAATCAAATTTTTCAAAGAAATCTGAAGTAATAACCAGGCGATTTAAGCACGAAGTAGCACAATATTTCCAAATGTCAAAATTTATTATTTGTAGTATCGGCCATGGCAATCGAAACGTAGTAGCAGAGTTGACATTTTTGGCCCAGAATTTTTTTTGGTGTTTTTCAATTAAAATCGAATTTTTCAAAGAAATCTGAAGTAATAACCAGGCGATTTAAACACGAAGTAGCATAATATTTCCAAATGTCAAAATTTATTATTAGTGGTATTGGCCATGGCAATCGAAACGTGGTAGCAGAGTTAACATTTTGGCCCAGAATTTTTTTTTTTATAAAATCAAATTTTTAAAAGAAATCTGAAGTAATTACTAGGCGATTTAAACGCGAAGTAGCATAATATTTCCAAATGTCAAAATTTATTATTTGTAGTATCGGCCATGGCAATCGAAACGTGGTAGCAGAGTTAACATTTTTGGCCCAGAATTTTTTTTGGTGTTTTTCAATTAAAATCGAATTTTTCAAAGAAATTTGAAGTAATAACCAGGCGATTTAAACACGAAGTAGCATAATATTTCCAAATGTCAAAATTTATTATTAGTAGTATCGGCCATGGCAATCGAAACGTGGTAGCAGAGTTAACATTTTTGGCACAGAATTTTTTTTGGTGTTTTTCAATTAAAATCGAATTTTTCAAAGAAATCTGAAGTAATAACCAGGCGATTTAAACACGAAGTAGCACAATATTTCCAAATGTCAAAATTTATTATTAGTAGTATCGGCCATGGCAATCGAAACATGGTAGCAGAGTTGACATTTTTGGCCCAGAATTTTTTTTTGGTGTTTTCCAATTAAAATCAAATTTTTCAAAGAAATCTGAAGTAATAACCAGGCGATTTAAGCACGAAGTAGCACCATATTTCCAAATGTCAAAATTTATAATTAGTAGTATCGGCCATAGCAATCGAAACGTAGTAGCAGAGTTGACATTTTTGGCCCAGAATTTTTTTTGGTGTTTTTCAATTAAAATCGAATTTTTCAAAGAAATCTAAAGTAATAACCAGGCGATTTAAACACGAAGTAGCATAATATTTCCAAATGTCAAAATTTATTATTAGTAGTATCGGCCATGGCAATCGAAACGTGGTAGCAGAGTTAACATTTTTGGCACAGAATTTTTTTTGGTGTTTTTCAATTAAAATCGAATTTTTCAAAGAAATCTAAAGTAATAACCAGGCGATTTAAACACGAAGTAGCATAATATTTCCAAATGTCAAAATTTATTATTAGTAGTATCGGCCATGGCAATCGAAACGGGGTAGCAGAGTTAACATTTTTGGCACAGAATTTTTTTTGGTGTTTTTCAATTAAAATCGAATTTTTCAAAGAAATCTGAAGTAATAACCAGGCGATTTAAACACGAAGTGGCACAATATTTCTAAATGTCAAAATTTATTATTAGTAGTATCGGCCATGGCAATCGAAACATGGTAGCAGAGTTGACATTTTTAGCCCAGAATTTTTTTTTGGTGTTTTTCAATTAAAATCAAATTTTCCAAAGAAATCTGAAGTAATAACCAGGCGATTTAAGCACGAAGTAGCACAATATTTCCAAATGTCAAAATTTATTATTAGTAGTATCGGCCATGGCAATCGAAACGTGGTAGCAGAGTTGACATTTTTGGCCCAGAATTTTTTTTGGTGTTTTTCAATTAAAATCGAATTTTTCAAAGAAATCTGAAGTAATAACCAGGCGATTTAAACACGAAGTAGCATAATATTTCCAAATGTCAAAATTTATTATTAGTAGTATCGGCCATGGCAATCGAAACGTGGTAGCAGAGTTAACATTTTTGGCCCAGAATTTTTTTTTTTTGTAAAATCAAATTTTTAAAAGAAATCTGAAGTAATTACTAGGCGATTTAAACGCGAAGTAGCACAATATTTCCAAATGTCAAAATTTATTATTTGTGGTATCGGCCATGGCAATCGAAACGTGGTAGCAGAGTTAACATTTTTGGCCCAGAATTTTTTTTGGTGTTTTTCAATTAAAATCAAATTTTTCAAAGAAATCTGAAGTAATTACCAGGCTATTTAAACACGAAGTACCATAATTTTTGCAAATGTCAAAATTTATTATTAGTAGTATTGGCCATGGCAATCGAAACGTGGTAGCAGAGTTAACATTTTTGGCCCAGAATTTTTTTTTTTATAAAATCAAATTTTTAAAAGAAATCTGAAGTAATTACTAGGCGATTTAAACGCGAAGTAGCACAATATTTCCAAATGTCAAAATTTATTATTTGTAGTATCGGCCATGGCAATCGAAACATGGTAGCAGAGTTAACATTTTTGGCCCAGAATTTTTTTTGGTGTTTTTCAATTAAAATCAAATTTTTCAAAAAATCTGAAGTAATAACCAGGCGATTTAAACACGAAGTTGCACAATATTTGCAAATGTCAAAATTTATTATTAGTAGTATTGGCCATGGCAATCGAAACGTGGTAGCAGAGTTAACATTTTCGGCCCAGAATTTTTTTTGGTGTTTTTCAATTAAAATCGAATTTTTCAAAGAAATCTGAAGTAATAACCAGGCGATTTAAACACGAAGTAGCATAATATTTCCAAATGTCAAAATTTATTATTAGTAGTATCGGCCATGGCAATCGAAACGTGGTAGCAGAGTTAACATTTTTGGCACAGAATTTTTTTTGGTGTTTTTCAATTAAAATCGAATTTTTCAAAGAAATCTGAAGTAATAACCAGGCGATTTAAACACGAAGTAGCACAATATTTCCAAATGTCAAAATTTATTATTAGTAGTATAGGCCATGGCAATCGAAACATGGTAGCAGAGTTGACATTTTTGGCCCAGAATTTTTTTTTTTGTAAAATCAAATTTTTCAAAGAAATCTGAAGTAATTACTAGGCGATTTAAACGCGAAGTAGCACAATATTTCCAAATGTCAACATTTATTATTTGTGGTATCGGCCATGGCAATCGAAACGTTGTAGCAGAGTTAACATTTTTGGCCCAGAATTTTTTTTGGTGTTTTTCAATTAAAATCAAATTTTTCAAAGAAATCTGAAGTAATAACCAGGCTATTTAAACACGAAGTAGCATAATTTTTGCAAATGTCAAAATTTATTATTAGTAGTATTGGCCATGGCAATCGAAACGTGGTAGCAGAGTTAACATTTTTGGCCCAGAATTTTTTTTTTTTATAAAATCAAATTTTTAAAAGAAATCTGAAGTAATTACTAGGCGATTTAAACGCGAAGTAGCACAATATTTGCAAATGTCAAAATTTATTATTTGTAGTATCGGCCATGGCAATCGAAACGTGGTAGCAGAGTTAACATTTTTGGCCCAGAATTTTTTTTGGTGTTTTTCAATTAAAATCGAATTTTTCAAAGAAATCTGAAGTAATAACCAGGCGATTTAAACACGAAGTAGCATAATATTTCCAAATGTCAAAATTTATTATTAGTAGTATTGGCCATGGCAATCGGAACGTGGTAGCAGAGTTAACATTTCTGGCACAGAATTTTTTTTGGTGTTTTTCAATTAAAATCGAATTTTTCAAAGAAATCTGAAGTAATAACCAGGCGATTTAAGCACGAAGTAGCACAATATTTCCAAATGTCAAAATTTATTATTAGTAGCATCGGCCATGGCAATCGAAACGTAGTAGCAGAGTTGACATTTTTGGCCCAGAATTTTTTTTGGTGTTTCTCAATTAAAATCGAATTTTTCAAAGAAATCTGAAGTAATAACCAGGCGATTTAAACACGAAGTAGCATAATATTTCCAAATGTCAAAATTTATTATTAGTAGTATCGGCCATGGCAATCGAAACGTGGTAGCAGAGTTAACATTTTTGGCACAAAATTTTTTTTGGTGTTTTTCAATTAAAATCGAATTTTTCAAAGAAATCTGAAGTAATAACCAGGCGATTTAAACACGAAGTAGCATAATATTTCCAAATGTCAAAATTTATTATTAGTAGTATCGGCCATGGCAATCGAAACGTGGTAGCAGAGTTGACATTTTTAGCCCAGAATTTTTTTTTTGGTGTTTTTCAATTAAAATCAAATTTTTCAAAGAAATCTGAAGTAATAACCAGGCGATTTAAGCAGGAAGTAGCACAATATTTCCAAATTTCCAAATTTATTATTAGTAGTATCGGCCATGGCAATCGAAACGGGGTAGCAGAGTTGACATTTTTGGCCCAGAATTTTTTTTTTTTGTAAAATCAAATTTTTAAAAGAAATCTGAAGTAATTACTAGGCGATTTAAACGCGAAGTAGCACAATATTTCCAAATGTCAAAATTTATTATTTGTGGTATCGGCCATGGCAATCGAAACGTGGTAGCAGAGTTAACATTTTTGGCCCATAATTTTTTTTGGTGTTTTTCAATTAAAATCAAATTTTTCAAAGAAATCTGAAGTAATAACCAGGCGATTTAAACACGAAGTAGCACAATATTTACAAATGTCAAAAATTATTATTAGTAGTATTGGCCATGGCAATCGAAACGTGGTAGCAGAGTTAACATTTTTGGCCCAGAATTTTTTTTTTTATAAAATCAAATTTTTAAAAGAAATCTGAAGTAATTACTAGGCGATTTAAACGCGAAGTAGCACAATATTTCCAAATGTCAAAAATTATTATTTGTGGTATCGGCCATGGCAATCGAAACGTGGTAGCAGAGTTAACATTTTTGGCCCAGAATTTTTTTTGGTGTTTTTCAATTAAAATCAAATTTTTCAAAGAAATCTTAAGTAATAACCAGGCGATTTAAACACGAAGTAGCACAATATTTGCAAATGTCAAAATTTATTATTAGTAGTATTGGCCATGGCAATCGAAACGTGGTAGCAGAGTTAACATTTTTGGCCCAGAATTTTTTTTTTTATAAAATCAAATTTTTAAAAGAAATCTGAAGTAATTACTAGGCGATTTAAACGCGAAGTAGCACAATATTTCCAAATGTCAAAATTTATTATTAGTAGTATCGGCCATGGCAATCGAAACATGGTAGCAGAGTTGACATTTTTGGCCCAGAATTTTTTTTTGGTGTTTTTCAATTAAAATCAAATTTTTCAAAGAAATCTGAAGTAATAACCAGGCGATTTAAGCACGAAGTAGCACAATATTTCCAAATGTCAAAATTTATTATTAGTAGTATCGGCCATGGCAATCGAAACGTAGTAGCAGAGTTGACATTTTTGGCCCAGAATTTTTTTTGGTGTTTTTCAATTAAAATCGAATTTTTCAAAGAAATCTGAAGTAATAACCAGGCGATTTAAACACGAAGTAGCATAATATTTCCAAATGTCAAAATTTATTATTAGTAGTATCGGCCATGGCAATCGAAACGTGGTAGCAGAGTTGACATTTTTAGCCCAGAATTTTTTTTTTGGTGTTTTTCAATTAAAATCAAATTTTTCAAAGAAATCTGAAGTAATAACCAGGCGATTTAAGCAGGAAGTAGCACAATATTTCCAAATTTCCAAATTTATTATTAGTAGTATCGGCCATGGCAATCGAAACGGGGTAGCAGAGTTGACATTTTTGGCCCAGAATTTTTTTTTTTTTGTAAAATCAAATTTTTAAAAGAAATCTGAAGTAATTACTAGGCGATTTAAACGCGAAGTAGCACAATATTTCCAAATGTCAAAATTTATTATTTGTGGTATCGGCCATGGCAATCGAAACGTGGTAGCAGAGTTAACATTTTTGGCCCAGAATTTTTTTTGGTGTTTTTCAATTAAAATCAAATTTTTCAAAGAAATCTGAAGTAATAACCAGGCGATTTAAACACGAAGTAGCACAATATTTACAAATGTCAAAAATTATTATTAGTAGTATTGGCCATGGCAATCGAAACGTGGTAGCAGAGTTAACATTTTTGACCCAGAATTTTTTTTTTTATAAAATCAAATTTTTAAAAGAAATCTGAAGTAATTACTAGGCGATTTAAACGCGAAGTAGCACAATATTTCCAAATGTCAAAAATTATTATTTGTGGTATCGGCCATGGCAATCGAAACGTGGTAGCAGAGTTAACATTTTTGGCCCAGAATTTTTTTTGGTGTTTTTCAATTAAAATCAAATTTTTCAAAGAAATCTTAAGTAATAACCAGGCGATTTAAACACGAAGTAGCACAATATTTGCAAATGTCAAAATTTATTATTAGTAGTATTGGCCATGGCAATCGAAACGTGGTAGCAGAGTTAACATTTTTGGCCCAGAATTTTTTTTTTTATAAAATCAAATTTTTAAAAGAAATCTGAAGTAATTACTAGGCGATTTAAACGCGAAGTAGCACAATATTTCCAAATGTCAAAATTTATTATTAGTAGTATCGGCCATGGCAATCGAAACATGGTAGCAGAGTTGACATTTTTAGCCCAGAATTTTTTTTTGGTGTTTTTCAATTAAAATCAAATTTTTCAAAGAAATCTGAAGTAATAACCAGGCGATTTAAGCACGAAGTAGCACAATATTTCCAAATGTCAAAATTTATTATTAGTAGTATCGGCCATGGCAATCGAAACGTAGTAGCAGAGTTGACATTTTTGGCCCAGAATTTTTTTTGGTGTTTTTCAATTAAAATCGAATTTTTCAAAGAAATCTGAAGTAATAACCAGGCGATTTAAACACGAAGTAGCATAATATTTCCAAATATCAAAATTTATTATTAGTAGTATCGGCCATGGCAATCGAAACGTGGTAGCAGAGTTGACATTTTTAGCCCAGAATTTTTTTTTTGGTGTTTTTCAATTAAAATCAAATTTTTCAAAGAAATCTGAAGTAATAACCAGGCGATTTAAGCACGAAGTAGCATAATATTTCCAAATGTCAAAATTTATTATTAGTAGTATCGGCCATGGCAATCAAAACGTAGTAGCAGAGTTGAAATTTTTGGCCCAGAATTTTTTTTGATGTTTTTCAATTAAAATCGAATTTTTCAAAGAAATCTGAAGTAATAACCAGGCGATTTAAACACGAAGTAGCACAATATTTCCAAATGTCAAAATTTATTATTAGTAGTATCGGCCATGGCAATCGAAACGTGGTAGCAGAGTTGACATTTTTAGCCCAGAATTTTTTTTTTGGTGTTTTTCAATTAAAATCAAATTTTTCAAAGAAATCTGAAGTAATAACCAGGCGATTTAAGCACGAAGTAGCACAATATTTCCAAATGTCAAAATTTATTATTAGTAGTATCGGCCATGGCAATCGAAACGTAGTAGCAGAGTTGACATTTTTGGCCCAGAATTTTTTTTGGTGTTTTTCAATTAAAATCGAATTTTTCAAAGAAATCTGAAGTAATAACCAGGCGATTTAAACACGAAGTAGCATAATATTGCCAAATGTCAAAATTTATTATTAGTAGTATCGGCCATGGCAATCGAAACGTGGTAGCAGAGTTAACATTTTTGGCCCAGAATTTTTTTTTTGGTGTTTTTCAATTAAAATCAAATTTTTCAAAGAAATCTGAAGTAATAACCAGGCGATTTAAACACGAAGTAGCATAATATTGCCAAATGTCAAAATTTATTATTAGTAGTATCGGCCATGGCAATCTAAACGTGGTAGCAGAGTTAACATTTTTGGCCCAGAAGTTTTTTTTTTGTAAAATCAAATTTTTAAAAGAAATCTGAAGTAATTACTAGGCGATTTAAACACGAAGTAGCACAATATTTGCAAATGTCAAAATTTATTATTAGTAGTATTGGCCATGGCAATCGAAACGTGGTAGCAGAGTTAACATTTTTGGCCCAGAATTTTTTTTTTTATAAAATCAAATTTTTAAAAGAAATCTGAAGTAATTACTAGGCGATTTAAACACGAAGTAGCACAATATTTGCAAATGTCAAAACTTATTATTAGTAGTATCGGCCATGGCAATCGAAACATGGTAGCAGAGTTGACATTTTTAGCCCAGAATTTTTTTTTGGTGTTTTTCAATTAAAATCAAATTTTTCAAAGAAATCTGAAGTAATTACTAGGCGATTTAAACACGAAGTAGCACAATATTTGCAAATGTCAAAATTTATTATTAGTAGTATCGGCCATGGCAATCGAAACGTGGTAGCAGAGTTAACATTTTTGGCCCAGAATTTTTTTTGGTGTTTTTCAATTAAAATCAAATTTTTCAAAGAAATCTGAAGTAATAACCAGGCGATTTAAACACGAAGTAGCACAATATTTGCAAATGTCAAAATTTATTATTAGTAGTATTGGCCATGGCAATCGAAACGTGGTAGCAGAGTTAACATTTTTGGCCCAGAATTTTTTTTTTTATAAAATCAAATTTTTAAAAGAAATCTGAAGTAATTACTAGGCGATTTAAACGCGAAGTAGCACAATATTTCCAAATGTCAAAATTTATTATTAGTAGTATCGGCCATGGCAATCGAAACATGGTAGCAGAGTTGACATTTTTAGCCCAGAATTTTTTTTTGGTGATTTTCAATTAAAATCAAATTTTTAAAAGAAATCTGAAGTAATTACTAGGCGATTTAAACACGAAGTAGCACAATAATTCCAAATGTGAAAATTTATTATTAGTAACATTTTTGGCCCAGAAGTTTTTTTTTTGTAAAATCAAATTTTTAAAAGAAATCTGAAGTAATTACTAGGCGATTTAAACACGAAGTAGCACAATATTTGCAAATGTCAAAATTTATTATTAGTAGTATTGGCCATGGCAATCGAAACGTGGTAGCAGAGTTAACATTTTTGGCCCAGAATTTTTTTTTTTATAAAATCAAATTTTTAAAAGAAATCTGAAGTAATTACTAGGCGATTTAAACGCGAAGTAGCACAATATTTCCAAATGTCAAAATTTATTATTAGTAGTATCGGCCATGGCAATCGAAACATGGTAGCAGAGTTGACATTTTTAGCCCAGAATTTTTTTTTGGTGTTTTTCAATTAAAATCAAATTTTTCAAAGAAATCTGAAGTAATAACCAGGCGATTTAAGCACGAAGTAGCACAATATTTCCAAATGTCAAAATTTATTATTAGTAGTATCGGCCATGGCAATCGAAACGTAGTAGCAGAGTTGACATTTTTGGCCCAGAATTTTTTTTGGTGTTTTTCAATTAAAATCGAATTTTTCAAAGAAATCTGAAGTAATAACCAGGCGATTTAAACACGAAGTAGCATAATATTTCCAAATATCAAAATTTATTATTAGTAGTATCGGCCATGGCAATCGAAACGTGGTAGCAGAGTTGACATTTTTAGCCCAGAATTTTTTTTTTGGTGTTTTTCAATTAAAATCAAATTTTTCAAAGAAATCTGAAGTAATAACCAGGCGATTTAAGCACGAAGTAGCACAATATTTCCAAATGTCAAAATTTATTATTAGTAGTATCGGCCATGGCAATCGAAACGTAGTAGCAGAGTTGACATTTTTGGCCCAGAATTTTTTTTGATGTTTTTCAATTAAAATCGAATTTTTCAAAGAAATCTGAAGTAATAACCAGGCGATTTAAACACGAAGTAGCACAATATTTCCAAATGTCAAAATTTATTATTAGTAGTATCGGCCATGGCAATCGAAACGTGGTAGCAGAGTTGACATTTTTAGCCCAGAATTTTTTTTTTGGTGTTTTTCAATTAAAATCGAATTTTTCAAAGAAATCTGAAGTAATAACCAGGCGATTTAAACACGAAGTAGCATAATATTGCCAAATGTCAAAATTTATTATTAGTAGTATCGGCCATGGCAATCGAAACGTGGTAGCAGAGTTAACATTTTTGGCCCAGAATTTTTTTTTTGGTGTTTTTCAATTAAAATAAAATTTTTCAAAGAAATCTGAAGTAATAACCAGGCGATTTAAACACGAAGTAGCATAATATTGCCAAATGTCAAAATTTATTATTAGTAGTATCGGCCATGGCAATCTAAACGTGGTAGCAGAGTTAACATTTTTGGCCCAGAATTTTTTTTTTTTGTAAAATCAAATTTTTAAAAGAAATCTGAAGTAATTACTAGGCGATTTAAACACGAAGTAGCACAATATTTCCAAATGTCAAAATTTATTATTTGTGGTATCGGCCATGGCAATCGAAACGTGGTAGCAGAGTTAACATTTTTGGCCCAGAATTTTTTTTGGTGTTTTTCAATTAAAATCAAATTTTTCAAAGAAATCTGAAGTAATAACCAGGCGATTTAAACACGAAGTAGCACAATATTTGCAAATGTCAAAATTTATTATTAGTAGTATTGGCCATGGCAATCGAAACGTGGTAGCAGAGTTAACATTTTTGGCCCAGAATTTTTTTTTTTATAAAATCAAATTTTTAAAAGAAATCTGAAGTAATTACTAGGCGATTTAAACGCGAAGTAGCACAATATTTCCAAATGTCAAAATTTATTATTAGTAGTATCGGCCATGGCAATCGAAACATGGTAGCAGAGTTGACATTTTTAGCCCAGAATTTTTTTTTGGTGATTTTCAATTAAAATCAAATTTTTAAAAGAAATCTGAAGTAATTACTAGGCGATTTAAACACGAAGTAGCACAATAATTCCAAATGTGAAAATTTATTATTAGTAACATTTTTGGCCCAGAAGTTTTTTTTTTGTAAAATCAAATTTTTAAAAGAAGTCGGAAGTAATTCCTAGGCGATTTAAACGCGAAGTAGCACAATATTTCCAAATGTCAAAATTTATTATTTGTGGTATCGGCCATGGCAATCGAAACGTGGTAGCAGAGTTAACATTTTTGGCCCAGAATTTTTTTTGGTGTTTTTCAATTAAAATCAAATTTTTCAAAGAAATCTGAAGTAATAACCAGGCGATTTAAGCACGAAGTAGCACAATATTTCCAAATGTCAAAATTTATTGTTAGTGGTATCGGCCATGGCAATCGAAACGTGGTAGCAGAGTTAACATTTTTGGCCCAGAATTTTTTTTGTTGTTTTTCAATAAATATCAAATTTTTCAAAGAAATCTGAAGTAATAACCATGCGATTTAAACACGAAGTAGCATAATATTTCCAAATGTCAAAATTTATTATTAGTAGTATCGGCCATGGCAATCGAAACGTGGTAGCAGAGTTGACATTTTTGGCCCAGAATTTTTTTTTTTGTAAAATCGAATTTTTCAAAGAAATCTGAAGTAATAACCAGGCGATTTAAACACGAAGTAGCACAATATTTCCAAATGTCAAAATTTATTATTAGTAGTATCGGCCATGGCAATCGAAACGTGGTAGCAGAGTTAACATTTTTGGCCCAGAATTTTTTTTGGTGTTTTTCAATTAAAATCAAATTTTTCAAAGAAATCTGAAGTAATAACCATGCGATTTAAACACGAAGTAGCATAATATTTCCAAATGTCAAAATTTATTATTAGTAGTATCGGCCATGGCAATCGAAACGTGGTAGCAGAGTTGACATTTTTGGCCCAGAATTTTTTTTTTTGTAAAATCGAATTTTTCAAAGAAATCTGAAGTAATAACCAGGCGATTTAAACACGAAGTAGCACAATATTTCCAAATGTCAAAATTTATTATTAGTAGTATCGGCCATGGCAATCGAAACGTGGTAGCAGAGTTAACATTTTTGGCCCAGAATTTTTTTTTTGGTGATTTTCCATTAAAATCAAATTTTTCAAAGAAATCTGAAGTAATAACCAGACGATTTAAACACGAAGTAGCATAATATTTCCAAATGTCAAAATTTATTATTAGTAGTATCGGCCATGGCAATCGAAACGTGGTAGCAGAGTTAACATTTTTGGCCCAGAATTTTTTTTTTTGTAAAATCGAATTTTTCAAAGAAATCTGAAGTAATAACCAGGCGATTTAAACACGAAGTAGCACAATATTTCCAAATGTCAAAATTTATTATTAGTAGTATCGGCCATGGCAATCGAAACGTGGTAGCAGAGTTGACATTTTTGGCCCAGAATTATTTTTGGTGTTTTTCCATTAAAATCAAATTTTTCAAAGAAATCTGAAGTAATAACCAGGCGATTTAAACACGAAGTAGCACAATATTTCCAAATGTCAACATTTATTTTTAGTAGTATCGGCCATGGCAATCGAAACGAGGTAGCAGAGTTGACATTTTTGGCCCAGAATTTTTTTTGGTGTTTTTCCATTAAAATCAAATTTTTCAAAGAAATCTGAAGTAATAACCAGGCGATTTAAACACGAAGTAGCACAATATTTCCAAATGTCAAAATTTATTATTAGTAGTATCGGCCATGGCAATCGAAACGTGGTAGCAGAGTTGACATTTTTGGCCCAGAATTTTTTTTGGTGTTTTTCCATTAAAATCAAATTTTTCAAAGAAATCTGAAATAATAACCAGGCGATTTAAACACGAAGTAGCACAATATTTCGAAATGTCAAAATTTATTATTAGTAGTATCGGCCATGGCAATCGAAACGAGGTAGCAGAGTTGACATTTTTGGCCCAGAATTTTTTTTGGTGTTTTTCCATTAAAATCAAATTTTTCAAAGAAATCTGAAGTAATAACCAGACGATTTAAACACGAAGTAGCATAATATTTCCAAATGTCAAAATATATTATTAGTAGTATCGGCCATGGCAATCGAAACGTGGTAGCAGAGTTAACATTTTTGGCCCAGAATTTTTTTTTGGTGTTTTTCCATTAAAATCAAATTTTTCAAAGAAATCTGAAGTAATAACCAGACGATTTAAACACGAAGTAGCATAATATTTCCAAATGTCAAAATTTATTATTAGTAGTATCGGCCATGGCAATCGAAACTTGGTAGCAGAGTTGACATTTTTGGCCCAGAATTTTTTTTGGTGTTTTTCCATTAAAATCAAATTTTTCAAAGAAATCTGAAATAATAACCAGGCGATTTAAACACGAAGTAGCACAATATTTCCAAATGTCAAAATTTATTGTTAGTGGTATCGGCCATGGCAATCGAAACGTGGTAGCAGAGTTGACATTTTTGGCCCAGAATTTGTTTGGTGTTTTTCCATTAAAATCAAATTTTTCAAAGAAATCTGAAATAATAACCAGGCGATTTAAACACGAAGTAGCACAATCTTTCCAAATGTCAAAATTTATTGTTAGTGGTATCGGCCATGGCAATCGAAACGTGGTAGCAGAGTTAACATTTTTGGCCCAGAATTTTTTTTGGTGTTTTTCAATTAAAATCGAATTTTTCAAAGAAATCTGAAGTAATAACCAGGCGATTTAAGCACGAAGTAGCACAATATTTCCAAATGTCAAAATTTATTATTAGTAGTATCGGCCATGGCAATCGAAACGTGGTAGCAGAGTTAACATTTTTGGCCCAGAATTTTTTTTGGTGTTTTTCAATTAAAATCAAATTTTTCAAAGAAATCTGAAATAATAACCAGGCGATTTAAACACGAAGTAGCCCAATATTTCCAAATGTCAAAATTTATTATTAGTTGTATCGGCCATGGCAATCAAAACGTAGTAGCAGAGTTAACATTTTTGGCCCAGAATTTTTTTTGGTGTTTTTCAATTAAAATCGAATTTTTCAAAGAAATCTGAAGTAATAACCAGACGATTTAAACACGAAGTAGCATAATATTTCCAAATGTCAAAATTTATTATTAGTAGTATCGGCCATGGCAATCGAAACGTGGTAGCAGAGTTAACATTTTTGGCCCAGAATTTTTTTTGGTGTTTTTCAATTAAAATCGAATTTTTCAAAGAAATCTGAAATAATAACCAGGCGATTTAAACACGAAGTAGCACAATATTTCCAAATGTCAAAATTTATTATTAGTAGTATCGGCCATGGCAATCGAAACTTGGTAGCAGAGTTGACATTTTTGGCCCAGAATTTTTTTTGGTGTTTTTCCATTAAAATCAAATTTTTCAAAGAAATCTGAAGTAATAACCAGACGATTTAAACACGAAGTAGCACAATATTTCCAAATGTCAAAATTTATTATTAGTAGTATCGGCCATGGCAATCGAAACGTGGTAGCAGAGTTAACATTTTTGGCCCAGAATTTTTTTTGGTGTTTTTCAATTAAAATCGAATTTTTCAAAGAAATCTGAAATAATAACCAGGCGATTTAAACACGAAGTAGCACAATATTTCCAAATGTCAAAATTTATTATTAGTAGTATCGGCCATGGCAATCGAAACTTGGTAGCAGAGTTGACATTTTTGGCCCAGAATTTTTTTTGGTGTTTTTCCATTAAAATCAAATTTTTCAAAGAAATCTGAAGTAATAACCAGACGATTTAAACACGAAGTAGCACAATATTTCCAAATGTCAAAATTTATTATTAGTAGTATCGGCCATGGCAATCGAAACGTGGTAGCAGAGTTAACATTTTTGGCCCAGAATTTTTTTTTTTGTAAAATCAAATTTTTCAAAGAAATCTGAAGTAATTACTTGGCGATTTAAACGCAAAGTAGCCCAATATTTCCAAATGTCAAAATTTATTGTTAGTGGTATCAGCCATGGCAATCGAAACGTGGTAGCAGAGTTGACATTTTTGGCCCAGAATTTTTTTTGGTGTTTTTCAATTAAAATTAAATTTTTCAAAGAAATCTGAAGTAATAACCAGGCGATTTAAACACGAAGTAGCACAATATTTCCAAATGTTATAATTTATTATTAGTAGTATCGGCCATGGCAATCGAAACGTGGTAGCAGAGTTAACATTTTTGGCCCAGAATTTTTTTTTTGTAAAATCAAATTTTTCAAAGAAATCTGAAGTAATTACTAGGCGATTTAAACGCGAAGTAGCACAATATTTCCAAATGTCAAAATTTATTATTAGTGGTATCGGCCATGGCAATCGAAACGAGGTAGCAGAGTTAACATTTTTGGCCCAGAATTTTTTTTTTTGTAAAATCGAATTTTTCAAAGAAATCTGAAGTAATAACCAGGCGATTTAAACACGAAGTAGCACAATATTTCCAAATGTCAAAATTTATTATTAGTAGTATCGGCCATGGCAATCAAAACGTGGTAGCAGAGTTGACATTTTTGGCCCAGAATTTTTTTTGGTGTTTTTCAATTAAAATTAAATTTTTCAAAGAAATCTGAAGTAATAACCAGGCGATTTAAACACGAAGTAGCACAATATTTCCAAATGTTATAATTTATTATTAGTAGTATCGGCCATGGCAATCGAAACATGGTAGCAGAGTTAACATTTTTGGCCCAGAATTTTTTTTTTGTAAAATCAAATTTTTCAAAGAAATCTGAAGTAATTACTAGGCGATTTAAACGCGAAGTAGCACAATAGTTCCAAATGTCAAAATTTATTATTAGTGGTATCGGCCATGGCAATCGAAACGAGGTAGCAGAGTTAACATTTTTGGCCCAGAATTTTTTTTTTTGTAAAATCGAATTTTTCAAAGAAATCTGAAATAATAACCAGGCGATTTAAACACGAAGTAGCACAATATTTCCAAATGTCAAAATTTATTATTAGTAGTATCGGCCATGGCAATCGAAACGAGGTAGCAGAGTTGACATTTTTGGCCTAGAATTTTTTTTGGTGTTTTTCCATTAAAATCAAATTTTTCAAAGAAATCTGAAGTAATAACCAGACGATTTAAACACGAAGTAGCATAATATTTCCAAATGTCAAAATTTATTATTAGTAGTATCGGCCATGGCAATCGAAACGTGGTAGCAGAGTTAACATTTTTGGCCCAGAATTTTTTTTTTTTTGTAAAATCAAATTTTTCAAAGAAATCTGAAGTAATTACTAATATTTCCAAATGTCAAAATTTATTGTTAGTGATATCGGCCATGGCAATCGAAACGTGGTAGCAGAGTTAACATTTTTGGCCCAGAATTTTTTTTGGTGTTTTTCAATTAAAATCAAATTTTTCAAAGAAATCTGAAGTAATAACCAGGCGATTTAAACACGAAGTAGCACAATATTTCCAAATGTCAAAATTTATTATTAGTAGTATCGGCCATGGCAATCGAAACCTGGTAGCAGAGTTAACATTTTTGGCCCAGAATTTTTTTTGGTGTTTTTCCATTAAAATCAAATTTTTCAAAGAAATCTGAAATAATAACCAGGCGATTTAAACACGAAGTAGCACAATATTTCCAAATGTCAAAATTTATTATTAGTAGTATCGGCCATGGCAATCAAAACTTGATAGCAGGGTTGACATTTTTGGCCCAGATTTTTTTTTGGTGTTTTTCCATTAAAATCAAATTTTTCAAAGAAATCTGAAGTAATAACCAGACGATTTAAATACGAAGTAGCATAATATTTCCAAATGTCAAAATTTATTATTAGTAGTATCGGCCATGGCAATCGAAACGTGGTAGCAGAGTTAACATTTTTGGCCCAGAATTTTTTTTTTTTGTAAAATCAAATTTTTCAAAGAAATCTGAAGTAATTACTAGGCGATTTAAACGCAAAGTAGCACAATATTTCCAAATGTCAAAATTTATTGTTAGTGGTATCGGCCATGGCAATCGAAACGTGGTAGCAGAGTTAACATTTTTGGCCCAGAATTTTTTTTGGTGTTTTTCAATTAAAATCAAATTTTTCAAAGAAATCTGAAGTAATAACCAGGCGATTTAAACACGAAGTAGCACAATATTTCCAAATGTCAAAATTTATTATTAGTAGTATCGGCCATGGCAATCGAAACGTGGTAGCAGAGTTGACATTTTTGGCCCAGAATTTTTTTTGGTGTTTTTCCATTAAAATCAAATTTTTCAAAGAAATCTGAAGTAATAACCAGACGATTTAAACACGAAGTAGCATAATATTTCCAAATGTCAAAATTTATTATTAGTAGTATCGGCCATGGCAATCGAAACGTGGTAGCAGAGTTAACATTTTTGGCCCAGAATTTTTTTTTTTTTGTAAAATCAAATTTTTCAAAGAAATCTGAAGTAATTACTAGGCGATTTAAACGCAAAGTAGCACAATATTTCCAAATGTCAAAATTTATTGTTAGTGGTATCGGACATGGCAATCGAAACGTGGTAGCAGAGTTAACATTTTTGGCCCAGAATTTTTTTTTTTTTGTAAAATCAAATTTTTCAAAGAAATCTGAAGTAATAACCAGGCGATTTAAACACGAAGTAGCCCAATATTTCCAAATGTCAAAATTTATTATTAGTAGTATCGGCCATGGCAATCAAAACTTGGTAGCAGGGTTGACATTTTTGGCCCAGAATTTTTTTTGGTGTTTTTCCATTAAAATCAAATTTTTCAAAGAAATCTGAAGTAATAACCAGACGATTTAAACACGAAGTAGCACAATATTTCCAAATGTCAAAATTTATTATTAGTAGTATCGGCCATGGCAATCGAAACGTGGTAGCAGAGTTAACATTTTTGGCCCAGAATTTTTTTTGGTGTTTTTCAATTAGAATCCAATTTTTCAAAGAAATCTGAAGTAATAACCAGGAACACGAAGTAGCACAATATTTCCAAATATCAAAATTTATTATTAGTAGTATCGGCCATGGCAATCGAAACGTGGTAGCAGAGTTAACATTTTTGGCCCAGATTTTTTTTTTTTTAAATCAAATTTTTCAAAGAAATCTGAAGTAATTACTAGGCGATTTAAACGCGAAGTAGCACAATATTTCCAAATGTCAAAATTTATTGTTAGTAGTATCGGCCATGGCAATCGAAACGAGGTAGCAGAGTTAACATTTTGACCCAGAATTTTTTTTGGTGTTTTTCAATTAAAATCGAATTTTTCAAAGAAATCTGAAGTAATAACCAGGCGATTTAAACACGAAGTAGCACAATATTTCCAAATGTCAAAATTTATTATTAGTAGTATCGGCCATGGCAATCGAAACGTGGTAGCAGAGTTAACATTTTTGGCCCAGAATTTTTTTTTTTTGTAAAATCAAATTTTTCAAAGAAATCTGAAGTAATTACTAGGCGATTTAAACGCAAAGTAGCACAATATTTCCAAATGTCAAAATTTATTGTTAGTGGTATCGGCCATGGCAATCGAAACGTGGTAGCAGAGTTAACATTTTTGGCCCAGAATTTTTTTTGGTGTTTTTCAATTAAAATCGAATTTTTCAAAGAAATCTGAAGTAATAACCAGGCGATTTAAGCACGAAGTAGCACAATATTTCCAAATGTCAAAATTTATTATTAGTAGTATCGGCCATGGCAATCGAAACGTGGTAGCAGAGTTAACATTTTTGGCCCAGATTTTTTTTTTTTTAAATCAAATTTTTCAAAGAAATCTGAAGTAATTACTAGGCGATTTAAACGCGAAGTAGCACAATATTTCCAAATGTCAAAATTTATTGTTAGTAGTATCGGCCATGGCAATCGAAACGAGGTAGCAGAGTTAACATTTTGACCCAGAATTTTTTTTGGTGTTTTTCAATTAAAATCGAATTTTTCAAAGAAATCTGAAGTAATAACCAGGCGATTTAAGCACGAAGTAGCACAATATTTCCAAATGTCAAAATTTATTATTAGTAGTATCGGCCATGGCAATCGAAACGTGGTAGCAGAGTTAACATTTTTGGCCCAGAATTTTTTTTGGTGTTTTTCAATTAAAATCGAATTTTTCAAAGAAATCTGAAGTAATAACCAGGAACACGAAGTAGCACAATATTTCCAAATATCAAAATTTATTATTAGTAGTATCGGCCATGGCAATCGAAACGTGGTAGCAGAGTTAACATTTTTGGCCCAGAATTTTTTTTTTTGTAAAATCAAATTTTTCAAAGAAATCTGAATAATTTCTAGGCGATTTAAACACGAAGTAGCACAATATTTCCAAATGTCAAAATTTATTATTAGTGGTATCGGCCATGGCAATCAAAACGTGGTAGCAGAGTTGACATTTTTAGTCCAGATTTTTTTTTTTGGTGTTTTTCAATTAAAATCAAAGTTTTAAAAGAAATCTGAAGTAATAACCAGGCGATTTAAACATGAAGTAGCACAATATTTCCAAATGTCAAAATTCAGTATTGGTGGTATCGGCCAAGGCAATCGAAACGTGGTAGCAGAGTTGACATTTTTGGCCCAGAATTTTTTTTGGTTATTTTCAATTAAAATCAAATTTTTCAAAGAAATCTGAAGTGATAAATAGGCGATTTAAACGCGAAGTAGCACAATATTTCCAAATGTCAAAATTTAATTTTGTGATATCGGCCATAGCAATCGAAACGTGGTAGCAGAGTTAACATTTTTGGTCCAGAATTTTTTTTTTTGTAAAATCGAATTTTTCAAAGAAATCTGAAGTAATTACTAGGCGATTTAAATACGAAGTAGCACAATATTTCCAAATGTCAAAATTTATTATTAGTGGTATCGGCCATGGCAATCGAAACGTGGTAGCAGAGTTAACATTTTTGGTCCAGAATTTTTTTTTTGTAAAATCAAATTTTTCAAAGAAATCTGAAGTAATTACTAGGCGATTTAAACACGAAGTAGTACAATATTTGCAAATGTCAAAATTTATTATTAGTGGTATCGGCCAAGGCAATCGAAACGTGGCAGCAGAGTTAACATTTTTGGCCCAATATTTTTTTTGGTTATTTTCGATTAAAATCAAATTTTTCAAAGAAATCTGAAGTAATTTCTAGGCGATTTAAACACGAAGTAGCACAATATTTCCAAATGTCAAAATTTATTATTAGTGGTATCGGCCATGGCAATCGAAACTTGGTAGCAGAGTTAACATTTTTGGTCCAGAATTTTTTTTTTGTAAAATCAAATTTTTCAAAGAAATCTGAAGTAATTACTAGGCGATTTAAACACGAAGTAGCACAATATTTCCAAATGTCAAAATTTATTATTAGTGGTATCGGCCATGGCAATCGAATCGTGGTAGCAGAGTTAACATTTTTGGCCCAGAATTTTTTTTATGTAAAATCAAATTTTTCAAAGAAATCTGAAGTAATTACTAGCACAATATTTCCAAATGTCAAAATTTATTATTAGTGGTATCGGCCATGGCAATCGAAACGTGGTAGCAGAGTTAACATTTTTGGCCCAGAATTTTTTTTTTGTAAAATCAAATTTTTCAAAGAAATCTGAAGTAATAACCAGGCGATTTAAACACGAAGTAGCACAATATTTCCAAATGTCAAAATTTATTATTAGTGGTATCGGCCATGTCAATCGAAACGTGGCAGCAGAGTTAACATTTTTTGGCCCAATATTTTTTTTGGTTATTTTCGATTAAAATCAAATTTTTCAAATAAATCTGAAGTAATTACTAGGCGATTTAAACACGAAGTAGCACAATATTTCCAAATGTCAAAATTTATTATTAGTGGTATCGGCCATGGCAATCGAAACGTGGTAGCAGAGTTAACATTTTTGGCCCAGAATTTTTTTTTTGTAAAATCAAACTTTTCAAAGAAATCTGAAGTAATAACCAGGCGATTTAAACACGAAGTAGCACAATATTTCCAAATGTCAAAATTTATTATTAGTGGTATCGGCCATGGCAATCGAAACGTGGTAGCAGAGTTAACATTCTTGGCTCAAAATTTTTTTTTTTGTAAAATCAAATTTTTCAAAGAAATCTGAAGTAATTACTAGGCGATTTAAACGCGAAGTAGCACAATATTTCCAAATGTCAAAATTTATTATTAGTGGTATCGGCCATGGCAATCGAAAAATGGTAGCAGAGTTAACATTTTTGGTCCAGAATTTTTTTTGGTGTTTTTCAATTAAAATCAAATTTTTCAAAGAAATCTGAAGTAATTATTAGGCGATTTAAACACGAAGTAGCACAATATTTCCAAATGTCAAAATTTATTATTAGTAGTACCGGCCATGGCAATCGAAACGTGGTAGCAGAGTTAACATTTTTGGCCCAGAATTTTTTTTGGTGTTTTTCAATTAAAATCAAATTTTTCAAAGAAATCTGAAGTAATAACCAGGCGATTTAAACGCGAATTAGCACAATATTTCCATATGTCAAAATTTATTATTATTAGCATCGGTCATGGTAATCAAAACGTGGTAGCAGAGTTGACATTTTTCGCCCAGAATTTTTTTGGTGATTTTCTATTAAAATCAAATTTTTCAAAGAAATCTGAAGTAATAACCAGGCGATTTAAACACGAAGTAGCACAATATTTGCAAATGTCAAAATTTAGTATTAGTGGTATCAAAATCGAGACGTGGTAGCACTTTGGGAGAGATTTATAATTCAGAATATATGCCTGAGCCTAAACTTAAAATTTTATTGAAAATTTGACTCAATTTTACTATTTGACTTAGATTTAGATTCATACTTAAATTTAGATTTAGACCCAGACTTAAATCATAGCTTATACTCAAACATTGACTAGAAACAACAGCTTTTTTATAGGTTTTCGATGGTTTAAAACTTTTGCAAACTTAGCCTCGTCTCAAACTTAAATTGAGGCTTTAATTTAAACCTAGGGTATAAATCCAGTGAAGGAAAGGAGCTGATAAAGGGAAATTTAATTTAAAGTAGTCTGTCGATGGTTAAATGAAATGCAAACACTTAGCCTCACATATATTCAGAATTAAACTAAGACATATATACCCGTATTAGGGTGTATTACGTTGCTCCGAAATTATACACTTGGTTTCCGGACCGCTATTATTAAAATTATTCTTTAAATATTGTTACTATCCATCTTAATTAAGGACACAGCGCAGATAAAAAATAATAATTCTAATTGCTTCAAGGTCAATAAATTCGTTATTCACGTTTCGAATAATGCAAAATCAGATATTTAGGACCGGTTTTTAGTAGTATCCTCTATTATCACACTAACATTTTCCCTAGCCCCCTTATAGAACAATCAAGGGAGTTTGGTTAGATGTTCACTACAGAAATAGACTTGGTTACTGGACAATCCAACCAAATTTGTTTATTATTTTTACCCAGAATAATTTCAATGGACTTCATATTTCGTAATACATAGTAATAATTCCTAGCTGTCGTATTTTTTATTAATTGCTTCTCAAGGCATACATTTGTGTCAGTAGTCTTTATATTTTTGGGGATTCAGATTCAGACCAAGGGACGGACGCAACAAAATCAATGTTTTGAGAACCTATTGATTTAAGTCTGAAACAAAATATTTTTCACGATTACTTTCACGGTTACTTTTATGAAATTGCATCCAATGGTTAACATCATAAAAGTGCGTGTATTTCATGTTAAAATTGAATTAATTAGTAAAAATATTACCAACATATTGTTTTTCAATTTTTAGGTTCACATAAATTACTGCGGACTAAGGTATTTATAAAACATATTGGTCAAAAACAAAAAAATAATTCCTTAGAATACCGTTTACCAATCCCTGCTCAATTTTATTAATACTGTACATGTAACAAAATAAATACGAAAATTAAATTCATTTTATATTTTCTTTTTTACAATTTTCAATAACATAAAAGAAATCCAAATCTGAAGACAATATGAAATTAAAACAAACAAAAAACCCAAAAAGTAGGAAGATTTTAAACAAACTAAAGTACAATAGATGAATAGAAAACTAGAAAATAACGAACGAAAGAAAAAAGTTTTTCATTTTGGAAAATTTTATGAATTACTTTTGTTTTCCCAAAAACAGCAAAAAAAAAATTCAATTAAATAATAGAAATTCATTAAAATAAATTTGAGAAGCTTTTTTCTTGAGCTTTTTTGCCGTATGCTTTGTAATATGTTTATGCTTTATACTACATATATACATATCTTGTAAAATGAGAAAATAATTAAGAAATTAATGAGGATATTTAAAGTCTACATAATATAAAAGGTAAATATAAATGTATGTAACACACACACACACATACATAAACACAAAAAAACAGCAAAGAGAAGAAAATTATGTTAAAATTACTTTATGATTAAATAATGAAATAGAAGACTTTTGGTCTAAAAAAGACATAGGGTTCATCTTTTCTGCTCTATTTTAGGTAACCTCTTTTTTCTCTTTGTTGTTAGATAAAATGTAAGGATAAATTGGGTATGAAAAAAATGTTTAGAATTATTTATAAATTAGTTTAAACAGTAATGTTGATCCATCACTGGTTTGAAACTTATAGAAACAGCATCCCGATAGAATCGCCAGGTTATCCAGAGAAATCAGGTAGGAAAAAAACAGAATTTAACCAATCACTATGGATTACTGGTATTCGTAATAAGCTGCGTAAAAATTTTATTTTGAACATTAACTTATAAAAGCCGTGAAATTAAATTGTATGTGTAAAAATTAAAGTGGCGAAATTAAAAATGAAAAATTCACCTATAAATTTCATTTTCTTTATTAGTAATCTAACGAAATGGGGCCTACTTAAATTGAGATTCTCCTATTTTATAAGATCGCATTTTGCAATTCGTTTTGTAAATTAACCTTACTTTATTTGGAGAACAGTGAAAATATAATTAATCTGAACTGCAGCGGGCCTATAACAAGCGCGGATCCAGCTTTTTTGTTAGGGGGGCCATTTTTTAAATTTGTGGTAGAAATCAATAGTCGAAAAAGCAAATGTATTTAATATTGAAGGTTTTGTAAGAAATAGTATATTATTCAATTAGCATATAATGATAGCTGTTATTCATGAAGATGAAGTTTACCGACACGAGCCCATACGCGAGTGTCGTAAATCATCTGAGTGTAACAGCAATTATATGCGAGTAGAATACGATACTTTGTCCACGACCGACAAATAACATTGTATTTTATAATCAAATCCTTTAAATATCGCTAAAATAATTTTCTTCGACATTTTTATTTTCTTAAGCTTTAAAAAATTACTAAGCTCTGCAAACTATTTAAATATTTTAAAGAGCTTGGTATTCAATTTACATTAATATGATATGATAAAATCTGAAACCGAATTACTTAATGTTATTTAAGATGATTGTCTATATTCAAGTGTTCTACATTCAAAGAGCTCGCAAATCTCTGTAAACTATATTTAAGTATTTTGAGCTTAACTTTGGCCAGATTTGTTATGAAAATGAAGTGAGCTTCACGAGAATCTCGAAAATTTGATCTTTCAATAGATTTGACAACAACAACAACTCACATAGGATTTCTGGCATAACAAAAAATATTTTGTATTAGTACAATGAATTATTACAAAAATTGTTGAAACGAGTACTAATTATGATAATTTAATCGTTGCCTTTTTAAGATTTTTTTATGCTCTATAAGCTCTCAAATCATGAACTTTTATTTAGGCTAAATATTAGACAAAATATGTTACTAGCATGTATTTGATATTTCAATAAATCGACAACAACAACATCTGATATATGTATCATTTTCACAATAACAAAGTATCACACAGATTTATTGAATAATTTGAGTTTTTACAAAAATTCTAAATTGAATCTGAAACCGAAAAGATAATTTATTCGTTGTCTTTTTTAAATTATTAAAAGATCTAAAAACTCACAAATCTTTGTTTAATATTTAAATATTTTGGCTAGGCTATAAACAACATCTCTCATAAGATTTTGCCAACAAGAAATTATCACGTTCAACTAGTAAAGACATGAAAATTAAAAATAAAAACAAATTATTTAAGTGGTATGTCCATTACTAAATTATAAATTATAATAAAAATAAACACAATGGATTTCGAAACAACCTTTAATATTAAAGTGAGTTCCAAAAGGAAGAGTGACAGAGAGATAACTCACTATAAGAAAAAAAACCTCCGTCATTGCCTAAATGTAAACGTGATACTACCTTCGTATCGTTATAGTTGGATAACAGTTCGAGATATAAACCACATTAAATCGTATTTTAAAAAGTTGCCGATTAAATAAAAGAACATTCTTGTATTCTAAAATACACAACTAACTAAGTGATGGTGGGACTAAAAAATGGTGTACCAAAAATCAGTTTTAGAACCAGGAACAAGAAGTATAAAATAGTAGTTTGCCGTCAAACATTTCTACAAATTTTGGGCATATAAAAAGTTTTTGCAAGCGCCGCTTTCAAACTGTATTTCTTTCGAACGAAAACATACGTGGAAATAGATCAGCACAAAAATTGAACCTTTTCATTACCAACGGGCACCTTGTTGAAAGGTGCACGTCGGTAATGAATTTTGTTGAAAATCTAACAACAATAGAAAGTCATTATTGCAGAGACCGAAACATGATTCGACAATTCTTATCTTTGGAAATAAGTATCACGAAATTATGAAAGCAATTTTACAATTCTATAAAGGACAGTCCACCGTTTAAGTAGTAATTTTTTCAAAGCACTTTTAATCGCAATTTTAATATCAGTTTTGTAATACCAGCTAGCACTGCTTGTTCATAGAGCATTCAACTTAAACTTATGATTCAGCAAGCGAGTGGCACGGAAAAAGTAAATTTAATCATTGAAAAGTGAATCCACAAATTAAGATCGTCTGTATTCTACGACATCCTAAGAAAAAAAGTAGGAAACCCATTACAGGATGTAATCGCATTACCGGCATCTCAACAATATAATATCTACATATAATATTAGCCACCAATCCTATAATAAACCAACAATAATAATTGGACTTGCATGCATACTACACGGTAAATAAAAATTCACTAGATGTGAGCATACTACATATAGACAATCTAGTTGAATCAAGTAAAATTAAAAATACTAGATTTCTGGTTGTAATAAAATATGGCGATTTTACTTGAAATACCAATCTGTAGTACTGGAAACCAAGTAAACATTTCTACTTGATTTTACGAATGGAATTCCGGTAAAATTATGAGAAATACGGTTTTTTAGTTAGATTTCAAGTAAAATCGAATACTAGATTTTCTTGCAAAACTATAAGATTTCCTGTATTTATTCTACTAAAGTTCTAGTAAAATAACCGGAAAAAACTATTTACTTTAGCAGAATTCTAGTTTATCCTACGTCATCATTTTTTACTAGTTTATCCATTGATTATACTAGATTGCCGTCTAATTAAATTTCAAATAATAAAAAAACGTTTTTAGATTTTATTTTAATTATAGATATTTTTTATTCATAGAGATTTAAATGCAAAGTACAGTTTTTGCGGTTAACTAGTTTCTCAAAAAACCACTGTATAGTTGATATGAAATGAGCTATAAATCCCAGAAGTAGGTGTTCCTAGAAAGTCGATAAATTCTATGGATGGTACAATTGCTTCGCTGCGTAAGGGATCAATCTCCGATGGATAAGTAATACACGATAATTGTAGTGCCAATAAAATTTGTAGTCTATCCAGTTTTCTTACGTAGTCCTATTTTAATTTGCATCTCTGCAAAATCCGTATTATTTAGGCAAATAAATGCAGATTCATCGATTTGTTGGTCTATACAGTAAAATAAAAAAATTTAAAATAATATTTACACTCGCACACACACATACACACGCAAAACCATACTATCTATAATTAGTTTTCTATTTTAATACACTCAAACCTGTTTTTTTCTGTGGTGGATAGCTAGGGACCGAATAAAAACACGCTGAAAAAAAAATCGAAACTTCACAAGTATGTACCTACATATGCAATTTGATAATCAATTACATTTGGACATTTAGGTACCTTATGAAAGTTGATCAACATTTTTTTCCATCCGCATAGAAATAAAATAGCTAAACAAATACTCGCACAGAAAAAAATCGCATACAAGGAAGGACCGCACAAAAATAGGATTGAGTGTATTTTATATACTGCCATACTAAACATGTTTTACATAAATAAAAAAACGCATATTGAGAAAAACTTTAACTCTGTTTCGAAACTAGTGTACCTTGTATTAAAAACGAAAACGTTTTTTATGACGCGTTTCTGGATTTAGTTTCAATTAATTTTTATAATTTTTGTTGATAAAGCTTATTTCAGCTATTGATTGGCATCAATAATTCAATTTAGCCAAAAATTTAGTTATGTAAATTATGTTTAATTATGTACGGTAGCATATCTGTTGCATAAAATATTAAAACTACATGTTTGTAATATTTCAATACTCACTTAGCACTCAGTCAATCACAATTTATAAACTTATATTTTTATTGTTTCAACTTTTTTTTTATTTCACCATAACACACCACGAAATTCAACATCTTACTGATACTGAATATTAGATGACAAAAATGAAATTAATACGCGAGCAAACGGCTAAATTTAATAGAATTCTAGTAATATTTTAATGTAGGTTAAAATTGACTAGAATATTACTAGAATCTCTTTAATTTACTAGAAATTCATTGTTGCTTGTAACAGGAATTATCTTGTATTTAAGTTAATTTAACTAGAATTTTGTTAGATTTCAGGTAACTACATTAAAAAATATGGCGACGCAAAAATTCAACTGGAATTCAAGTAATTTTTATTATTACTGGAAATCTGGTAATTAAATTTACGTGATTTTCATTTAATTTACCAGATATTCCGTTTTAGAAAGTAAAACTAACCATCCAGTATTTTTCTAGTAATTTTTTTTGCTAGATTCTCACTAGAATTCCAGTATAATTTAAAATATTACTGGAAATTAACTAGAAAATAGTTCAAATCTGGTTTTGATTGCAATTTTACTAGAAATCGGTTAAATTCATTTTTAAATTTTACTAGAAAATTCATTTTTCTTGATTTTTAACTAGAAATTCACTGGATTTTCACTAGAATTTGCAAAACCAGAAAATCAAGTATGCAATTACCGGATTTTGTAATGAGCGTGTACTTTATATACATCCAAACAAAATCATTTTCATTGATTCATACGCAAAAAAAAATTTTGAACATAGTTATCCGATTCATTAGTATTTGTGATGAGAAAATTTTAGGTAACGTTTATGTTTGTTGTAATATAAAATCAAGGAAAATTACACTACCCTGCAAAATTTTAGTAATTTGGTGCCCCTGGACAATGAATAATTGTTTCCGAAGTAATTTTCCACGCTGAATCCGAATATGGGCTCAGAATTGCTCTATCACGTCAGGTTTATGAGATATTCTAATCTAAAAGCGCAAAAAACAATGTTTCTTGACATTTTTGAGGTTATCTAACACCGCGATTTTTTTTTTCCTTCCAAAAGTCCATGTATGGGATCTAATAATACAAGTCTTCTTCTTTCAAATGCCTTTGAGTTTACTCAAATACGTTTTTTTTCGCTGAGATATCGCATTTTCAAAATTGCTTGTTCGTGAATTTATCGGTATACTGTATAATACACTACCTTCTATACCTACGGTATAAAATTTTCGTATACCGAAAAATTCACGAACATCCAATTTTAATAATGCGATATCTCGGCAAAAAAGAAGATATTTGAGCAAACTCAAAGGCATTTGAAATAAGACGACTTGTACTATAAATAAGATCCCACACATGGACTTTTGAAGAAAAAAAAAAAATCGCGGTGCTAGGTAACCTCAAATATGTCAAAAAACAGTGTTTTTTGCACTATTAGGTTAGAATATCTCATAAACCTGACGTGATAGAGCAATTCTGAGCCCATATTCGGATTCAGCGTGAAAAATTACTTCAGAAACAACTATTCATTGTCCAGGGGCAAAAGTTTGCAGGGTAGTGTTATTTTTTTAAATTTTCTTTTTGTCTTATTTAATTCAATTACAAATAACGTTTTATTTGATATAAATTTCATAAATAAATTCATAACTGTAATGCAAATAAATTCAATCAAACTTGATTCAATAGTATTTGTGATTCATATTTTTGATTCATAAGTATTTGTGATATGCAGAAAAATTTAAAAATAATTAGTAAATCAATTATTTTTAAAATTATTTTTGACTAATTAAATAGTGATTAAGTTACTTATAATTTGTGGTGTGAACCATTGGAACATTTTTATTACGTCTCCATCACGTCTCGGAAGTGGCCAAAAATTGTGTTCATAAAATCGCAGGGAATCTTATCCCACAAGGTTTTATAAGCACCCCATTATAAATGTTTGGTCTTGGAAGATTGCGGGTATCCTCCGCCTTCATTTAAACCCTCGCAAGGCCAAATAAAAACTTTGCCTTGGCCTAGGCAACTAATTATGTTCAATATTTTTATAAAATGTCGTGGCAAATTATACTTCATGTGTGTGACAGCATTATTGCGCTGAAGAGCAAATTGAGGCTCGACTGTTTTTCATCAACCGGGAATACTGCCTCATTCATAAACCGAAATTGAACATTGACCTTGAAGTGTTGTAATTTATACAGCACATTTTTTTTTTATTTCTTCCGCAAGAGATGCTAACGGGAGAATTAATCACCGTATTTGATATTCTCTGTAGTACCAACATTTTTTTTCTCCATATTTTCTAATTAATGCCAAAACGCACTAATTTGGACATAACAAGGTTCTCCAGAGTTCAATTGGCAATCCAATATAATTACGTTTACATTTTGTTTCCTCACAGTAGATCATATTCTGGTTGGCTATGTGTTCTATAAGCTACAACTCTTCAAGGCCAATGTTCAATTTCGGTTTATTGAATGATGTAGCATTCTTATTTGTTGAAAAATTAGTCAGGCCTAAATTTGCTCTTCAGCACAATACCGCTCCCATACACAAGAAGTATCATTGCTTCGAAATTAAATAAAAATATTGAACATAAATGGTTGCTTAGGCCAAGGCAGAGTTTTTATTTGGCCTTGCTGGGGTTTTAATGAAATCGGAAGGTACTCGCAATCTAGCAAGACCAAACATTTATAATGAGGTGCTTTTAGAACCTTGTGGGATAAGATTCCCTGCGATTTTATGAACAAAATTATTGGTCACTTCCGAGACGTGAAGGAGACGTAATAAAAATGTTCCAATGGTTCACAAATTATATGTGACTTAATCACTATTTAATTAGTCAAAAATATTTATAAAAATAATTGATTTACTAATTATTTTTAAATTTTTCTGCATATCACAAATACTTATGAATCAAGTTTAATTGAATTTCTTTGCATTACAGTTATGAATTTATTTATGAAATTTATATCAAATAAAACGTTATTTATAATTGAATTAAATAAGACAAAAAGAAATTCAAAAAAATAATTTTCCTTGGTTTTATATTACAACAAACATAAACGTTACCTAAAATTTTCTCATCATAAATACTAATGAATCGTATAGTATTCTATTATGTACTTTTATTGTTTTTGTTCGTTACGTGAATGTATTGCAGAGGAAATCTATACGCGTCTATAACTTTGGAGTCCGACCACCTAAAGATCTTAGCCCGATTTTTTGTTACCTAATCAAGGTCTATAAGACTGTTTTTATTTCACGAAAATCGGATAAGTACTTTTCGACTTAATACTTGTTAACAGATATCAACAGCGGGGATATAAGGCATCTCTCTCGATCTAGCGCTTTGCTTGAGTTGAGATGCCTAAAATGATCCGAAAATGTTAAAGCTGTCTTAATATTTCCGGCAATTGTATATTTACAATTTCACTACATATTTAACCAGACCCACGAAAATATGTTTATTTATTTGTGAAAAAACTAGCCCCTCTAACGGAGCAAACCAATTAGTTTCCGCGTTATATCATTGCTTGACTTAAAATACTATTGTTAATAATGAAATTAAAATTGTCCAACTGATCGCCGATGGCTATGGGGGCCAAAATAAAAATTCACCGGTAATCGTAACGATTTTGCACTGAGTCGTCCATTAAGCCTCGCACACTGCGAAGCAAGTTGAACTTATGCTTCCTGTTGGTGGGCACTCATACCGACATTCCGACCGTGTTTTTGTAAGAATAGCAAATATGCAATATCGATCTGTGACAAAACTCAGTCAAAACGAAGCAAAAATGTTCAATTGGATGAGGACCAAACTATCGGGTAAATATCGGGGCATATGTAACATAAATTCAGCTGTTCAGGGAAGAGAAAAATTGAGATTAAACCACCCAAGTAGCAATCTGAAACCATAGTTTTAAAAAAACCATAAAATTGGGTTCATATTGGTTTTATTGTAACTAGTTATTTTAATACGGTTTCTAAATGTTTTAAATTTGGATTATTCGAAATGAGTTATAGAGGTTTTTTTGTATCCAAATTATAACTAATTAGATTTTGTAAAAACGAGAAAGAAACGGATTCTTTCTTCTTTATGATTTTAATTTGGATTATTTGGAACGTATTCTACATGTTTTTATGTAACCAAATGTTAACTAATTAGTTTTTATAAAACGTATCTAAAACGAGTCTGAAAAGTTCCTGAAAATCATGTGTTAATTTATGGCGTTTAAATTTTGTGTTTTCATACATACATGCATAATCTATGTACGAAAAAATACAATTTCAGTCCATAAAAATATAGTTTTGAATTCAATATCAGAATTGCATTATTTTCTCCAATGTACGGAATTCGATTCGCTTATGTAAATATTTGTATCATTAACTATTCAAATCATATTGGAGCGCATATTTTGCAAAAACAGGTCTACACAAAACATAATGTTGTCTAAATATTAGAAACGGAGCATGGAATGAAGGAAAGTGTGATGCAAGTTGCTTTGATAAAAAAAAAAAAATAACATTCTTGTTTAGATTAAATTTATCATAACTGATTAAATTCATCTTAACTGAATAAAAACTAGAAAACAGATCGCTTTTACAATTATTTGCCTACTGGGCTTGTCTACAGGGAAACGAAAATAAATGTAAAAAGTTTAATGATTTTTACTCGCACTGTCAATCACAAATCTCGTTTGAGTAAGTATACATATTATCTCTGTGTCAAAACAATTTCTTGTGTTTAAATTTTTTAGTATTAATTTAACTTTATTTAATAATACAAATAACCATATCGTAATATTTAAATTATTCAAATAATTATTTAAAAAAAAAAATCGAGGTTTTAATTTTTTACAAACAAAAAAAAAACAATTTTGAGGTTATGTAAATGTTGGGTAGTGCGCTTGTTAAAATATTTTGTGAAAAAATAAAATTTCATTAAAAAATGCCACGGCGATCCATTTTCAAACACATTAACCCACGCACTTACAGGCGTAGAGCTCGAGCATTGTTTAGTGATTACATGGCACATATTGAATCTCCAAACGAGCGTGCCAATTCTGAATCAATTTCCAGTGATGCTTTGATGGTGAATGAGGTAGAAAATAATTTGTCCAGTGATGTACCTTTAAATACAGGTGTAGTGGACTGCCCGTCACAAATTTCAAGTTTGCATGAATTGAAAATTGGTAATTATTCTACCGATGAGAATATTTCTAGTGCCAATAGAGTAAATATTGAGTGCATTTCTGAAGATTCAACTACTGCGGAAATATTCGACCATAATCTTGATGTGCCCTCGGTTTCGTTTATGGAACAAATTTCCGATAATGACATTGATGCGTCATCATTTTCTTTTACAGAAAATATCCAACAATGGGCCATCGAACATAAAATAACTCATTGTGCATTAAATGATTTGTTAAAATTACTAAAATCGAGTGGACACTCAGAACTTCCTCTCGATTCTAGAACAATTTTAAAAACATCTAGAATCATAGGATCAATAAGTACAGTTGACCCAGGCTATTATTGGCATTTTGGTATTGGAAAAGCATTAAAATATTTGTACTCGATTGATTGGCCAAAAGAGTTGACTATATTTGTCAATATTGATGGTCTCCCGATCAGTAACAGCTCAAGAAGTCAATTTTGGCCAATTTTGGGTTTGGTTCCTATCATTACTAAAGTCCCTTTTGTAATTGGAGTTTACAGAGGTACTGCAAAACCCAAGGATTGTCATCTGTATTTAAACGACTTTGTTAGAGAATTGGATCATTTAATGACAGCAGGTCTTATCATAAACAGTAATACTTATAACATAAAACGTGTAGCATTTGTGTGTGATGTACCGGCAAAAGCATACGTAACTTGCTGTAAAGGGCATAATGCTTATTTCGGCTGTGAATTCTGTGAAGTCGAAGGTGAATATTGTAATAGAAATCATCGTATGGGATATCCAACCCGTTCTGCTAGGTTAAGAACTGATGCATCTTTCAGAAATCGTATGCAAGAAGAGCATCATACTGGAACTTCTCCTCTTGAGAAGTTATCTATAGATATGGTGAGAAGCTTCCCGCAAGATTACATGCATGGTATATGTCTTGGTGTTGTTAAAAAAACCGTTTTAAGTTGGCTTAAAGATCGTTTTAACCTCAAAATCAGACTTCCAGCTGCTAAAATAGCATTAATATCTGAGCGTTTATTAACCTATAAAATTACTCAACCCAAAGAATTCAACCGTAAATTCAGATCGTTAGACGAAATTCATAACTGGAAAGCAACTGAATTTCGAACTTTTCTTTTATATGCTGTGCCTTTTGCCCTTCAGGGAATAGTTAGTGACGCAGTTTACAAGCACATGCTAACATTTCACTGTGCCACAATTATATTACTGAATGAGAAATATGCAAGCAATTGGCATTTGGCTAAAGTTATGCTCGAACACTTTGTAGAGCAGTATGCCATACTTTATGGTGAAGATTCAGTATCCCATAATATTCATAATCTCATACATTTACATGACGATGTAATTCAGTTTGGCCCTCTCGACAATTTTAGTGCCTTTACATTTGAAAATAAGCTAGGAGTTTTAAAGAGATTATTAAGGTCGGGGTACAAACCGCTAGAGCAATTAGCAAAAAGGATTTCTGAGCAAATAGAATCGCCAAATTATAGTCCAAATCAAATGCAACAGTCTCCATTCACGTCATTAAAAAGTAAAATTTTAAATACGAATAATTATAAAGAAATTGTGTTAAGGCTGTATGGTACTCATTTTACCAAAATAAGGGTATCGTAAAAATCAATTTGTGGCTACAAATATTTATCAATTCACAAATTTTTTTTTTATTGATAAAGCTTAAGGTATTTTTGAGGGATTAATACAGGATTATTTCAAAATTATTTATAGTTTATCCGTAATAAAAATTCAAAGTTGACGTAATTTTGGATAATGGTGCTTACGGAAAATTCAAATTTCTTAAGTTTTTCTCGCTAAACCATGTATATCTTTTATATTGACCTATGCAGAAAGATATTTTTGAGGGATTAATTCACGATTATAAAGATTAATAATAAAATAAGAAAGATATAATCAAAATACTAAGAATATCGATATATTTATCGATACGAAAAAATTCAGTATCGATAAATATATTTTTTTTTGTCAAAAATGGGTATGACCTCGGCTAATTTTTGATTTCCTTTTACTCTACGAGATGGCTAACCCCAAAAAATGGTGAATGTCCAGGATCTTATCGTTTTATAATAAATTATACATTTTAACATACTGAGTTGCCATAGAAACAACGAAAATGAATAACCGAAATAGTATATGATTTTATTCTGGAAAAAAGGGAAATAAGACAAGTCGACATACAGTTATATTTATTTTACATCAAAATAAAACAAAAATACAAAACGATATTTTTCTTTATTATAGACACAGTTTAGACGCATTTTTGGACATTTAAATATCGATACCAAAACAGAAATTTTTTTTGAGTACCATACAGCCTTAAGGGATTTTATTCTAAACGACTCATTTGCAAATAAATGGTTTTTATCAGTTGATCTGGAAATTTTTGCTATGAAATATGCAACTTCACAAAACAACCAATTACAGATCTTTGGGCAAAAAATTATTGATAAATCAGATTATTACGAAACGCCTTTGAAATCATCCCTTCTGAATATTTATAAAGCTGATTTAAAGTTTCATACTCCTGTTTGGTTACCAATAGAAAATATAAAGGGCAAAATGTTTTCTATAAAACTGCATGAAGATACTTTTGCATTTTTGCCTCTTATACATTCTAATAACTAGAATGTTCAATTTAATTTTTTTTTTTTAAGACAAATCATGTATTGTGTAGTAGAGACGGTCGAAAACGAAAACGAAAAAAACTGTATGGCTGTACCGAAATGCTGGGTAATGAATCACCAGCTCTTCTATCCAGCACAAAGTAAAGAGATAGCACGTGCGCGAAAAAAATGTACTCCACCTGGTTCGGATTGGCTTACAATGTCTTGTAAAATTTTATGCGACAATATAGGTAAGATTGGTTTTAAACATTTTATATATAAACATGTGACTAAACTGAATATGTTTATATTTTATAGAATCATTAAAAAATGCCCTGGAACAAGAGCGTGAGTTTGCATTGGTTACATGTAGCGAAAGTGAAACACATAATGATATAATAGACACAAGCAATAATATCGAGCCATTGAACTTGAATTCACTGTTTGAGCTTGGGCAACAAAAACTACATGCTGAGAATTCAATAAATGGTTCTAAATGCCACCAATCTACAAGCAACTCAATTGAGTTTGATGTTGTCGCTACTGACGCGCCATCTAAATGCGTCACAAATAGACATCCTTTCATAAATCGGCATCATTCATCAGCATCATCTATCCACATACAATCACGAGGGCAAGGTGATACGAATCCTGAATTTGCGCAACCTACAGGTATTAATTTAAATTGATTAAAACTGATATTGTTTAAAACACATTTAACTTAACTTTGTTTATTTCATTGCTAGCCGATTATTATTATAATCAACCATCATATATATACGATCATGGCTATAACAATTTGAGCCTCAAGCTGGACCAAGCGTTACAACTCATTCAGGATCAAACTGCAAGGATTGTCAAAAACCAAGCAGATTTGAAAGCAGCGATTGACGTGATCGCTGAAAAGATCCCTGCTGCAAATTTAGTATCAGCGAGCTTTGATATTAAGCCAAATGAAATTGATCTTCCAATCAGGTCGTTGGAACAATTAGAGAGTTGCGAGCTTAAACTGAAAGCTAGTCCAGAGTTTAAAAGCCGAATGGTAAGTTTTAAAACAATAATTTATAACTGAAATAATTAACTGTTATTTTTTTTACTATTTAATGTTATCTGTTGCTTGATTTTTGAAATAATTTTTTTTTCAATTAAAAGAAATAATTGAATTGATATTTTTTTTTTTACGTATTGTTTTAATATGTAAAAAAAATCAAGTTTACTGTGATGATTTATATAAAAGTAATGACACCAGCCGAAATTCGAAAACTATCGACATAGTAACTTTTATGGTAATTTTTAAATAGAAGAACTTGACGGAGTTACCTTTTCTTAAATTTTTCAAAAATTACTAAAATATTTTTTTCATTTAAGTTCTTCTGTTGAAAACCAAAAAAGATATTTTAGATAGTTTTCGAGTATGCAGTATAAATTCGTCCAGTAAAATTAGAATGTTCTCAGCCTGTTTACACTTGCTTTCTTGTGAAGCCGTCTCACCCTCGTCTCTTTCCTCTTTATCAACAAACTCAAGCAAGCTGTTAAAAATTGATAAGGCTGTGCATGCACGTTGTATGGATGCAATTTGGTCGGATGAATAATGAAAAATTTAGGTGTTTAGTTGTCGCTAAATCTTCATTGTTTTAAAAAAAAATTATAGTAAAAACCAGCATACATATTTACAATATTTATTTGCGATAAAAAATATTTATACAAACAGTTTGAATTTTAATTGTAAATTTCCCAAATAGTACAACATCAATTATTTGCTTTGTACAAATCGATAAAAGATTTAGCTAAATTTAAAAAAATTGATTTACGTAAATAAAATCTAATTTTAAGTTATAATACCTACCACTAGAAACCGATTCATATGAAATACACCAAACAAAAATTTATTCAAAAACTAACCTTTGTCTGTTGCTTTACGAATTAATAAATCGAAGTTATTGTAAAATATTTTTTTTGGCTCTTTTATTCGTGAAGAAAGATTAGGTTTAGTTTAGGATTTAAGTCTTATCGAAAGCAACAGGCGAAGATTTATTTTTAATTTAATTTTTGTTTGATGTATACGAAGAGATTTGGAGAGACAAGTGATCCGGTTGGCATGGAACGTCCCATATTTATAACTAAAAATCGAATTTAATTTATTATACTTAAATCAAAACTTTCCTCGATTTAGCTAGAACTTTTTGAACAGTAATGGTGGATTCAGCGAGAAAAATTTGCTAGCTCGTGATCACGAATTATTGAAATTTTGTCATATATTTTACCCACTCCAATTTTTTTTACATTTTTAAAAGAGCAACCATAAGAGCAACCATAAGTGTACAATTTTATTCTTGTGAAGAGAGAAATGAACACTATCGAATATGGAAAAAGTGATGTTCTTAGAACATCTCATCAAAGGTCTTGGGTCGGCTTTGAAATGAAATTTTGATTCAATTCAAGCCGCTTTAACTGACCGAGCCTATAATTGCTTGTTAAAATTTGAGCATTTAGTTAATTTTACATCTTCTATTTAAAAATATTAATTTCTTTTTTTTTATTATTTTATTTTTAGGTTACGTATATGTCAACTTTCGGGGGACCGAATCCAAATGGATGTGCCCGCAATATTATGAGGCAATTGGTTGCCGACGATGTCCTTGTGTCGTATACATGGGGTGGAACCAACTTGAAAAAGCCGTTTCTACCATTTCAGGAAATTCATTATATCATTATGATGGGTGTTAAAAAAAAATACACAGACTACACAGACCATGAAAATAAAAAATTTATAAAAGAATACTTAAAATCAGCACCTACCCGTTTGTCACGAGTAGCCGAAAAACGTTCTTCAGTTAAATAAAAAGGAAAATAATTTTTTTTTTTTTTTTTTTTTTTTTTTTCATTTTATTTTATTACAACTGAGACTGCGCTCATCTAGCAATTTTTCTTTCAAATACAAATTTTTATATATCTAGTAAAATTCACGTTTGTTGGGGTGTAACCCACTGGTTAGCCCCGTAATCAATTAAACCTATTTACTAATTTTAGTTTGGTAAGTTCACTAGGTCAAGTGGCCTCGTTCTTTGGAGTCTTCTTTCAACGACAGGGTTATCTATCATATGGCGAATATAGGGGTTTCCATGTTCCTGGAGCCTTATTTCGTGTTTTGCGGCATGCATTTTTATTTCCTCTTTGATGTATTCCATCCGTAGGTCCCTGTGAAGGTCTTCATTTCTTGCGTACCACGGAGCATTGACGATGCTACGAAGAACCTTGTTTTGAAACGTCTGTATCATTTTGGCGTTTGTTTGCTTGGTACATCCCCAGAGTTGTATACCGTAGGTCCATATCGGCTTCAAAATTTGCCGATATAGCAGCAGCTTATTGTGAATTGTAAGCTCAGAGCCTCTACCTATGAGCCAATACATTTTTCTGAACTTTATGTTAAGTTCTTCTTTTTTCTTTTTGACATGCTCTCTCCATTTAAGCTTGGCATCGAGGGTCATGCCAAGGTATTTAGCTGTATTTGCATATGGCACGAGTCGCGAGTCAATTTCTATAGGTAGATGGTAAGCCTTTTGATAAGTAAAGTTAATATGCGTGGATTTTGTCTCATTAAGTTTGATTCGCCAACGCTTTGTCCAGTTACAAACCGCATTGGTCATCCTCTGGAGTTTGCTCGTTGCATCAGCGACATTATTTCCAACTGCCATAATTGCTGTGTCATCTGCAAAGGTGGCTATGGTTCCTTCATTTGTGGTTGGTATGTCCCTTGTATATAGTAAATACAGGATTGGTCCTAAGACACTCCCCTGCGGGACACCGGCAGAGATTTTCTTTAGCTCAGAGTATTCATCCTCATATTTCACTCGAAAGTGTCTATTGGATAAATAAGATCTTAGTATGGCATAGAATTGTCTCGGTAGATCTCTATGCAGCTTGTATTCCAGACCACTGTGCCAGACTTTATCGAATGCTTGCGCGACGTCCAGGAATATGCTTGAGCATACTTTTTTACGTTCTAACGTTCTTTCAATTATGTTGGTGATTCTATGGACCTGTTCAATTGTAGAATGCTTTTCTCTGAATCCAAATTGATGTGGAGGAATTAGTTGTCGGTCCTCAATTATTGGTTTAAGTCTCTTTAGTAATAATTTTTCAAAGAGTTTTGACATGATTGGCAGCAGAGAAATTGGCCTGTATGATTTTTTATCGTTAGGTGGTTTATCAGGTTTTGGTATCATGATTACTTCTGCTACTTTCCATTGATTCGGAACATATTTTAACCGAAAGCTCGCATTGATTATGTGTAGTAGCTTACGAAATCCTTTGTTAGGTAGAGCTTTGATAATTTGGCAAGTAATCAAATCATACCCTGGGGCTTTTTTAACATTCATGTTACTTTTCACTTCTTCTTTTAATTCTTTGAGAGTTACTGGCCGTATTTCAAACTCATCCAGCTTGTGAATAGATATTATATTTTCATTGGCAGTTTGTCTTGGTAGTGGTTGGAAGGTTTCCTGGAGATACTCCGCAAATAGATCAGCCTTCTCTTTGTGGCCTCTTGCCCAGGTTCCATCATCCTTTTTAAGTGGAGGCACTTGTATTTTGGGTCTTTTGAGTCCCTTCGTCGCCTTCCACAGTGAGTAATCAGAATTTTTTTCATCAGTTAGGCTAACTAGATATCTGTTGATTGATTCATTTTTAACTTCTTTAAGAAGGGATTTGAGGCTGTTACATAAATTGTTAAGAATTGTTTTGTTCTCCGGTGTTCGATTAATTTGCCAGGTTTTACGAGCTCGTCGTTTTTCTCTTACCAACTCTCTAACTTCCATTGGGTAGGATATGTTAAGCGTCTTCTTATTTTGTAAAATGGGAGTGCTTGCCAATGCAGCATAGTGAATTATTTCATTGAGTTTCTCCAATTCGTCTTCCAACTGTCGAGAATTTCTTATCGGTACCTGGAGATTGATTTTGTCCTCCATTATTTCACGAAAGAGATCCCAGTTTGTTTTTGAATTTGTTAATCTGAGTGCACTTTCCCTTTGAATTACAGTTTCACTGACTGTCATGATAACCGGTGAGTGATCCGATACTAGAGAATTGCTGTTTTCAATGTGAATATAGTTCTGAGATATACCTCTTGCTACATAAAAGTCGATTAGGTCCGGTATCTTAGCTTCGTCACTGGGCCAGTATGTTGGGGAACCACCAGAGTAAAATTCACATTTTGATGTCTGGGCTGCTTGAAACAATTCTTTACCCTTTGACGTCGTAAGTCTAGATCCCCAATAGGTGTTTTTTGCATTAAAGTCTCCTCCAATAATAAAATCACGTCCTAATGATTTAAATAGTTTAATGTAGTCCTCCCTTTTCAAGTTATGCCGGGGAGGACAGTATATTGCGGAGACAGTAAGCTGTCTGTGAAAGGAAAATAATAGTTATTTAATTAATAAACATTTTTGAGGGAATATGATTTAATTAATATGAATTTTATAAAAATTAATTAATATGTATAGTATGTATATGTTCGTGTGCTTTATTTTAGTACACTATAAATTAAATAGTGGAAATGAATCTATTAATAAATAAATTTACTTCTGTATATTGAAGCCAAGCAGAGTCCTGTGTGTTTTATTAATTAAAAATATGGTGGTCAGTCATGAATAGGAAACTTCCATTTTTGGTATTTGGTTTTGTTTTTTTCATACCAATTAAAAATGGATTTTTTTTTGTATTTCTGGTACTTTTTAGTTTATTGCAAACCGGAAAAAATTGAATTTTTTGCTTGAATATTGATACTTTTAAGTTTTCTTCAAACCGGCTAAAAACGAATTTATTCAGTTTTTTTGGTACTTTATAGTTCTTTGCAAACAGGTTAAAAATGGTATTTTTTTTATATTATTGGTACTTTTTAGTTTTTTGCAAAACCGGTTAAAAATAATTTTTTTCCGGTTTTTTAGTTTCCGTGTTATTAAAACTAAAATAAACTAGTTCTTGCACAGTTTCAAAAAAACTGATTGGTATTTTAACAACAAAACAAACAACGCTTTTAAACGGTAACAAAAATTTTGGATTTTTTGAAACTAACTAAAATAAGATCCAAGTTAGTGTAAATAAAACGTACTGGTTTCAAAAAACGCGGCCAAAACTGGGGTCAGCGACGGTTTTGTACTGTGTCAGAACCGTATCTGAAACAATTTTTGAAACTTTTTGGTTTTGAACCCTAAGTTTCGGATCGATTCCAAAACCTATTTGAAACCAAAAATTGCTACTTGGGCAAAACCATCGGCAAAAAAGGAAAACTAAATGACATTCAAAGACTCTTAAAAAATCATTTTGGTGAAAGGTGGGTCATTGACGCTCGAAGTGTTTTTGTTGTCTTCTTCGAGAATTTAATTTGATTTATTTTGGTGTGAAGGGTTACATGGTATATATTTTATATATTATGTATATACATATTTACATACTATGTACTTTAATTTAATTTAATTTAAATTAATAATTAGAAGATTAGCGTAAAGTTTCGCTTAAATTAAATATATCGGGTGTGATTTTGTTTAATTAATTTCATGTGCAGGGAATATAATATTAAATGAGTGATTTCAAATTCGGAATACAACGTAATATGGATGCCGTTATTCCTTGTGGCCACAGAATTATATGTTGGGTTGCATGGATTTTTCGATGGATTAAATTTGTTGAAGAATATCGTTAGTATTTTGGATGTATTGCTCGTTCTTCATAGGAAGAATTTTCACTGGTTTTGTGTTGTAACTACCTAAACGTCATATTTGTATGAATAGTTTGTTCGTTTTTTTTTCTATACAAGGACATCGAGCACGATCATGTTGTTATTGTTTCTCCTTTATCCAAATATTTGTAAGTGCTTTGTAGTTGAATAAGAGAAGTACTAACACGAAATACTCACAAGTAAAAGTATGTTTGGACATGGATTGGAAACAATTTTGATGAAATTCGTTGACAGAATATAATTCGAAGTTAGGGATTTGAAATTTGAAATTTGCAATTTGTAATTTGAAATTTTGAGTTTGGGGTTTGAAATTTGAATTTTGGAATTTGAAATTTGAAGTTTAAAATTTAAAATTTAGAATATAAAATTTGGAATTTAACATTTTGAATTTGAGATTTGAAATTTGGAATTTCAAATTTCAAATTTAGAATTTGTATTTTAAAATTTTAAATTTGGAATATAAGGTTTGCAATTTGGATTTTGAAATTTTCAATTTGAAGTTTAAAATTTGAAATTTGACGTTTGAAATTTGGAATTTCTAGTTTGAAATTTGGAATTTTAAATTTGAAATTAAAAGTTTAAGATTTAAAATTTAAAAATTAGAAATTTGGAATTTAGAATTTGAAATTTGAAATTAAAATTTTAAATTTGGAATTTGAAACTTAAAATTTAAGATTTAAAATTTAAAAATTAAGAATTTGGAATTAGCAATTGTAATTTAAAATTAATTTAGAATTTGGAGTCTCAGGTTAGAAGTTTAAAATTTAAAATTTATTTTTTTAACAGTCCAAGTTGAAGAGTTTGTGGATTTAAATAGTTTGTTCATAACATTGTTGGTTGGGGCAAGGTTAATAAAGTTTCAGGTTTCTGGATTGAAATGATTCTGAATTTAAATTTATATTTCTTCTGTTAGCGGGAATTTTGTTTAGTTGATTGTGCGTTTAAAATGAAAATTAAATTTATGAGCCAAATCATATATTTGTGCTAATTGTTTGTCATATACGGTACTAATAAGAATATACTATTGCGGATACTCAAATTATTTAATTTAATTTAGTATGGACAACTTAAATGAGTTTCAGATTTTATTTAAATTATTTGCCAGTGGGGTTTTAAGCAGAATAACCATAAGCAATTATTTATTTTATTTTCTAGAGTCAGTAGCTATCGATTTGGAAATGAAATGTTATTGGGTTTCAGATTTTTAGTTATTGATTTTAGAATTTTAGTTTTAAATATTAAAAAGGAAACTTAATATTTAATATTCATAACAGCACAGAACGCGATTCAGAAGTTGTTATTGCCAGCGGGAATGAAGAATTTCTTCAACACGCAGATACTACTGTTTAAAACAAGTAGCTTTTATTATTAGTGTATTGTTTATTATTAAGTCAATGAACTTTACGCTTTTTTTGTATAATTTTTATGTGATATTTAAAAAAATTATGTAAATTATATTAATTATTAATAAAAGCTGATACAATTGTTTGCTAGCAAAATGTTGTATTATTTGCAAAATTTGCCATAAAAAAAATTGTGAAATATTAAAACTGCCCACATTTAAAATTTATGATTAAACTGGCCATATTGCAAGTATTATTGCTTTTATGGATTTAAGTATCGATGTTTAATTACGTAATTATGAGACGTAAATTAGAAATTTACTAAATTTAGAAAATGTTGTATGGCGAATTTTTAAATGAAGGCCTCATTTCAATATATAGACTTAACAACAACAATGTCTCACATACGATTTTTAGTATAACAAAAATCACACAGGTTTATTCAAAAATTTGGCATTGATACAATGTATTTTTACAGAAATTCTAGAATCTGAAACCGGTAGGATTCTGGCAACAACAAAAGATCATATTGTTTATTGAAAAATTAGGTATGAAATGTTTATGTAAAAAAACCTAGAATCTGGAACCGAATTGCATAAAGTGAAGATAATTCAATCGTGCTCCGTTTAAATTATTCTAAGCTTTAAAAGCTCACAAATTTCTGTAAACTTTTAAAATATTTACAGTATGATGAACTTTGGCCAAATAGAAATTGCAGTATTTGGTATTTCAATAAATTTGACCGAAACATAATCTCACATAAAATTTGCACAATAACGAAATATCACACAAATATTGAGTTTATTGCAAAATATGTGTTTTACAAAAATTTTAGAGTCTGAAACTGAATTACATAAAGTGCTATTTAGGATAGTTTAATCATTAACTTTTTTAGATTATCCTAAGCTCGAGAGCTCAAAAGTAATTATAGCGTATTTAAATATATTAAATAGGCTAAAACTTGATTAAACCAGAGCCTACTGTATAAATAAGAGCCTCCAGTATCGACTGTATTTTTTACTAAGCTTAAAATAAGGTACAAACAAATTTTTCGTTACTATATGAAATTATATGGAGAAACGGTTATTCTCATTTGCAGTTTTATTTTATTATAAATGTCAGTTTTTATTTTGTTTTTATATGAAAATGTTCATGAAACATGTAATATTATTTTATTGAAAATCGAGTCATGAAAATGCGATGCTAACTATAAGTTTATTTCGGTAGTTATAGGACCAAGTGGTCATACCGGCGATAGTACAGTATTTCGAAATAGCAGTTTTGGCAGGGCATTGATAGATGGTGGTACAAATTTTTGTCTTCCCACTCCAGATAACTTGCCTGGCACAGACATCGTGGTATCATTTGTGGTTGTGGGAGATGAATTATTTCCATTGCTTGCAAACCTAATGAGGCCTTTTCCAGGTCGGAGTACGTCTGTCTTATCTCAAAACAAGAACGTTTTTAACTATCGCCTCTCTAGAGTCAGGAGAGTTGTTGAAAATGCGTCGGAATTTTGTCCGGCATATGGCGGATCTATAGGCGACCGATACTGGCAAGCAAAATAACAGTGCGTTCAATTGTCAAAGCAACTGTTGTATTGCACAATTGGCTGAGGGACAAACAAAATTCCCAATATATCACTCAGGATTTAGTGGACAGTGAAAATGGTGGAAATTTTCGACCCGGTAGATGGCGAAACGAAGATAGTGCTGGAATGAGTGATATATTGCAAGTCGGCTTTAATCGTGCTGCTCAAAATGCAACAGAAATCCGAAATTCATTTAAACATTATTTCTACAACAACAATGTACTTCCGTGGCAAAATAATAGATTCCACTAAGCTTTGTTCAAGGATGGTGGTGTTTAAATGTTTTAAGAATTTTTTGCATCATGAGGAATAGGCCTATCGTGATGTGGAAATGGATTCATTTATTGGCTGCAAGAAACGACTTCCCAATGAAATAATTCCTCAAACCATGAGTAAGTAATAAGTTCCCAATATTACGATGGAAATTGAAAACTTACTAAAATGAAATAAATCCCCAAAAGTTGGGGATTTATTCCGTTACATTGGGGGATTTAGTTCATATGCTGATTTGAGGGATTATTTCATTATCGAATTTCAACTAACATCACATAAATTATTTTAAAAACTTATTTCATTGTTAAATTTTCTAGAAAAGGAATATTTTTTTAAATTATAACGGAAATCTCCATTTTACAAAATATTTTAAAATAAATTCTTCGTTTTCCAGAAAATGTAACAATGAAATATTTTTTCAAAATAATTTATGGGATATTATTTCATATCCGATAATGAAATAATCCCCCAAATCAGCATATGAACTAAATCCCCCAATTTAACGAAATAAATCCCCAACTTTTGGGGATTTATTTCATTTTAGTAAGTTTTCAATTTCCATGGTAATATTGGGAACTTATTCATGGTTTGAGGAATTATTTCATTGAGAAGTCATTTCTTGCAGCCAAAAAATGAACCCATTTCCACATCACCCAAGGGGTAGGATAAATAATGCGTCTTTTTTATTGAGGTTTCCCTGGTAGGCCTAATCCTCATAAGAATTCATATTTTGTGGTTAATTGTTAAATAAATTAATTTGTATAAGAAAAATATCAAAATAAAAACTTTAAGAAGAATGATCCGGCTCGAAAAAATCGGGCTCTGAGCTTTCGAAGAAATGTAATATGCAACTTTTTTGTTTGTCACTTTGCTCCTTCTCTAACCGTTCCTTTTCTTCTTTTTCCTTCGCATTCCTTTCCCTTATTAAAGTAAGCTGCTCTTACTTTTTTTTAATATTCTCACGAATCGTGAAAATGAGCTCACCCACTGCGGGAGATATGCGATCCGCTTGTATTCGTGGCGTTTTCGTCGCGGCCCGGACGATGCTGCACCAGATTCAATCTCCAACACTAAATTTGAATCTTGAATCGCAGTTTCAATAGTTTCTGGAACTGGGCTGTGTTGAACCGTTTCAGCCTCAGAGTTGGACGGAGTTGGAGTTGGATTATAGCTGCTTTCAGGTTCATCTTGGTCGACATTTTGTTGCAGGAATTCCAATTCTCGTAGAATAAATCGTCTCGACTTTTGGTTGAACTGGCACTTCCGCTCTTCGGCGTTGAGTTTATTAGCCTTCTGTGCCTCGCCTTTAAATTTTTTCAGCGAGACATACACCAACTGGCCTCGATATATAATGAATCGGCAATTTCTCCCCAAATGCTGCTCCTTATGCTATTATTTTTATAATTCTTGTTGCTTAACTGGTAAAGCACCTCCCTTCCCGGTTTTCGCACCTCCTCAATTAATTTGAGGTCAATAACATTTATTGTCATTTCAATAACAGACATTTTATTGTTAATATTTCAAAGCGACTAAACAAAAGAAACTGACACTTACGTATTCGATACATTTTATTCATTTTCAAATCTCTTCCTAAAAAAATGTATGGTCCGGAATTTATTTAAATTTTATTCTTGATTTATTAAATAAATTATGAAATAAAATATAAATAAATTCAAAATAATTTACAAATAAAAATAAAATAACGACATTTTCGCGTATATAGAAATTTGTATTTGTTATTGTTATTGTAAAATAGCAAAAAATCAAAATTAACAAAACGCAAATGAGCAAAATATACATAATGAGCACAAATAATTTGTAAATTTATTGTTTTGAGGTTGCAATCTTGGAGAGTATTACGACGCGAAATGAAAATCTTTCAATCCACAGGGGAAGTTTGTTTACCAAATGAATTTTTTTTTATATGAAGTTTTTAGTCTTTTTGATATTCTCAGTAGTAATACTGCAGAGTTTTACGACACAGAAACGAGATAAATTCGCCTTCAAAAATGAGAAATCTCTTTGAGATTTTGTGTTGGTAATTCGGTTTCGTACAGAATGGTAAGGTTTACTCTTCAGGTAGCTACGACCGAACTACAAAAATTCAACTCTCGCTAAATGCATTAAGTATTTAGCCAGATGGTATTGAGTTGGCGAATTATATTCACTAACTCAAACTCAAAATCCCAAGCAGAAATCTCATTTGTGTGCGTATAATGCCCGCACTAATATTTACGAAGTTAAAAATTGTTTGATTTGCCAAATCGAAAATAATAAGTATGTCATTACAAATAGTATGTTGTCTATTGAAAGCCGAAAACATTTTATATTAAATCAGACAATTTTTAATTTCATAAAAAATTACGACGCAAATATGTGTCGCGAACGTGTTAAAGTGTTGGAAATGATTAATATATCCTACAAAAACCTTAGAATAGATGGAGTACTACAATAACTTGTTGTAATTTTAATAACTTGTTGCCCCTTAATTAATCCAAAAACCTCTAAATCTCCAATTTTACACCCTTTAACTTTTCTATTACAAAATATTCACACTAATCGATTCTCAAATTGGAAACATCGCAATTCCCATTTTGAATAACATCTATACATGTAAATAAAAACCTAAGATTTTGGGAGTCTTATCTAATAGGTAAGTTGCATAATTAAAACTCAAGTTTGATCGAAAATCTTGGATTGTATCCAGGTAACGTTAATTAGAAAATTTCAAAAATATATTAAATAAAACTGAGCACCTAGAAACGCTTGAAAACCTAAAAATCTAAAAACCTCAAAAACTAAAATTCTAATTTTCCAAAATTTTAAACAACCAAAAACCTTTAGGAAAATATCATAAAATTCTAAAATTCTAAACATCTTCAAATCCTATACATACAACTTTAACATCCAAAATCACAAAACTAGAAAAATCCCAAATCTGTCAGCAGATAAAACATCAAGAAATGCATATATGTAAATATTTGTCATGAATACTCTTTCCATTTGTGCTTTAGAATTCTCCTCTGTTTCTTCCTCATTATTTGTATGTGTGTAAATAAAATTGTTTTATTGCTGGTTTTATCAAAACTAAATTCTAGATAAATCAAATCAAAAAATTATAATTTTTGCATTATAAGATTGTGTAACAAAAGTTTTGAGTTAACCTTAATTTCAAAAACTCAAATCAAATTAAATTTAGTTCCAATCATCTTTTTTATCTTTCCTATATTAACACCCACTTTTAATTGGTTCAATCGATCACACGGACCTTTATTAAATTTATTCGTAAACAATTTCGTATGCAACACAATTTACTCATATAGATATAAAAGACTATAAAGATACATCTTTGAATTACAAGTTGAAATCCCATAAGTTGTAAACAAATCATTTTCTCATTTGAGATTTAAAAAAAAATTCTCGTCTTATATAAATTATGATTTTCTTTTGTTTTCGTAAGTCTCATGATCGCACAGCATACATTTATTTTTTTGACTTATGTATAATATTTACATATATGGTTATAACATCAACAGAAGCCGTAAAAATATGTTCCTTATTATGCATGTCTCATATAAATTTTTCTCCAGAGTTGCTCGTCAATGTATGTATGTATGTATAAAACGCAAGGCTATGTCATATATAAAAATGTGTGTCTGTCATTTATATATAAATTTCTGCCTCATCTTGATTCATTTTCATATATCACAATATTATTGTAACATTCTTTATTTATTTATTTATTTTATATTTTTATGGAGCTTCTGACTTTTTACATAATTTCTGTTATTGTTTTCGCAGTATGTACAAGTAGATTCATTGGTTGCCATCTCGAAATGAATGAAATGAAATTATGAACGAGTTATTTCCTAAAACACAACATGAATTTTATTTAGAGTTTATATGTTTGGTTTACGATTTGTTCTTATACATATATTGTTCTACTGTGTACTACTTACATATATGTAATACATAAATACGTTTTCTTGATACGGTAGCAAAATGGAAACATTTTTTTTTTTTTAAATATTTATGTAGATGCTTCTTATGTTTTCAGAATAATTTAAGGTTAATATTTGCTTAATTCTTGAAGAAGTTTCAAAACGCAATAAAACATAATATTCACTTTGAAGTATGTTATAACAAATATTTCTTTAATATACAGGATTTCCGAGAGTAATCATTATTCTTCATACATACATATGCTGACTAAAAAAGATTTGAAACAGACTCGAAACAACCAGATTGAAATCAAATGCACATTTCTTCACAACGGCTTCAATTTATTGCCCGCAAAAGAGGCATTTCCATTCTAATTCTAAAAGCAAAACTAACAACAAGACTAAGCTTAAGTAAGCTTTATTTTTAACTGAAATATATTAAATTGAAAAAGAGCCTATTATTTTAAAATATTTTTTAACTTTTGGAAAACGGGCTTATTACAGAAAAAATTGATATTCCAATGTTCATTAATAGATCATTTTAGTAATAACTTCAATTAAGGATTTTATCAGAATTTTATGTTAGATAAATAGTTTAAATAGTAGACTTAAATATGCTTAAGCCCTTTACAAAATTTTTTTATACAAATTGATATTTATAAGCCTTTTTTTCTAAAATTTATTACAATAACAAATTTTTCATTTTCTTTATAAGCCGTTATTACAGTGAAAAAAAAGTAACAAACGGAAATTTTTGTAAACGGTGTTATGTCAATATGTGACCGGTATACAAAGTTAGTTTTTTGGTAAGTAAAAAATTAAAACTAAATTATGTATATGTAAACCGTTTTACCAAGTGCAGTAATAAATCAATGCGTTCATTTCCAATTATATTTTGGTTGCATACTTAAAATTAATTTGTGATTTGCTACTGTAATTATAATTAATTTCCCTTTGTTATTGTATAAAATGTTATTCGCTCGCTCTTATAAATTTATCAAGTTAGTTGTCATTTTACTTGATTCAATTATTCCATATTGAGATTTAATTGCGATCACAATCGTAATATATTTTACTATTAAAAATAAAGTTTATTATTATAACGTTACGATTGATGCGTTATTCTTTAAATCAGTGCCGTTTTACTTAAGATATCAGACTTACATTTTGGCGACGAGGATAAAGGAAATAATATCCATTTCCTTCTACAGGTGTTTAACTAAAAAAATGTAAATGGACGGAGTTAGAAGCTTTGTTAAAAAGTACTGCAAGAACAAAATCAGGCGTTCTTGAAAAAAGTTTTAACGGATCCGCAACAATTTTTTAAAACCGTTACACCGAAAGTGGAAAATATTAACGTCACACAAGCAGTTTTAGTATGCCATTCATTCGAGAAAGACAAAGTCACATGGTCAAACTAACTTCGTCAACTTGAACAACATTTTGAAGGTAACATTGTAACGGAAGATAACCAAAAACGAGCGTGTCTTTTAGCGTGGGTAGGCAATGAAACAATAGAATTATTACAAAAATTGTTTACGGAAAATTTGGTGAGAAAAACGTTTAAAGGATTGACTAAAAATTTGAGTGAGATTTTCTTGTCAAAAGAGCATGCGCTTGCTGCTCGATGTCAATTTAACAAAATTTTGATGTAGCCTAATCAAACATATTCTGATTGGGTAGCTGATTTAAAGGCGCTGTGCGCGATTGTTTATTTATGTGTCAAAAATCAGGTTGTAATACATCATATGCTGATTTTGAAATCCGTGATATGATTGTCAAACATACACCACATGATCAAGCACGTATTAGTTCACTACAAAAAATAAATCCAACATTAGATGAAGTTCTATAAATCGCGTGTAAAGAAGTTAAAAAAGAGCCGTTCGCAACAGCGGATGTTAATCAAATTAAGTCGACGAAAGACGAGAAAAATCGTAATCATTCCAGCCACTGTGGTAAGTTATGTCATATTACTGCAGCATGTTTGTCTCGTACGTCTTCTAGAAAAAATTCGAATGATGGAAGTGGTGATTGTCAATGTAGTAGTAGTCGTAATCGGAATTACAGTAACAGGCAGTAAGAGGCAATTAATTCAGTTAGTTTATTCCATCACATTAATTCAGTTGAAGTCAATGTCAACTCATCAAGCATGACTGAGTCATTCGGTAAAATCGTCATGGATCTTCTTATCAATGGCGTCAAAATGACGTTTCAGGTCGACACAGGCGACTCGTGCTCGTTGGACTTGACGGATATAAGAAGTTGGAATTTATCCATAGTGCGCAATTCAACAAATAAAACTTTAACATCATACGGTAGAACTGGTATTAAATTGAAAGGCGAACTTGTATTAAACTGAAACAATCATTCATTTCACGGTGTTATGGGACTAAAGCATTAAATTTTGACATTTCGTATCCAAAAAAATATTTAAGAACTAAAAGTTCAATTAATTCTGTTTTAGATTCTTCAAATCATAATCAACTCATTGATCAAGTTAACAAATTGTTTGCCGAACATATGAATTTATTTTCATCAACTTTAGGTCTCTGTAAATTCTTCAAAGCCGAAATAGTTCTGAAGTCGGATGTACAACCGAAATTTTTCAAACCGTATAACCTACCGTTTGCGTACGTCAAATAAGTTTCAGAGGAAATCGACATGTTGGTTGAGGAAAATCTTTTAAAACCAGTGAAGTTTAGTCGATGGACTACACCAACTGTCATGGTTCCGGAACCGAACGGCAAAATCCGAATATGCGGCACGGGAAAAAATAAACTGGTCATCAGCTAAGAAAACGAACTTTTAATTCAAGAAAATGTACTTTTTCTTGATTTAAAAGCTATTTTTCTTATTGCTATCGATTTTTTCTTCATTTCAAGAAACACAATTCTTACATGAAGAAAAACTCGATAGAAATAAGAAAATTAGCTTTCAAATCAAGAAAAAGTACATTTTCTTGAATTAAAAGTTCGTTTTCTTAGCTGAGGACCAGTTTATTTTTTTCCGTGGGTGATTCCAAAGTTACTTTAAACCCGCAAATTGAGATCGACCGTTATCCGATTCCGCGAATCGAAAAACTTTTTTCATAAATTACAAGGCGGCAGATTTTTTACAAAAGTTGATTAGACCGACGAATATATGCAAATCGAGTTACCAGACGAGTCGAAGAATACACCTTTACCTTTTGGCGTGGCCAACGCACTCGGAATATTCCTAACCGAAATCTTTAATCGATTTGAAAAAATTGGGTTACGATATAAACGGAATAAATTCAATTTGACTGCCGAGCATATTAAATGTGTTGGACATATTATCAATGCAGATGGCATTTTACCATCTGTAAAATGACTCGAAGCTCTCAAGCTTAGCCGAGACCAACTAATTTGAAAGAAGTAGAAGCAACAAATTCATTCCAAAATTTTCATTGATTGCCGCACCGTTAAACGAACTTCATCACAAAAACGTTAAATTTATCTGGGGTTAACGTCAGGAAGAATCGTTTCAAACGTTAAAAAACTCTATCATCAGCGCAACGCGCTTAGTTCACTAAGAAGTATCCTATAATTTTAGCTACTAGCGCTTCAGCAATGGGAATTGGTGCAGTTATTCCTCATCGATATCCAAATGGCTTTGAGAAACCAATTGCATTCGCATCTAAAACATTCAATGTTTGTATAGCCAAATTGAGAAGGAAGCATTGTCAACTATCTGAAAAGTGACCAAATTTCACCAATATTTATCGGCTCGAAGTTTTGAACTATTTACGGATCATCAACTATTAACGACACTTTTTAATCCGAACAAAAAGTTACCCGTCATGACCTTACATCGCCTACAGAGATGGGCTATCCTTCTTCAAGGATATACTTATACCATAAATATAAAAATACCACACAACACGGTAAAGCGGACGCACTTTCACGATTGCCTATTGGGCCTGATAAATATTTTGTTGATTACGAATCAAAATGACTCAACATTTATCAAATTAATCAGGAAATCATCCAGAATTTTCCAGTAAACGCAAAATTAATCGGAAACATACACTACATTAGATGTTCAAATTTTATCGAAAATATCCTATTTTATTCAAAACGGATGGCCTGAAACGCTCTCAAAAGAGGAGAAAGCTGATTTTCAACAATATTTTGATCTTAAATTTTCATTTACGTTACAGAACAAAATAATTTTACTTTACACAGATTTTACCAGAGCTGTCATACCATATACGCACGAATGAAACAGCTTGCTGGACGTTACTGCTGGTTTCCAAATATCAACACAAAAATCGAACAACTAGCAAAAAGTTGTCAAACATGTCAAATTGCCTCCAGTGATCCGAAGAAGAAGTTTTTCAGTTGGCCGGTCGCTGAAAAACCCTGGGAAAGAATACATACAGACTTTGCTGATCATTAAAAAGTTTTTATTTATTGATTAATACGATTAGTAGATACATAAAATATACATTTGTCTTTAGTAACCTTCACGGTTTTTTGTTAGATTTACTTATTTTTACATTTTTTAGTATTTAAAGTAAACAGCAACTGCTGACATTAATAATTATAGAGTGTTTATACGAACTTATCCTATATTTAATACTAACTTTAAAAATAAACTAAAACTAAATTTGTGAAAGCTATATTCACACCGTATACCTACAGCATGTAACGGTGTCATCAAAGGGACGTCGTTCCACAGTGTTTGATAGCAAAATTATATTTGAGAAAAGTAGACCGGGAAGAAAAATTAAAAAGGTTTGGTAGGCTAGAAGGAAAAAAAAAAAAAAGAAAAGCGCAGAGAAAAATTTTTGCATCGTGACAGGATATACGATAGATTTTTTTCCGGTATTTTTTTTTGTGATTGTGAATAAGTAATCATCCATGTGTCGGGGCCCAATTATATCTGGAATATATGCTCCTATCAGTGAACCACCAACAAAAAAAAAAAAGAATCCCTGTAAATATTTCAGAGATAAATAACATATAGTTTCCGCGTGGGGATCGCGGGCTTTGTTCATTGTGTTGGTTGGTGGGACGGGGGGGGGGGGGGTTATAACTTGGTATTTAGTGAATTTCCACGTACTACCAAATTTCAGAGGACTTCGTAGAAGTGCAAAAAAAAATTGAAACATTGTAAAAAAAAAAACCAGAAAGGGGAAACAAAGTTAAGAAACCGCTTGGAAATAAAAAAAATAAAAAAATATTAAGAAGAATCCAATTGGTTTCATTTACGTCGTGGACAAAGTGAAGAAAGGGGCGGTTTAAATAACTGTATTAACCACAGGGTGGGCATACTACACCAACATCGGTATTGAGACATACCTACGCTTAATCCAAAAAGGAAAAAGAAAAATCCACATGGTCCCATCCATGGTGGTGGGAGCCTAGGGGCCTCCCCAGGTCTAGTGGAGGTTGTCATCTGTAGCATCTGAACGGCGGGGGGGGGCAGCAGCATCGAGTGGGGGTATAGCAGCATTGGGAGTTGGAGTTTGGGGACGCACTTGACCAGGCCATAGTTTACGGGGAAGTAAACGTTTATTTTGTTCAGTATTTTAAATTATATATATTGATTTCATTCATATAACCCCGTTATATTACTTTAATTAATTAACTAATTTGCATTGTCATTTTAAAATCAAAAACCACAATATTTTTTGCACTTATTGTGTAACCTTGGTAAATTTGGTCGTACGTACCATAAAATGCACAGTCTTGTTTTTTCGGACATATATATGAGCTTATCCATTACTTTTTTAAAAAACCGGGCGCATGCATTTCATAACATTCACCGATTTCGCTGTAATTTTTTTCAGGAATAGTAGTCGATCAAAAACTTTGTTTTCCAAAATGTTACCCCTTCATGGCCCCCCCTTTTCGAGTTATGATTTTTTAAAGTTAAGAAATTGAGTGATTTTAGGCTCTTTTCGATAGGTAACCGTTCTACTTAGGTTGCTTTGTTTTCAATGATATGGGCCTCATTCTCTTCGTATTTTATTGGTCTTTTATTTAAAAGCAGTTTCAGAGCTAAATATTTAATGTTGGCCAAATGCGACACAAAAAAGTGTAATTATTTTTTCTTAAAAAACAGCATGCTTTAAGATGGTCGCCAAATTTATGGATTTCAACTAAAATCCATTAAACTAAGCTCATGTTTTCAACTTTTCATGATCTTTCCAAATTTTTTAGCCACATTTAATTAAGTCAAAAACTTCTAAAGTTACAAGGCGTCAGAATACATCCAATTTTTCGGAAAACGTTATATTCACACCTCTGTAACTTTTGTCGTTTAACTCCAAAAGCCACCAACTTTTGGAAGAAAATTCTTTACTTTCTCCTCACTACATCCTATGAAATACTTTCTTGGATATTTAGATCCTAATTTCGGTATAATTTTTTCTAAAATTCCAATTCTGTTAGACCTATCTAGACTTAAAGGCAAACTCTCAATGAATAAAGTGGTATAATATGTACTTGTTATTTTTTAATGTGGCTACCTGAAGTCGAGATATTTGTGAAATACTGAAAAAATCGTACGTTACTACTCCTGATCTTCTTTTTCTTAAAGGGTTATAAGCTGTTTTAGAAAAAAATATACTGCAGTTAGGATCTAAATATCCAAAAAAGTATTTCATGGGGTGTAGTGGGAAGAAAATAAAGAATTTTCTTCCAAAAATTAGTGGCTTTTGGAGTAAAACGACAAAAGTTACAGAGGTGTGAATATAACGTTTTCCGAAAAATTGGATGTATTCTGACGCCTTGTAACTTTAGAAGTTTTCCACTTAATTAAATGTGGCTAAAAAATTTGGAAAGATCATGAAAAGTTGAAAACATGAGCTTAGTTTAATGGATTTTAGTTGAAATCCATAAATTTGGCGACCATCTTAAAGCATGCTGTTTTTTAAGCAAAAATAATTACACTTTTTTGTGTCGCATTTGGCCAACATTAAATATTTAGCTCTGAAACTGCTTTTAAATAAAAGACCAATAAAATACGAAGAGAATGAGGCCCATATCATTGAAAACAAAGCAACCTAAGTAGAACGGTTACCTATCGAAAAGAGCCTAAAATCACTCAATTTCTTAACTTTAAAAAATCATAACTCGAAAAGGGGGGGGCCATGAAGGGGTAACATTTTGGAAAACAAAGTTTTTCATCGACTACTATTAATGAAAAAAATTACAGCGAAATCGGTGAATGTTATGAAATGCATGCGCACGGTTTTTTAAAAAAGTAATGGATAAGCTCATATATATATATATATAATATATATATATATATATATATAGGTATTTTTTTTTGTGGTGCTTGCGAAGGACCATATATCCGGAACGATAGGCCTAACTGGAAAAGTTATCCACTTTTCAAATAAGATGAGGGCGTGCTAAGCGAGCGGGATTAAGACGGGGTGGAGTCAAATGAAAGTCCGGTTACCAGGTTTTATGTTACCGGTGGTCGAGCGAGAACGAACCCATTACCACTGAGCGGCGGGATGAAAGAAAAAAAATCCGCTCATCAGACCCCAGTAACAAGCATATTTACGAGTTACTCGTTAAATGAGGATACCAGAGTGTTTATTCTGTTGTTCAATAATTCCCATGTACTAGCTTGAAGCGGCATGTCCAAAGATTTGACACTTTCTACATTGGAGAATTGGTGATATCTTTTTTGCCTCCCAAGAAATTGTATATCCACAGCAGCCGTTAATTAATTGAATTGCGCTGTTGTTAGTTGACGGGTCCAAAGACACTGTAAAACATGGCAGCGAAATATTAGGCTGTCTTCTCCGGTTTGCTTGATGAATCCTTGCATAGGATAGATTTCTTTTACTTTTAATCCCTTACTTATTAAGCCATTTTTGATATCAATTATGTCTGTATTTGGTAAATTCCTCTGATTATCATGACCTTGGGTCTCACATTTTTAGTTGCATAGGTAAAAAACTGATAATTTTCGTTGTTTAATTGGCTGACGACCTCTATGTGTTGAACCTATGTTTCGGTGAATATTGTTAGATTTAGCTCCTCATGAGTGCTAGATGTAATTCTTAGGAGTGATCCTTTGTGTTTTGCAAGTATGGCCTAAAGCTCATTGATTTTAACCATTTTTAGTTTTTTGATAATTATTGGTGGAGGTTTATGTATTTTAGGTATTATATTGACATTATTAACTGACATATTTGCCTCGAAATCTGATGGGAGCAGATAAAATTTACCTCCAATAGTTGCTGGTATCCATACACAGATAACTGTGTAATCGCCTTCTTCATCCATATCATTTTCAGAAACGTTGAGATTTTAATCTTAAATTTGTTGTTATTGTTGAAAGCATAATGAGAAATGTACAATCATAATTGTAAATTGTGTCAATATACTATACATACATCCAAAAATTGATTCTTTTATCAGCGATTCCATACGAAAACGATCACCAGTTGTCCTGACTCCTTTGGAATTTTTTGAAACTTCCCAGAAATGATTTATATATAAAATAACTCGACACTATTTTTGTATTTCCTTCTGCGGTAGTGTTCTTTGAAACAGGGCGTACGGCGTTTTACGTTTTTTCTGATTTTTGTGAAAAATTCTAATTTTTGGAGGCCTCTGTCGCGAGAACCACTCAACCGATTTTAACAATTTATATCTCAAATGAAAGGCAATGAATGGGTCTTATAAATAGCGGTACAATTTTAATTTTGAAATAATACGATCTTAAAGAAAAATCGTGTTTTTTTGGAAAATGTGATTTACCGTTATGTTGGACTTAAACGAGTTATCGATTTTTTAATTTTTTTTAAAGCTTATTCATTTTGTAAGCAACTAAAAAAATGAAAACGCGAGTGATACCATTCAATTTTCAAATATGATTTTTTGAATATGTCAAGATCTAAATATTTCAAACCAAAATGCAAGAAAATTTATTCAAACATGTTTAGTTGCCTTAGATATAGCTATTGGAGCAATGAAATTCTTGAACCGCATCCTAAACTACAAATGAATAGTTCTCAGAAAAGTCACATATAACAATACATGCATCAGTTGCTTCATTTGATTTTTTATATTTTAGCTAATCTGCTTTTTGTTTTGCAATAAACGAATGCGGTACGATCGGCTTGTTGTTTTCCAATAAAAATTGCTACTTCGGTTCCTTCTTCGTGTGATAGAAGGTTTATAAATTCAATTTTATTAGAGTTCGTTAATGCGCAGTGCCCTGGACGAAGTGCAGCAAAACTAGAAAATCCAATTTTTGTATTTGAATAGGTCTTTTTAAATATTTGATAAACCTCCTTCAAAGTACAAAGAATCAGCCTACGCTGCTTTGTTTCAATAACCCCATCGGATGATATGATCTAGAAATCTCGTTTCCCAGCACACACCCGACTTATATCGTCATCTTCATAAAATTTCTGCGACAATAATGTGATTTCCTGATGTTGATTCCAATTTGATGTTCGGTGTTGACATGATACCTTTTTCTTATTTGATCTGTTTTGCTCTATTTGCCATATAATAAGACATACCGAACTCTTCTTGAATTTTCCGAACGGGCCAGCTTTTTTGGTACCGATGTTAAAATCATATACTTTTCATAAGTTACTGTACAAATGTAATATTTCTCTTATAACTGTTGAATTATTTCAATACTATCGCCTGATATATAAGTGGCAGCATGCTCAGAACTGCACAGAAGCCTATATATTTCCTCAGACATTTTCGCTGTAATTTCTTTAAATTTTTGTTGTTTATAATTTTCACTTCTCATTTTCTTATGTACTAAACGAGATCTATAGGTTTGTCAAGATAATAAAAAATAAAAAGGGAGGTATCCACATGCTGATAATAAAGTTTATTACCATTTGCATACCCTCATTTTTATGATTTATTATCGTGACCAATAAATAATTATCATAAATAAATTCTAGAACAATAAGAATGAGTCATAGAATCTCTGTTAGCAAATATTTTTAAAAAAATATCTAGGCCTGTATGATTTCTGTCGTAGGCGATAGGTTATGAACTATAAAAATTATTAACTGCGAAATAATTAATATAAATAATTAATAATTAGCTGTAAATTTGTGATAGCCAATATGTTTTAAAAAATATCAAGGTCCGCCTCTATTTTGTAAAATTCAAAAATTTATAGTTATTTAAGTTAGTTAATTGTTTAATGAGACATTTTTATTATTGTTCCTTTCGTTTTTTAGATAATGACTATTCCACATTTTAGAAAGGATTTTTTTTTTTTTTTCTTCAAAATGAACTGCAGAACCAAAAAAAAATGCAAAATAAATTAAAATTATAATAAAATTATCAGAGAAGAAGTTTCAATAATTTTTCTGAATTCTCGCTTAAAATATTCAGATCTTGACATATTCAAAAAAAACATATTTTAAAAATGCTTACAAAATAAAAAGGCTTTAAAAAAATTTAAAAATCGATAATTCGTTTAAGTCCAACATAACGGTAAATCACATTTTCCAAAAAACACGTTTCTTCTTTAAGATCGAATTTTTTCAAAATTAAAATTGTACCGCTATTTATAAGATCCATTCATTCCCTTTCATTTGAGATATAAATTGTTAAAATCGGTTGAGTGGTTCTCGCGACAGAGGCCTCCAAAAATTAAAATTTTTCAGAAAAATCAGAAAAAACGTAAAACGCCGTACGCCCCTGTTTCAAAGAACAGTGTAGCCGAAGGAAATAAAAAAATACGTGTCGAGTTATTTTATACATAGATCATTTTTGGAAAGTTTCATAAAAATCTAAAGGGGTTAGGACAAAATTTGCGTTTTTTTGATCGGTTTCGTATGGAATCGCTGTTGTATAAAAATGCGAAATTATACGGCAAACTAACTCCAAATGAAAAGAAAAACCGTATTTAGGTTTTTCCATATAATTTTCGAATTATTGTTTTATTTTATTAGAAATCTTCTAGTATTTGACCAAATGTACAATATACAATAGAATTTTGAGGTTATCTAAATTTATTAAATGACTTGAATTTTTGAGATGCCGCGTAGGTGCACTAATATTTTAATTTACATCTTTCTTGATGTCATTTCTGTGTTGGTGAATTTGGTTTTACCAATGTTTTTTTTATATCTGTTCTAAGAAGATTGCAACTACAACGGGTTTGGAAAGCCACATTTGATTGTTTTTTAAGGTACCTACTAGTCTCTAATTTTGAAAATTTTTCATGAAGTTTCAATTTTGGTTTAATGTTCTAACATTTCTAAATATTTTACAAAAATGAAATATTAAAATTCCTTTTAATTAGAACCGAAAACCCTATTTTCTCCTACAAAGTCAAATTAAATCAAAAATGTATTTATATAGGACACTTGAGCATTCGCATGACGATTTATTATGAGCAATTAAAACTGAAAGAAAATTAATTGTTATAATTCATTGGCAACAGATATCTCTAAATTAAATAAAAAATTCTGTGGATTTAATCTTAGAGATTTTGCCAATTGGTCCCATACATAATGAAGTAATTAGAAGTTATCCCTGCATCAAAAAACACCATACTCATTTTTTCGGATTGTCTGGGACTTAAAACTATGATCTGAGAGATATTCCCAATTGGCCACATACATAATAAAGTAACTAGAAGCTATCGCAACAGTAAAAAATATCTCGACAATTTTTGCGGCCCTTCAGGGGGTTACAACTAAGTTTGGTAACATAACGTTCTTTACAAAAATTGGTCTATCAAAAAAAAATCTGTGGAACTGATCCTAGCAATTTTGTGAATTGGCCACATTCATAATGAAACAACTAGAAACTATCCCAGCATGTAAACGTATCTCAAATCGAGAAAATTAGTTAAATAACCAAATTCTTTAGATGTTATCTCAGAGATTGTGATTTCAGAGACCAATTGTTGTTTTTATAGTGTATTGTATCTTACACAAAGAGGATATTATGTATTACGCCCAAATATAAAATACTGATGTTGGACGTTAAAGAGTTACACTAATTGTGTTGCAATGGCCCCCGATACGATTTATGAAAAATTCCAATAAATTGAAACACGCACAACTAATTTCACTTAATTTATAATTAAATATTTATTTATATGTAATAAATTCACAATTGAGCTTGTCCATTAAACGTTATAATTATTTTTATTCTGATTATTTTTTGAGAATCGTCAGGGGCTGTGCCGTTAATTGCGTTTGGTAACGTATCTTTCTAAAAGCAAATTGGTTAAATAAAACATTTTGCGGATCTGATCCTTGAGATTTTGCCAAATGCCCACATACATAGTGGCGTAACTAGAAGCTATCGTAGTATGTATTAAAAAATACCTCCGCGCTTATAACTTTGTTTGATGTTACATTATGTGGATCTGGCCCTAGATATTTTGATAATTGGCTCCATACATAATGAAGTAACTAGAAGCTATCAATGAGGCAAATCTCTGTTAGAAATCCGGTCTGTCGATACACTCTCTCATCTTAGGACTTTTATCGAAAAACTACGGCAATCAAATGTAAATTTTAACTCTAGCACTCCAAAAATCACTCCACATAAACAACACGAATATAATATTTTGAGTTAAGTATATCAAATAATATCGCTTCCAAGTAGCAACCGCATGTTAAATATCCATCAACATTTTTCCCCAGAGTAAAGAAACTAAAATCAAAATAAATCTAACCAACATATTAGAATTTAAACATGTACATGTAATAATATCTACATACATATACCACATACACATGCTCGAAATGATTGAGAGATCAACACAAAACCAAACAGTACAAAAAGTTAAAATCCAAATACAAATCGCGTGTCCATAATCACTATTTAGTAAAAAAAAATAAAATCTACCGTACATTACGTATGTACATACGATGTGTACAGAAACATTTGTAATTATTATGCAAACTTTAATTAAAAACTATCAAAAAAAAAAAAAAAACAACAAACAACAAAAAAAACAAATTTATTTATTTCTCGCAAAATACCAAACAAATAACGCAAACGAAAAGTTAAAATTATAAACCATTTTAATAAATAACAATAAATAAAAACGCTTTTATCTAGATGAAAATATCGCAAAAGGTTGATTCATATCGCGCACCGCGGCACATGAAATCGTTTTCACGTGACAAATAATTATAATCAATCCCATTTTTTATATTATTCTATACTATATACATAGTATTTTAGTGTTTTTGGTTTTTAGGTTTATAATATTTAATATTTTTATATAACTCGTAATAATAAAATATTAAATAAAATTGGAGACACACAATAGTGAGGGTACGTAAGGTTAATATCAATTTTTTATATGTGAGACAATGGCAAACCCATCAAAAATTAGTTGGATTTTTTTTTTCGTTAGTCGAAACTTTAATTCAATGATGATTTTTGATTATGATCTAAAATAGGCACTGATATAATTATTGTTATAGAAATATTATTTTGTTATTGGAAAGACATTTGGAGGCCAAGCCTTATTGAAAGAGATATAAATTAAATTAGTGTTTAAGAGGGGGGGAAGGGATAGACAATTTTTATTTGTAGTACAAATCTTTCAATTAGACTTCTAATTTATAAATCATCTAACAATAAAAAATATCGGTTTTATTTCCAAACAAATACCTGTTCTAAAATCTAGAATTTTTTTGTAGAAAACTAAAGATCTGGCAAAGAGGTATTAGACCCCAGGTCGACATCATGTACGCTCTTCGAAAAACGATATTCGATCAATTTTGTATTTCTGATATACTTCTGCAATTAATTCAAGTGAGGGACTTTAGATTACGGAAGGAACAGAGGTCAGAATCATAATTTAAACAAAGCACATGGAATTAGTTTACACCACAAAATATTTGTGACAATATGATTTTTCGGCTTTGTTTTTACACCAGTATATTATTTTTAATAGCATTCCAATATTTACGACTTGGTAAGCTAGTGAAATTAAGAAGCCATCTACTAATAACTATCTACTCTAACCAGAAAGTAGAAATATTACCTCCCCCCATATACATTTTAAAACAGAAAAACCAAGAGCTTTCCTTAAGTTTTTTTCTACTCATCAGGTAGCTACGACCAAAGTCAGTAGTTGTCTATAAATAAAGCAGAAAACTAATATTGTTAAAAACAGACAAATTATCAAAATTTATGAAATATTAGTGGGGGCTTTAATGCACACATAGAAAGTTTCCTTGAGTATTTTATTTTGGCGATTATAATAATTCGCTAAATAATTACTGTTTTATTTTATACATAACGTATAAAGTTCGAATTGTGTTTTGGTAGTTTGGTCGTAGCTACCTGATTAGTAGACCGAACGTACGAAACCAAACTGCCAAAGGAAAAAAACTTAAGGAAATTTCTTGTTTTTTTTTTAAAGGGAATAGGGGTGAGGTGACATTTCTAGATTTTTGTTAGATTAGATATGTTATGAGTATATGCCTTCTTTATTTTACTGGTTTACCAAACCAAGTCGTAAATATTGGAATGCTATGTATTAAAAAATATATTTTTGTATATAAACAAAGCCGAACAATCATATTGTTAAATTTTTAAAATTTCTTAAATATTTGTAGACTGAAAACTATTTTTTTTATAAATTCCTTAAATTGTCAAAAGTGAAACAGTGCTTAAATTTGTAAAATAAAATAATGGATCATAAATTAAAAATAATTTGTGTGCTAATGGTTTTTTTTTAAATCTTTATTTTTAAAACAATAAAAATAAAATCACCTTACAAACAATGTTAAAGACCATTTTTGCGTTCAGCCACCTCGCACTGCGACCTAACAGATGTCTTGTACTTGGACCCTGATTAATTATCTATCCAGTCAATATTCAGGCTCTTAATGAACCTGATAATACTGCTGTACGCGATACATACTATCTGAGCTCATTGTTCTCCCCTTAGAAGTTTACTGTAGCCTTTACCTATGCTAGAAACACGGTAGCATTGGTACCCAAGGAATTCGAGCAGGCAGTCCCACTCTCGTATATTCCTACCTTTGCACCGTCTACAGTTTTGATTTTACTCGTACGAGTTACTGGGAATGAAACGTCGCCTATAGGTAACCCAACTTTCTACAAGAAGGCTAAATAAAATTGGAGGATGCATGGTATCCAGAGTCCGCATAACTTGGGCTGATTAACCTATCACTGGTTCCCCCTATAATAAATGCCAAATCACTAGCTTCAAGCCGAAAAGAATAATAAATTGTATGAGACTATAATGCAAAACAGTTTTGGTGTCATCCGTTTTGCAAGATGACGGAAATTCACCCCAAAAAAAAAAGAAGAATTTGGATGAAACACCGCAGCGCTTATATTTTGATTTGACCTCGTTTTGAGACAATTCAATAAAGCTGATTGGATAGAAAGCTTCAGAATGTCACATAAGAAACTTGAGCCAAAACCACTAATATTAAAATCCCGATACCAACTATCCGTTAAAAAGCAAGTGGCTATAGCTTTGTCCAAGTTGGCTAGTTATGCAGAATACGGGATAGTATAGGCAACGTTTTTAGCGTTCAGAAAGCGATTGTGAAAAAGATGTTTGTATCGGGTGGCCAACGCCATTAATCAGATATGATGCACATATATTTGGCAGTGCTAAGTGAAATGTAAGTATCCGAAATATCCGAAAACTTTGAAAATATTTGTCATATTCCTCAATTCATTGGATGTATTGATGGATCCAACATACCAAAATTAGCATCCGTGGATAGCTAAAGGGATTAGTTAATAGGAAAGAGTTGCCCTTATTTAATGCACTAGCGGTTGTTGATGATAAGTGCAGGTACACATTATTGATTGATTTTGTATTTTTAACAGTTATACATATTTAGAGATTGAGCCAAATTTGAATCCAATATCCTGGAAATACACAAGACGTAGTTGTGTTTAAAGATTCCACCCATTAAAAAAATAAAAAAAATATGATCCCGCTGGCAAATAATTAATATGGACATTTGTAAAGGATAGTGAAAATGTAATGAATTTTTATTTCTAGATAAAAAAAATGTAGATGGTGTGCATGTCCACTATTACCTTGGGTACTAATCCCAGGTTTTGGCTTATCACCATTGCAAGAGTCATTCAACATTTATTTGAACTCGGCATTGTTTAACGTTGAATTGGCCTTTCGCCTCTTACTAGGACAATAGCATATACTATTGAAAAGAATCGATATGAATTATACCTTCGTTGCCCAAATTACTTATGCTTGCTGATTTCTGCAAAATTATGTATAAGCCAAAAAGCAGCAATTTAATATGCGCTTGTTCGAAGCTGTGGCTGAATCTTCGGAATTACTTCCTCAACCGAAAACCGGAACATACCGAGAAATGAAAGATATATCAGGCGCGGAGATTTGAACTCACATAGCAACATATTTGGGCAAACATTTTCCACTAAGAACTAGAATTATGTAATATATATTTTGACGAAATAAATTTTTTTTTTCATACATAATTCGTTTTTCATAAGAATTTATTTTAATTTTTGGTTTAATTAACTCTAAGTAATTTATTTTTATTTATTAATTTATTGATTTTTATTTATATTATTAGGCTACAAGTAGGGCGTGCAATTCTGGTATTCCGGTTTTTTGTCAAAATTCTTGATCCCGATCTTTTTGTCAATCCCGAAATCCCGGGATCCTGTTGAAATCTTGGGATCCCGGTCTTTCTGTCAAATCCCGGGATCCCGGATTTTTGTCAAATACCTCGATCCCTGTTTTTGTCAATACCGAAATCCGGGATCCCGGAATTGCCTTATATATAATACCGGGATTGCATTCCCTGCCTGCAAGGTTGACAAAATTTTTGTCAGTTTAACAAAAATTCGCAATTTACTCCAATACATTCGTCGATGCTATACTAATCCAACGAATTAAGTTAACGAAAACACAACTTGAAGCATTTATGGTGGAATTGGAGTTATGAGTATAGAAGCAATACGAGCGTTATAATTCAAAATAATTCATTATTCATAATTCGTAAACAAATTTTACCTTTTGGCATATCTGATATTGACATTTCTGTTACGTTTTAATGATGTTTTTTAATTTTGTGGATTGCTTTAATAAAATCACCTCTAAAGATATTATTTCTGAGTAATAAATTCTCTTGGTATTAAGTGTTGTATATGTAAATAAATTTTAATAGCAAATCCCTATGGGAGGCCTTTAAAATAATATCACGCCATTAGGGTGGATCATTTTTAGGAAAAACCGCTGGAAGATATAGAAAATGAAATGCCATGTAACATGAAGGTAGCATTCGATAATCCAAGATAATTAACATTAGTTTTGATTTTGTATTTTCTATGTTTTACTATTTTTTAATTTCGAATGGATGCCCCGATAAAACTGAAGCACTGAGCAAAGAATTATAATGGCTAATTCTCGCGTTGCTTAAATAATATTGTGATCTGAACAAACAGCACAAATTTTCAGAAAATAAATTTGGAAAATTGTGGATGTTCTCTGAACGACGTAATTTAAATTCTTAAGGATTTTCAACAGTATACTAGAGATGTGAAATTAGATCTAATTGTTAAAGGTCACAGGTGAAAAATGGCGATTCCTGCTCAACAAACACGAGTCTTTTCTAAATAATCTAACATTGTTTGTGAGTCTGTAATTTGGCAGTATGAAAGTAGAAGATTTATATTGTCGTGACCAATTGTTATATTGAGGAAGGGGTCTTAACATTTAAGAAACCCTGCTGTGATATCTTTCAAAGACCTTGCCAGCCTAAGATAACGGAAAATGTTTGTAAAATATAAATGGTTGGTTTGGTGATCTTTAACGGTTGCTTTGTGGGAAAAGTGTCGTCCGAGGGGTCGGATAGACCCATTTTTTTTTCTTAATTTATTAACCTTTAATCGTTTCACGATACATACTACATAAAATATTATGGTGATTTTATTTCGATGTTGAATTGTTACATATCGTCGTCCTAGAGTTATTCTTATCTACCTATGTCTAATTTTTGGTCGGATTGAGTTAGGTATGTAGTTATGGTAAACCAACCACGAGGAATTTAAATTTGCAATCAAAATTTGGCTATCTCCTACCGTTTTGGATATATTTTTGACAAAATTTGTCTATGTCCGAAAATTATCACACCAACTTTTCACAAATTTGTCTACATCCAGCCATTTAAATTGTTTAGTGTATGTCCATTGAAAACCTGTGTAAAAGTAATTTCAAAAATTCATGATACTGTTTTGTCTATGTCCTAATTAAAATATGATGTTTTTGTCTAAGTTCTCAAATTCTTATCAACATATTTTGTTTATGTCCCAATTCGATCTCTTTCAAAAATTTCAGCGAGAAAATAGATTTTGCATAAGCAAAAGTGTGATAAATGTGTATGCTTTTGTTAGTATTTTTATGTAGCCAGTGAAAATTTGCTTCACAGTGATGAGAGGAACACGTTACAAAAATACAGAATATTTTGATTAAATTTAACACATTCTTTAACGGTAATATGGAAATAATTATGTAAGTCTTATTACGGTAGAAACAAAATTGGTAATTACATCAATCTAATTAATTACAATTTTTTTTTGTGTTATATTGTTCAAAATGCTGATTTTTTAGAATCAAGAGAATTGGTTACAGTGAATTTAAATCATATATTTTTATGTGACGAGTAAGTTGCATTAAGGCGTTCGCCTTACAGCATTTTCTTAATTTATGTCCTTCGCCTTCACTAAAGTACACAGAGCAAAAGTTTTCAGAACCTGGGCATAATAAGGTTCAGGATATTGATGCAGATCATAGTGTTATTGAGAAGACATTCAAGCATTAATTTAATTATTCACCAATTAGTTTAGTAAAAGAGTTTATTGAGATTCCAGTGGGTAAACAAAAATTGACTACAATCTAAATGAAGGAGTCGGAATATAAAGATTTCCACAATGCTGCCTATAAAATGAATTACAACCAAAATTTAGTAAAGTAAAACATTTAATTTATGAAAAGTGTTCTCCAATTATAAAATACCGCTATGGATATGATACCGATTTCTTTTCAGTAAAAATTATCAAAAAAAATCAATATTATGTTTGCCATCGGTAGCGCCACTAACCGTTAGAAATCTGTCATTTCACATAAAAAATAAAAAAAATAATAAAAATTCTGTCAATCTTATATTTTGGAGATATTTGCAAAATAAATTTTCTGCTCCACGGAATTGTCACTTTCGGTTAGCCGATTTACAGTAAAATCTACTAGGTCTTCCCAATTTATGAGAAAATCTTAAATATACAGTTTCAGTTTGATTGATTAAACAATCTAGGCTGTAGGAAGGACGCAGCCTTAGCCGCAAGGTATATATAGACAGACAAACACCACGTCGAAACCCAATTTTTCATAGAAAACCTCAAAGCCAATAAATTTCCAAAAGTTTCAAGGTCGAAAATTTTGCAATATGGCAATCTTAGCTTACCGACTGTACCTCATCTTTCAATTAATTAAATGAACGATGGAAACGTTTACTCGTTTCGAGTTTAAGGGCTGATATTATTGATGAAAGGCGGCTAATAGAGCTAGTGGGCCAAAGTGGGTAAAATTATATGGATTGGGCGAGAAAATGGGGTGTTTGGAGTTGTAAGGCAAGGTGGTATATTGAAAGCCATTATCATCTCGGATAACATGATTTTTGTACAAGAATAGCGACAACGAGCAAACCATTGGCTTTTTGATCCGGTTTTTCCAATCCCGTCAATTCAACCGGAAAACTTTAAGGCTCGATCCAATTCTTCCTGGTATTATAACTTACTGAATTATACCCTAAAATATAGCCAATATAAAGACTTTTTTTTAGTAAATTTTCCGTATAAATGCTTTAATATGAATAATTCTAAATAGCTATGAATATGTTAACTACACCCTGCGCCATTGAAATGTTCGGTTTCGATTATTTATTATTTCATGCAATTCTCTCGCAAAGAAAAACCCCCCCCACCAATAAGTATCGTGGGAGTAACCAGTTACCCAATAATTCAGTCACTGATGAAATCGGTTACTGACAAAGAATATAAGGTAACAGCGCTAAACAATGACGTTTGGAAAATTAATACTCTGGACTCAGAAACCTATAGAACATTATCTATGAAGCTGAATGCTGAAAAGTATCAGTGGTTTACCTATGAAGACAAACAGGCTCGACCGATAAAAGTTATTGCAAGAGGTTTGCATCACACTTGCTCAAGCGAAGAAATAATGGAAGACTTAAAAAATAAAGGTCTTAAAATACTAGATGCTGTGAATATGATTAAAAAAGAGAGAATAGAAAACCAAGAAGGAAACCCAACTTTCAATAAAAGGGGACTCCCTCTTTTTATGCTAGTATTTGATAACTCAGAAAATGTTCAAAATATTTATGGTATAAAAGCAATTCTTCACATGAAGGTAAAAATTGAACCAATGAGGAGAACCACTACACGCATACCACAATGCAAGAAATGTCAGGGATTTAATCACACCCAAAAATATTGCAGCCGGGATCCGAGATGTGTAAAATGCTCAGGTAAACATTTTACCCAGGCATGTACAATAGGGAGAGATGTACCAGCTAAGTGTATAAATTGTAAAGGCCAACATCCGGCCAATTATCGGGGCTGTGAGGTTGCTAAACACCTACAAAAATTAAGAGATAAATCACGAAATCAATCGCAAAATCATGAAATTCGAAGGATTCAACCATCAAATCAGATGGATCAAAATCCACAACCAAGCAACGCAGGGCAAAGAAGAACATTTGCTCAGGTAGTGAAAGGCTCAGGTTCAGCCAAATATATGGGCTCTGAAAATAATCGAATTATGGAAAACATTATGAACAGCATCGAAGCTATTACAAAGCGGCTAGATGACCAAAGTAACCTGAACAACATGATATTTGATCAACTGAAGAAAATGCAACTCCCACAACGCAATCCGATAAAAAATGTTAAGTAAGAACACAACTTTCAGAATAGCAATCTGGAATGCGAATGGACTTATGCAACATATTCCAGAAATAGAAATATTTTTAAATACAGAAAAAATCGACATTTTTCTAATATCCGAAAGCCATTTTGTTAAATCTTCGTTTGTTAAAATCCGGGGTTATAACTTATATCATTCCATTCATCCAGCGGAAAGAGCAAGAGGTGGTTCAGCATTACTAATAAAAGAAAATATAAAACACCATGTAGAAACAGAAATCGAAGAAGAAACAATGCAAGTCACCACTGTTAGGATTCACATTAAACACAAACAGCTTACTGTCTCCGCAATATACTGTCCTCCCCGGCATAACTTGAAAAGGGAGGACTACATTAAACTATTTAAATCATTAGGACGTGATTTTATTATTGGAGGAGACTTTAATGCAAAAAACACCTATTGGGGATCTAGACTTACGACGTCAAAGGGTAAAGAATTGTTTCAAGCAGCCCAGACATCAAAATGTGAATTTTACTCTGGTGGTTCCCCAACATACTGGCCCAGTGACGAAGCTAAGATACCGGACCTAATCGACTTTTATGTAGCAAGAGGTATATCTCAGAACTATATTCACATTGAAAACAGCAATTCTCTAGTATCGGATCACTCACCGGTTATCATGACAGTCAGTGAAACTGTAATTCAAAGGGAAAGTGCACCCAGATTAACAAATTCAAAAACAAACTGGGATCTCTTTCGTGAAATAATGGAGGACAAAATCAATCTCCAGGTACCGATAAGAAATTCTCGACAGTTGGAAGACGAATTGGAGCAACTCAATGAAATAATTCACTATGCTGCATTGGCAAGCACTCCCATTTTACAAAATAAGATGACGCTTAACATATCCTACCCAATGGAAGTTAGAGAGTTGGTAAGAGAAAAACGACGAGCTCGTAAAACCTGGCAAATTAATCGAACACCGGAGAACAAAACAATTCTTAACAATTTATGTAACAGCCTCAAATCCCTTCTTAATGAAGTTAAAAATGAATCAATCAACAGATATCTAGTTAGCCTAACTGATGAAAAAAATTCTGATTACTCACTGTGGAAGGCGACGAAGGGACTCAAAAGACCGAAAATGCAAGTGCCTCCACTTAAAAAGGATGATGGAACCTGGGCAAGAGGCCACAAAGAGAAGGCTGATCTATTTGCGGAGTATCTCCAGGAAACCTTCCAACCACTACCAAGACAAACTGCCAATGAAAATATAATATCTATTCACAAGCTGGATGAGTTTGAAATACGGCCAGTAACTCTCAAAGAATTAAAAGAAGAAGTGAAAAGTAACATGAATGTTAAAAAAGCCCCAGGGTATGATTTGATTACTTGCCAAATTATCAAAGCTCTACCTAACAAAGGATTTCGTAAGCTACTACACATAATCAATGCGAGCTTTCGGTTAAAATATGTTCCGAATCAATGGAAAGTAGCAGAAGTAATCATGATACCAAAACCTGATAAACCACCTAACGATAAAAAATCATACAGGCCAATTTCTCTGCTGCCAATTATGTCAAAACTCTTTGAAAAATTATTACTAAAGAGACTTAAACCAATAATTGAGGACCGACAACTAATTCCTCCACATCAATTTGGATTCAGAGAAAGCATTCTACAATTGAACAGGTCCATAGAATCACCAACATAATTGAAAGAACGTTAGAACGTAAAAAATTATGCTCAAGCATATTTCTGGACGTCGCGCAAGCATTCGATAAAGTCTGGCACAGTGGTCTGGAATACAAGCTGCATAGAGATCTACCGAGACAATTCTATGCCATACTAAGATCTTATTTATCCAATAGACACTTTCGAGTGAAATATGAGGATGAATACTCTGAGCTAAAGAAAATCTCTGCCGGTGTCCCGCAGGGGAGTGTCTTAGGACCAATCCTGTATTTACTATATACAAGGGACATACCAACCACAAATGAAGGAACCATAGCCACCTTTGCAGATGACACAGCAATTATGGCAGTTGGAAATAATGTCGCTGATGCAACGAGCAAACTCCAGAGGATGACCAATGCGGTTTGTAACTGGACAAAGCGTTGGCGAATCAAACTTAATGAGACAAAATCCACGCATATTAACTTTACTTATCAAAAGGCTTACCACCTACCTATAGAAATTAACTCGCGACTCGTGCCATATGCAAATACAGCTAAATACCTTGGCATGACCCTCGATGCCAAGCTTAAGTGGAGAGAGCATGTCAAAAAGAAAAAAGAAGAACTTAACATAAAGTTCAGAAAAATGTATTGGCTCATAGGTAGAGGCTCTGAGCTTACAATTCACAATAAGCTGCTGCTATATCGGCAAATTTTGAAGCCGATATGGACCTACGGTATACAACTCTGGGGATGTACCAAGCAAACAAACGCCAAAATGATACAGACGTTTCAAAACAAGGTTCTTCGTAGCATCGTCAATGCTCCGTGGTACGCAAGAAATGAAGACCTTCACAGGGACCTACGGATGGAATACATCAAAGAGGAAATAAAAATGCATGCCGCAAAACACGAAATAAGGCTCCAGGAACATAAAAACCCCTATATTCGCCATATGATAGATAACCCTGTCGTTGAAAGAAGACTCCAAAGAACGATGCCACTTGACCTAGTGAACTTACCAAACTAAAATTAGTAAATAGGTTTAATTGATTATGGGGCTAACCAGTGGGTTACACCCCAACAAATGTGAATTTTACTAGATATATAAAAATTTGTATTTGAAAGAAAAATTGCTAGATGAGCGCAGTCTCAGTCGTAATAAAATAAAATGAAAAAAAAAAAAAAATTCTCTCGCAGGTTTCACCTTATTCAAAATTTTGTTTTCTTTTGTTGTTTACTTTTTCTGCATATTTCACGTCTTAAATTTAAAACTAAAATAAGGATAACTTATTCGTTTGGTTCAATTAAGTAGTTAAAGAGTTAATTTTAAAGTGGGTCGCTCTAAATTAAATGCTGACGAAGAAGCCAAAATTTTGCAACTAAAGGCAAAAAAGTGCACACATACACAAATTGCAAGATTAATTTAGTGTATAGCCAAACAGTAATTAGAAAGCTTTTAAGAAGCTACTCCGAAAATCAAACTGTTGCGATATAAGTCAGTTCTGATGGAGTTTCAGATGGCAACAGATCGAATTTTACACATTTGGTTCTTGAGCAAAGGTTTGCTATGGCTTTGGAGCTGATAAGTTAGCTTCTAATAGCATCAACCCACACTAGTTCAGTTCCTACTATTAAAAGAAGACTAAAGTGACTTGGCCTCTATGCTTGTTGACCTGCGAGAAAATCATTGCTGACAGCAAAAGATGAGAGCTACAAGCCACAAATTCGCAATAGAATGAGAAAACTGAATACCCGAGGACTGGCGTTGATTCATATCAACTCATTGAACTTTGGATCCGATTTAAGGATAAGTGTTCGGCGACAAAAAGGCAAACGGTATTTAACAGAATGCATTTTGCCGACAGTGAAACATTCACCATATTTTATGGCTTGGGGCGCCATAACAGCCTTTGGAGTTTGATCACTATGCCTTCTAGATAATTTAGTAAACGGAGAAAAATATAGAAACAATTATCAAAACCTGCGTCGTGACTATTGAGGACCCATCTCATTATATTCCACTCTTCCAGGACGATTCAGCTCCGTGCCACAGGGCAGGTATTGTAGGTTATTGACGTTATTTGTGACGTAACAATGGTTAATTTCAATGTAATTTTTTTAGGTAGCCGAATTTAAAATTAGCTTGGGGATTGAGTTGTTACCCTGGACAGGAAATAGTCCTAACCTCAATATGATTGAAAATACTTGATCCTTATTGGGAAAGAAGATCAAAAAATACAAGCTGAAAAAACTTATAGAAAAAGTCTGGTTTGAAGAAATCACATTATATTAATTAACCGAACTTTACAATTCAATGTCAATCCGGATCCGCCAAGGGCGGGGTCATTAATTATTGATTTTAAAAAGTGCAATTTCTCTTAAATTATTATTATTTTTTTTTTTTTTTGGTTGAGATGAATTATTTTATTTATGTTAACCCTTGTTTTCAAATAAATTACCATTGCCAACAACAAACTATTTATCAATTATAATAACTTTGTTAAAACACTGTAAATACCTACCAAATTGTTGAGTTAGGGCGGAAATATTTCTTATTTGTAGTTATGGAGGTCTAAAATGTCGGATCACCGTTAATTTTATTTGAATATATTTGGAATAGTGTACAAATTGTGTTGCTATTCAGAATCTATCATTTTTCCATCTGCTTTTGAAGCAAATGGCGGTATTTTGAAAATTTACTTTAAAAATTCAAACCGAACATTTCAATGGCGCAGAGTGTATTTACAGAAACTGGTCACTGTGACCAAAAAAGTGACAAAATTTTGCTTTATAAGGTAAATAATTATTTATGCTACTAGTGAGCAAAACGAGATATTATCCAAAAGGGATAAGTTTGTCCCACGAGGCGATAGCCGCATGGGACATTATCCCGAGTGGATAATATCTCTTTGCTCACGAGTGGCATACAACGTTTTTTCCAATTTTGTTGAAATACTTCGATTTTGTGTTGTCACACTGTAGCATTGAATTTTGAAATACATTTTTTGTCATAGTGACCATTCTTTAAATTTCACGAAACACGTCACGTTTCTTTGACGAAAATTACAAAATTTAAGACCCTACACACGATCCAATTTGGTCGGTCCAACCAAATTGGAGTTGCCTACACACGATCCAATCGATGGGTGTATGATGAGTACAGACGATCTAATTTAATCGGTCCGATTTTGACGTTTGTTTGAAAAACAAAACACTACGTCAAGAAATAACAACATTATTTATTTTATTTTTTTTTTCTAGCTCAGCTATCTATGAAATTTCAGTATAGACTAGAAAATTGTCAACCGATAACACTATAATACACACGATCCAATTTGGTTGGTTGGTTGGCTGGTCGGATAGAAATTTTCATCCAACACATCCGACAAATTTTTTTCAACCAACATGCATACACACGTACCAATTTCCAACCAAATTGGATCAACCGTCCGACCAAATTGGATCGTGTGTAGAGCCTTTAAGTATAATTTTCCAATGACTACTCAACATTTTGATATACAAAATATAACTCACGTTGCCCCTAGCAGCATGGGTTTTACAATAATAATGGGTTATTTTACATTTTCTTTATTTGAAATCAGTCTAATTATCGGGCTATTATACATCAAAATTGGATAAAGAAATTTTATTGTTACTTGAGTAGACACCGCTACTGCATTATTTTGTTTAATTTTGCTTCCCGATCTAATTCTGATATACCATAGATTGATTCCCCGGATCCCTTTCGCCCCCCCAGATCTCTATGGGTAAGACCGATCGATCGATTTGATAGTTGATAGCTCATGATTCTTTAATGAAAGATTGCCATGAATAAGGGTATCAAAAGTGTCATGAAATCTATTCTTTATGTAATCGCCACTAAATTTCGAAAGATCGTCGATGAGATGCTTGACACTAGCAGTTCAATTTATATTAGTCTATTGGTACGTGGTGTTCAGAAAATTATACCAAGACTAAAAACATCGGAAAGGTTCAAGCGAACAATATTTTTTTTAATTTTTTTTTTTTTCAAACCAAATGTACCTTGTATAAAAAATTTCACTTACCATCTACATATCTGGTTTAAGGAAATTGTCCATCCCCAAAAAAATCGAAAATTTTGAGTCAGAACTTTCCGGTTAACAGCACGTTGCCTTGAGGCTAAATTACAGCGGATTTTGGATAGAAAGTGCCGAAGTGCCATTGATTGAATATATTTGTATTTTACGCGAAAACTTTTGTTGTTTCTGATTTTCATCTAATCAATCACCTTAAGCATTAAATCTTCGAGGTCCATATTATGACCACTATTGTCTAACCTTTGTTACTCTTATAGAAATATTTGAACAGTCAACGATTATTTTAGTTTTCATCCAGCGACTTATGGTTAACGTATATAATTATTTTCACATCTTGGTTAAAACAGCAAAGCCTTCTCCGGCCGTATAATAGTGATATTGAGCACCATACACGTTTTAAAATTTTTAAAAGAGAGAAAACACGTTCTATAAAATATTGTCCTTTTTCAAACTTATCAAATTGATAAATTTATATCAAACGTAACCTACAGCGTGTTCTATTTAAATAAAACACCTAGTAAGCGCAATATTATTATTATTTAAAGGGAGTTTAGTTTTTGCCAGTCTGAAAAATTTGCCAAAATTAAATTTTACGATTAATGTAATTGGTTTTCCACTATGTTAATGGTTTCGAAATTTGATTGTGCCAAATTGTAAATTTTACCAACTTTAAATCACACAAGAAGAAATAGAAAAAAAAAAGGGAAACGAGAAAAGAAGCTTAAAATTACTATATATCAAAAAGTTTTATTTGCTGATTGAAATAGATTTTTAAAAGGATTAAAATTTAAGGATACTTAAATCTTTTTTGTATATTCTTAATCTTGTATTTTATTTAGTAAAAAATAAGAACCGTATAGGCATACATCTATTTGTTTTGTAATGATTTGGAATTTAGAAAACATCCAGCAAAAGAACATTCTTTAGTCTAACCTGCACAGAACAGATTTTTAAATCAAACGTATCAAATTTATCCACTTCGTATGACTCACTATGTTGAATACACTAGTATTAATCACCTAAAACAAGTTATTAATTAGAATTATTATGTACAATTTATTAGAATTAACTTAACTTTCAAATTTTGAATTCAAATTACCAACAAAATTTCATTTTAATTGTTACAGTATGCATAAACCTAAAATCATATAAAAACATTTATCATTATAAATTCATTTTACTTTATGTAACAAATCAATACTTAGCTTCTCATTCATTAATATTTTGCAAATGAAATCTTGAAATGATGAATGAATTGAAATAATTAAAATTTTAGAATTAATTAATATTTAAATTTAATAATGAAATTGTTATTTACCTTTTTTGTATGCACTAATTTTTGAGTCAAAACCTTACAAATGTAATTTTATAATTTGAACGGCCAAAGCCTTATAAATGTTTCTATAATGTCGTTTGGATTAATTTTAAAATAAGAACGACTGCGTTCATTGCTTTATAGTTTAAGTACAATTTCTCCATCTGGTATAAACTGTAGAAACTAGAAATTTTGTAAGTCATTGTAAAATTACCATTTTATATCTCTCTTTAAAATCAACCATCAAAGTGGAAACATCGGAATAAAAATTAAATAAATAAATAAAAGCTATTATATTTATAATTTATAACCAACCAAATACTCAAGTGGTTTTATTTTTTGATCGTGGAACCAACCAACCATTTGAGAATATTGTTGTTATTGCATCTTTTTGTACCATTACCTTTTGGTACAATCACACTAAAAATATCACATTACAGTCAATTGATTTGGAAAACAAATCTTCATCATTGAAATCATATTGTATAAATTTAAGTACCTTAAACCCGAAATATATACTCCATTACTTATACAATTTACATATAATATGTACGACTATAATAATAATAGACACGAACAATAACTAAAAAATTGATACATTTTTCAAATACAAAATTATTTATTAGTATTACGATTTGCATTATAATATACGATTAATATTGGAAAAATTTTGTAGCACTGAATTAGATACCTAGCTATATACGTACATATATAATATATTACGTTTTGTGCTTTTCTACTCTACCATATTAAATCAACACAGTCATTTAATCGTTCTGTGAATATAATACCAACAATTTCCCAATGGAATTTATTTCCCTAAATGCAAAAAAATAATAAAATAATTTTTCATTTTAGATTTGTTGAGTGAATGGAAAAAGCATACATCGTGTATTGATAAGTACAAAAAGCTCAATCAACTTTTCTAGAATAAATGATCAATAAAATTTATAAAAAAAAACAGTCTGTAGTTTCGGTTTTTACTTTCAAGATAATTCAATTTTTTTACATTCTTTTCATTGTATACGACGAGCATATATGTGCAAGTAAATCTATTCATCACTCGATTAGTTTACTTTGAATGGTATATAAAATTTTTGTATTTCGATTTGCTATACGTCGCCTACGGACGTTTTACATGTTTTAACGACAGACTCGATTTGTTAGCATTGATTAGTTGTAATAAAAAAGTAAGTTCATTATGTCGTTTATATAATTCGTCACAATAGAATGTGTATACAAAAATATTATATGGTGAAATACAATTTTTTTGATACCCAGCATAACTTCACACGTTATCAAGTACGAAAGATCAAAGTACCAAGCCATATCTTTATTACAAATACATCCTTATAAAAATGAACCAAGTATAAAATTTTGATTTTATTATCCGCACACATTTTTCATGTTAATCTCGTTCCCCCCTTATTTTTTCTATGCTCGTGTAGCCTACAATTTTATACTATACTCCAAAACTCTCCATATCTATCAACAACAACAAAAAATCATCATAAAAAAAAATTCAAATGGAAATTAAATTTTTTCAGTTCATACAAAAAAAAAATGAAAAGCTCGAGTTACATACACCCAATGTATGATTATCCTCAAGAAAAAAAAATAAATAAATTCCAGTATAAATAAGACGTAATGGAAAATTTATTGTCCAATTGATTTTTAAGGGCCATATAAATTTTCCATTTCAAAAGTATAAATTCGAGTATATCCCATAGCGAAATCCTATTGAAATTTATCTTTATTTCCTTGTCGGGATTTTGGAAAAAATAAAATATTTTTTTTATGCTAGAAGTAATTTTGACAAACAGAAATTATGTACAGTTATATCAAATTTAAATATTTAATCTATTTAACCAAGCCATAATTATGTAAATAAGAATAAAATAATTTAAAACAAGACTGCATACCTACTAATTTGTTTCAGCACTTGACGGTGAAATAGAGAACTGAAAGGTAGATCGCAGCAGAAGAGACTGGTGATTGTGGCATTTTACTTGATGTTGAATTAAATTAAAACAAATTCAAAATTTACAATGTCTTTATTCAGGATACTTACCTCCTCGGCTTATTGTGGACTTTATGTCCCAGGTGGAAATCGAACTACTGGTATGCGAGTTCGATTAGATCGTCTTGGCAATGTTCGATCCTCTGACATAGATTGGCTAAAACTTGGTTATTTATTAGTTAAACGATTAACCGTAGAACGATAATTAGCTGGTCCCTTATTTCTGAATACGAAATCCAATAAAAATTGCACGTAATTGGTACAAATACGAATCCGTTTATGCATGATGCGTTTTGAAATTTACCTTATCGGATAATACGAATTCATACATTACTTGTACGTTCATGAACGTATTTGTGATCGATGTCGTTTTAGTTAACGACAAGATAAATCGAGCAAGAAAGATTCAATATGTCAGTAAAATAATTTGAATATTTTTATTTACTACTAAATAAGTGCATATTTAGAATTTGTCAGTATGATTAACAGAAAATACTAATTAATAATTTGCAAATTTTAATTTTAGGACAAAAGCAGTAACCACCACAAACGGACTTTTGATGCCATTTATGGAGGACCATCCCATCCTGATTTGGCAAACGGATATTATAGAACTTGCGATACAAGAATATTGGCGAAAACCTTATATGGGACGAAAGTAGCACACGACTAAATAGTAACAGCCCACTAATCCGGAGCTCTGGGTGGTGGAACAAAGTTTGGTCCGATTTTAAATTCCGCTTGAAAAAAAATTAAATTGAACAAAATTAGTATTTCGGGTACGGAAGGTGGCTCGCAAAAATTTGTTTAATCCTTATTGCTGCCGTATTTTCTTGTTCGTGTGATACATTTTTTTCACCATCTTGATGCTCAGTTATAGCCTCATTTTCTAAATCGAATCTGACATTGTAGTGCAGGCAAGTGTTGTAAAGTGCAGAGCAGACTTTAATTATCTGCGAAGCTTTCTTTGAAGTATAATGAAGCTCACGGGCTCCCAGAAGAAATTTGAACCTCGTCTTTACCAACTCAATGTTTCGATCAACAACATTTCTTGTTCGGGAATGAATAGCAATTATTATAGCTTATCTGCTGGCTTCGGTAGCCGCTCGAAAAAGGGTTAAAAGCCACGATTCCAGAGGATAACCAGCATCACCTTTTAACCAAAATATGTAAAGGTGGACAGTTATTTAAACATATATGTACACAAAAATGTTCTAATATTACATATATATATATATTTTATGTATTTTATATAAGCATAATGATTCATGCAAGAATATTATATTTACCAAGTAGCCTTTAATTAGAATTCTCAGAATTAAAATTGGATTGTAAATATTGACGATATGTACTAAAACTCCATGCGAAAAAGTTATGGGATGAACTGCCATATCTTAAGTTAACAGTCACGATCCTCATGTTATGATCGCATACCTATGTAGGTGGGAATAATACAAATATTAAATAATTGACATATAAGTATCGATTAGTGACAATTATAAGTTTACTATCATGATATTAATGCTGTGTTTGCCCCTCCGGGTGAAATAAATCTGCTCATTTTCTATTGGGCGTACTATGTTCACATGAGTTCCGTCAACGCAGTCAATAACACCGAGAAATCCACGTTTATTAAAAAAAAACACTTGCTGCCAAATTGTTTTCTATGTTGGATTAATTAATTTAAAGTGTTTTTCAGGGCTGTTTCATGTAAAAATAAAAAATTCAATGTAATACTGTACAAAATTAAAAATACTTCATACGTTCGTATTCAAAAATACTAATTCATATTCGTATCGTATATCATGATCGTATCGTACGACGATACGAATCGTATTCAGAAAGAGGGGCCCAGGTCTATTTGTGGTATCCATGCTCTCAAGTAATCGCTGTGCGAATAAACAGCTATTGTTGGAACAATTACCAAGTGCAACAAATTAAAACTTTTTGTTGAGCTATTGGAAATTGCGAATAATTCCCAAGTTTTAATAAAATATTTATTGGTTTAAAAATGAATTTTAATACAATATCGTCGGTGACGATGTAAAAACGTGTATCTCCAAAATTTATCAAAACCGTTTTATTGGTTTATTCGTAAGAATAATAGTGTTTGCTGACTTTTAAATTAAATTGGAGATAACAAAACGTTCAAAAGTGAACAACTAGTAAATTTTGTTTATTTGTGTAGATACACACTTTTGCATAGTCAACGACGATATGCTTTTATGTGTACTTCGGTCTTGCTAATGAAAATTAAAAAATTATACATACCTAATAAAGGGTGATAGCTAAATTTTCGAGTTCGAAGATTATTTTCGAACAAATTAGCTTCTTTAAAATTAACACAGGAGTCGTGTCTATCATAATCTTCGCTATCGATCTTTTAGTCTAAAAATCGAACTAAAATTAGACATAAGAATTCATATTTTTTACCAGTCAATCTCATCAGGCTATAGTGGATTACTAATTACACTTTTGCTTACTTCCTATATACAGGGCCGTTCTTATATATTTAGGCGCCCTGGGCTAAAAATACTAGGCGCCTTTGTAGAAGCAAAAGAAATATTCCCAGTGCAGAATCATCTTTTATTTTAAAACTAGTACATTCGACACCAAGAAATTCTAGAGAAAATACAAGATATGAAGTTCAAACAGCATTTAGAAAAAAAGGCAATTAATTCCAGAAACGATAAAACGTTAGGGATTTCGAAGATCGGAGACGATACAATGAATAAAATGAGAACACCGGATGATTGTGAAAATGCCATTTGGATCGGTCGAATATTTCTACACGTTCCATGATAAATTTAATTTTTTTGAAAATCAACTGAACTATAGCCCACAAATGCAGAGCCACAAAATTCGAAAATCTGCAAATGTGCTCCGATTTCGATGATTTATACGGCTACCAATAGGCGTTGAGACATGTAATTGTCATACAACCGGTCATTTGGATCGGTCGAATATTTCTACACGTTTCGTGGTAAATTCAATGTTTTTGAAAATCAACTGAACTATAGCCCACAAATTCAGAGCCACAAAATTCGAAAATCTGCAAATGTGCTCCGATTTTGATGATTGATACCTCTATCAATAGGCGTTGAGACCTGTAATTGTCATGCTACCGGTCATTTGTATCGGTCGAATATTTCTACACGTTTCGTGGTAAATTCAATGTTTTTGAAAATCAACTGAACAAATAGCCCACAAATTCAGAGCCACAAAATTCGAAAATCTGCAAATGTGCTCCGATTTCGATGATTGATACGCCTACCAATAGGCGTTGAGACCTGTAATTGTCATACTACCGATCATTTGTATCGGTCGAATATTTCTACACGTTTCGTGGTAAATTAAATTTTTTTGAAAATCAACTGAACTATAGCCCACAAATTTAGAGCCACAAAATTAGAAAATCTGAAAATGTGCTCCGATTTTGATGATTGATACCTCTACCAATAGGCGTTGAGACCTGTAATTGTCATATAAACGGCAATTTGGATCGGTCGAATATTTCTACACGTTTCGTGGAAAATTCAATTTTTTTGAAAATCAACTGAACTATAGCCCACAAATTCATAGCCACAAAATTCGAAAATCTGCATATGTGCCCCGATTTCGATGATTGATACGCTTACCAATAGGCGTTGAGACCTATAATTGTCATATAAACGGCAATTTGGATCGGTCGAATATTTCTACACATTTCGTGGAAAATTCAATTTTTTTGAAAATCAACTGAACTATAGCCCACAAATTTAGGGCCACAAAATTCGAAAATCTGCAAATGTGCTCCGATTTCGATGATTGATACGCCTACCAATAGGCGTTGAGACCTGTAATTGTCATACTACCGATCATTTGTATCGGTCGAATATTTCTACACGTTTCGTGGTAAATTAAATTTTTTTGAAAATCAACTGAACTATAGCCCACAAATTCAGAGCCACAAAATTCGAAAATCTGCAAATGTGCTCCGATTTCGATGATTGATACGCCTACCAATAGGCGTTGAGACCTGTAATTGTCATATAAACGGCAATTGGGATCGATCGAATATTTCTACACGTTTCGTGGAAAATTCAATGTTTTTGAAAATCAACTGAACTATAGCCCACAAATTCAGAGCCACAAAATTAGAAAATCTGCACATGTGCTCCGATTTTGATGATTGATACGTCTACCAATAGGCGTTGAGACCTGTAATTGTCATACAAACGGTCATTTGGATCGGGCCAATATTTCTACACATTTCTACCAATAGGCGTTGAGACCTGTAATTGTCATATAAACGGCAATTTGGATCGGTCGAATATTTCTACACGTTCCATGGTAAATTCAATTTTTTTGAAAATCAACTGAACTATAGCCCACAAATTCAGAGCCACAAAATTCGAAAATCTGCAAATGTGCTCCGATTTCGATGATTGATACGCCTACCAATAGGCGTTGAGACCAGTAATTGTCATATAAACGGCAATTTGTATCGGTCGAATATTTCTACACGTTCCATGGTAAATTCAATTTTCTTGAAAATCAACTGAACTATAGCCCACAAATTCAGAGCCACAAAATTAGAAAATCTGAAAATGTGCTCCGATTTTGATGATTGATACCTCTACCAATAGGCGTTGAGACCTGTAATTGTCATATAAACGGTCATTTGGATCGGGCCAATATTTCTACACATTCCATGGTAAATTTAATTTTTTTGAAAATCAACTGAACTATAGCCCACAAATTCAGAGCCACAAAATTCGAAAATCTGCAAATGTGCTCCGATTTCGATGATTGATACGCCTACCAATAGGCGTTGAGACCTGTAATTGTCATATAAACGGCAATTTGTATCGGTCGAATATTTCTACACGTTCCATGGTAAATTCAATTTTCTTGAAAATCAACTGAACTATAGCCCACAAATTCAGAGCCACAAAATTAGAAAATCTGAAAATGTGCTCCGATTTTGATGATTGATACCTCTACCAATAGGCGTTGAGACCTGTAATTGTCATATAAACGGTCATTTGGATCGGGCCAATATTTCTACACATTCCATGGTAAATTTAATTTTTTTGAAAATCAACTGAACTATAGCCCACAAATTCAGAGCCACAAAATTCGAAAATCTGCAAATGTGCTCCGATTTCGATGATTGATACGCCTACCAATAGGCGTTGAGACCTGTAATTGTCATATAAACGGCAATTTGGATCGGTCGAATATTTCTACACGTTCCATGGTAAATTCAATTTTTTTGAAAATCAACTGAACTATAGCCCACAAATTCAGAGCCACAAAATTCGAAAATCTGCAAATGTGCTCCGATTTCGATGATTGATATGCCTACCAATAGGCGTTGTGACCTGTAATTATCATATAAACGGCAATTTGGATCGGTCGAATATTTCTACACGTTTCGTGGTAAATTCAATTTTTGTTGATTCAAAATTTTTTGAAATGTGCTTACCAATAGGCGTTGAGACCTGTAATTGTCATATAAACGGCAATTGGGTTCGGGTCAATATTTCTACACGTTTCTTGGAAAATTCAATGTTTTTGAAAATCAACTGAACTATAGCCCACAAATTCAGAGCCACAAAATTAGAAAATCTGCAAATGTGCTCCGATTTCGATGATTGATACGCCTACCAATAGGCGTTGAGACCTGTAATTGTCATATAAATGGCAATTTGGATCGGTCGAATATTTCTACACGTTTCGTGGTAAATTCAATGTTTTTGAAAATCAACTGAACTATAGCCCACAAATTCAGAGCCACAAAATTAGAAAATCTGCACATGTGCTCCGATTTTGATGATTGATACGTCTACCAATAGGCGTTGAGACCTGTAATTGTCATACAAACGGTCATTTGGATCGGGCCAATATTTCTTCACGTTCCATGGTAAATTCAATTTTTTTGAAAATCAACTGAACTATAGCCCACAAATTCAGAGCCACAAAATTCGAAAATCTGCAAATGTGCTCCGATTTCGATGATTGATACGCCTACCAATATTCGTTGAGACCTTAAATTGTCATACAACCGGTCATTTGGATCGGTCGAATATTTCTACACGTTTCGTGGAAAATTCAATGTTTTTGAAAATCAACTGAACTATAGCCCACAAATTCAGAGCCACAAAATTAGAAAATCTGCAAATGTGCTCCGATTTCGATGATTGATACGCCTACCAATAGGCGTTGAGACCTGTAATTGTCATATAAATGGCAATTTGGATCGGTCGAATATTTCTACACGTTTCGTGGTAAATTCAATGTTTTTGAAAATCAACTGAACTATAGCCCACAAATTCAGAGCCACAAAATTAGAAAATCTGCACATGTGCTCCGATTTCGATGATTGATACGTCTACCAATAGGCGTTGAGACCTGTAATTGTCATACAAACGGTCATTTGGATCGGGCCAATATTTCTTCACGTTCCATGGTAAATTCAATTTTTTTGAAAATCAACTGAACTATAGCCCATAAATTCAGAGCCACAAAATTCGAAAATCTGCAAATGTGCTCCGATTTTGATGATTGATACGCCTACCAATTTTCGTTGAGACCTTAAATTGTCATACAACCGGTCATTTGGATCGGTCGAATATTTCTACACGTTTCGTGGAAAATTCATTGTTTTTGAAAACCAACTGAACTATAGCCCACAAATTCAGAGCCACAAAATTAGAAAATCTGCAAATGTGCTCCGATTTCGATGATTGATACGCCTACCAATAGGCGTTGAGACCTGTAATTGTCATATAAATGGCAATTTGGATCGGTCGAATATTTCTACACGTTTCGTGGTAAATTCAATGTTTTTGAAAATCAACTGAACTATAGCCCACAAATTCAGAGCCACAAAATTCGAAAATCTGCAAATATAGTCCGATTTCGATGATTGATACGTCTACAAATAGGTTTTGAGACCTGTAATTATCATATAAACGGCAATTTGGATCTGTCGAATATTTCTACACGTTTCGTGGTAAATTAAATTTTTTTTGAAAATCAACTGAACTATAGCCCACAAATTCAGAGCCACAAAATTCGAAAATCTGCAAATATAGTCCGATTTCGATGATTGATACGTCTACCAATAGGCGTTGAGACCTGTAGTTGTCATACAAACGGTCATTTGGATCGGGCCAATATTTCTACACGTTCCATAGTAAATTTAATTTTTTTGAAAATCAACTGAACTATAGCCCACAAATTCAGAGCCACAAAATTAGAAAATCTGCAAATGTGCTCCGATTTTGATGATTGATACGTCTATCAATAGGCGTTGAGACCTGTAATTGTCATACAACCGGTCATTTGGATCGGTCGAATGTTTCTACTCGTTTCTTGGAAAATTCAATGTTTTTGAAAATCAACTGAACTATAGCCCACAAATTCAGAGCCACAAAATTAGAAAATCTGCAAATGTGCTCCGATTTCGATGATAGATACGCCTACCAATAGGCGTTGAGACCTGTAATTGTCATACAACCTTTCATTCGGATCGGTCGAATATTTCTACACGTTTCGTGGAAAATTCAATTTTTTTGAAAATCAACTGAACTATAGCCCACAAATTCAGAGCCACAAAATTCGAAAATCCGCACATGTGCTCCGATTTCGATGATTGATACGTCTACCAATAGGCGTTGAGACCTGTAATTGTCATACAAACGGCCATTTGGATCGATCCAATATTTCTTCACGTTCCATGGTAAATTCAATTTTTTTTAAAATCAACTGAACTATAGCCCACAAATTTAGACCCACAAAATGCGAAAATCTGCAAATGTGCTCCAATTTCGATGACTGATACGTCTACCAATAGGCGTTGAGACCTGTAATTGTCATACAAACGGCAATTTTGATCGGTCGAATATTTCTACACTTTCCATGGTAAATTAAATTTTTTTGAAAATCAACTGAACTATAGCCCACAAATTCAGAGCCACAAAATTCGAAAATCTGCAAATGTGCTCCGATTTCGATTATTGATACGTCTACCAATAGGCGTTGAGACCTGTAGTTGTCATACAAACGGCCATTTGGATCGGGCCAATATTTCTACACGTTCCATAGTAAATTCAATTTTTTTGAAAATCAACTGAACTATAGCCCACAAATTTAGACCCACAAAATTCGAAAATCTGCAAATGTGCTCCGATTTCGATGATTGACACCTCTATCAATAGCCGTTGAGACCTGTAATTGTCATATAACCGGTCATTTGGATCGGTCGAATATTTCTACACGTTTCGTGGAAAATTCAATTTTTTGAAAATCAACTGAACTATAGCCCACAAATTCAGAGCCACAAAATTAGAAAATCTGCAAAGGTGCTCCGATTTCGATGATTGATACGTCTACCAATAGGCGTTGAAACCTGTAATTGTCATACAAATGGCCATTTGGATCGGTCCAATATTTCTACACGTTCCATGGTAAATTCAATTTTTTTGAAAATCAACTGAACTATAGCCCACAAATTTAGACCCACAAAATTCGAAAATCTGCAAATGTGCTCCGATTTCGATGATTGACACCTCTATCAATAGCCGTTGAGACCTGTAATTGTCATATAACCGGTCATTTGGATCGGTCGAATATTTCTACACGTTTCGTGGAAAATTCAATTTTTTTGAAAATCAACTGAACTATAGCCCACAAATTCAGAGCCACAAAATTCGAAAATCTGCAAATGTGCTCCGATTTCGATGATTGATACGTCAGTATTACCTGACGGTACATTTTCTTTTTCATCTTTGTTAAATCTGGCTGCACAGTAAGACCAACCATCAATGTTTTGTTCAGAAACACCGAAGATCTGGATGATGCAAAACACTCAAATACAACGCGTACTTTGGTTGAGACACTATCGACTCTTTCACTACGGGATGATGGGGCAGATATAAATGATGTGTTAATGGTATTATTAAGACTTTTTCAGCTAGCTTTTCCTTATGGCCTAAATTTATGTATTCATCTGTACATTTTTTCTATTCCTGATTATGATTACCATTGATTCTCCTTCCTAATCCGGAAAATCTTGAGGTTGCTTGCGCTAATGAGTCTCCAAGTGCTGGTAGGTTCGAAAGGAACGGCAGTTTTACTTCGAATCTGCCTTGGTCGTTACGGTATGTAGATTTCTGAAACAATTCTTTACATTGTTGCTCTTGTTGATTTATTTGATTATCCTCTGGCATTTCTTCTAAAGGTGCCAGTATTTTTTAAGAGTCAATGTTGAAATCAAGGTTAACATTAAATGTATATTGTTTTGGCATAGGAATGCCACATCCACCGATTATCCAGCCGAACTGCGTGTTTTGGCCAATCAATTTATTCGTACCTTCCAGTTGGCCAGCGACCAATATTTTTAGAAAATTACCGACACCCATATGACTAAGTCGATTTCGTTATTGTTATTCTCAGCATGATCCGCTAACATGTGTGGTGCAAATTTTCTATATTCATTCAATATTTCTAGAATGGCACGGGGAAGATTATACGGCAAGTTATTCATAATGTAAACGTGCATTTCCATCTTTAATTCTGGGTGGAAATAGAGAGATATTTCAATCTTTGTCAAAAATACGTCATGATGATACGTTCCCATTTTTCTAATGAATTTCACAATTTGCTAGCATTTAACAAGAGGGTATCTGTACATTTATACTAACCGCCTCCTTTTTACTTGTCAAATGATAAAAAATTAAAGAACCAACTTCGACATATGAAAAGTAGCGTCCATTTAAAATAAAATCTCTAGTTGAAAACCCTTTATCAGGAATTCTATAGTTCTATAATGAAAGTACAATTTATTACGTTTTGACGACCTTTTCCAGAACTTTATCAAAAAATCATTTTAGGTGTATGTTTAGGCCCGACAAACAATTATTAACCGCAGCAGCATTCACGGTTTCAAAACCGTAAAATGTCGGTTGAAAAATTACAGCAAAACAGAAAATATCTACACGAAGGCTATCCGATTTAAAAAACACGGAACAAGTAAATATTAAGCGAACACAACTAGATTATTTAAAAAATTTACTTATCCACAACAACCGATCCAAACACGAAAACAAAACCCAACCTAAATCATTGATGATTATTTCGGGTGTCACAAAAAATGTAAATGTATTGATTACAGATTTACATCCGGACAGTTTTAAGCCCGGTAAAATTACCTTCATTTTACGATAAAGTGGGCTGTAAAATATCCCGACAAACAAAGAGATTTTCCTTGAGTTTTTTATTTTTGGCGAATATAATAATTCGCTAAATCAGTACGGTCTTAGTTATATATAAAATATAAAGTTCGATTTGTAGTAGATATGTTATGAGTGTTTTTTTTCTTTATTTCACCGGCTCACCAAGTCGTAAATATTGGAATGCTAATAAAAATAATATATTTGTCTATAAACAATAGATATTAGATATTTTACTTGCAAATGTTCGTCAATTGGATGGTGTTTTATCCACCTATTTATTTGCATATTAGCGACAAGGAGATTGTAGAATGTTACCTATTCACACAAAGGGATGGTTAATTTACGGCAAATTTTGCAAGTAAATGTTCGACTGTTGCAGTTTTATATCCAACAATTTCGCTTACATATTAAGGGAGAAAGGACTGTATAATGGTATCTGATACCCACAAAATAACAGTTTATTTACGGAGAATGTCACTTACAAATTGTCGGCAATTTGACCGTAATATAACCTACGGTCCTCGTTCAGACATTGGAGCCCGCCCAAGCTGTTCCAAAACTCGGTTTTTTTACAGTATTTGAGGAAAGTCAGGTCTGCAAAAAAACAGTTCGGGCCTCCAGTCCCTCGTCAGTTATTTTTCAGTACTAAATATTGAGATTGTTTGTCGGGAGGTTTGTGTTTAAATTGTGTTTGCTGTTGAAACAAACAACCAAAATAAAAAAAAAATATTTACAAAACGGCGAGGTACTCACTTTATGCTTTGAGAAGAAAGTAATTTGTTGATTTACTTTTTTTCAATTTTTCCTCTATGATTTTTCTTTGAGTACCAAAAACTAAGCAGATCGCTATCCAAATGAAATAAATGTTCAAGTTTCGGACGATAAATTACACTTACACGTAATTTACACAGTTTTTACAGCAGAAAAGTGTAATTTACATAAGGCCATTTTATGCATTATGTAACATATGTATAAAATTGAAATGTTAAAAGCCAAAATTTTAAATTTTAGCAACGCCATCTCTTATCAAATTTATTTACTGTACTGTCGAGTTATTTAATTTATTTTTCTCATAGATGGTACATTTCTAGAATTTTGAGATATTCCGTGTTACTCGAAATAGTTTTGGATTAACTTTCATTAAGAATTTGAACAAAATGTGGCTGCTTTTATTTCGGAACTAATTCAAAATTTTCGAGATTACGTACTCGCTGATGTTACCCAACACCGGACTACATTCTTATCTATTGTTAATGAATTTTCAAAATATTTGGCGAATTAAGAATTTATTTAGCTTTCTTTAGAAAAGGTGACCGACTTTTAAAAATGTGCTCATCAAGTATTAAGTTTATTGATTCTATATTACAAAAAAAGGTAATAAACCGGTAAAGGGAAGTTGTGTTGGATCAAAGATTACAAAAAAAAAATTGCTTTTGAATTCTTCGTTCCAAAAGGGAACTTATTTTATAGCAAACATCATTAGAACAATATCTTGGTTGAAAAATCAAAACGACGATTATTTTCTGTTTTGGTATATTGTCAATTGCACGCCCAATTGAAGTAGCTTTTCCCTTTGTTTTGAAATAGCGAACACAAGTTTAGCCAATGTGTAATATGATGTATGAAAAAAACAAAATTAAAAAAATTAAGTTACCTAAAATGTTTGTGCTTATTATAGAATGTGGCACTTGAAGCAAGAGATAGGAATAATGAATTATGGGTAGATCGTGAAATTAAACAAAGAGATGTTCCATTTCCACGTATACTTTTTATAGAAAAACCTAAATTCCTTTATGCGTTATATTCCAAGACCAAATAAATTTAAATAGGTTATATTTAAGTTATCCACCAGCTTTTAAATGTTTGCCACATAATTATTTTGTCTCAATTTCTACAGCATTAAGCTCAACTGATCGTAGGACATTCAGATAAATTTCCGTGATTAAAAAAAGGCTTGCAAGGGAAATACATTACGTCGCGAATAATTTTGCCAAAATCCATCAACTCATTCAGAAACTCGGAACAAGTTGTAGTGTTAATCATGGAAAATGGAAATTTTCAATTAAAATCCGACCTCACCTCTATTATTTTTGTAATGCTGAATTATTACCCATTTTCAAAGCGGATTTTTATAAAAAAGTTGGATTTTAATAAAATCAATTATCAATCATTTTACTGCAAGAAGATATCGGGTTCATAGAAATTAAATGAGAATTCTAATTGTTTTCATTTTGTTAGACTGAGTTAAATCCATCGAGAAAAAAAAAAAGCTATTCCAGATAAGAAGATATGAAGATATCAAGGTGTTTTGCAAAATCCGGAGATAAGATCTAGTTGACGTATATTAGATGTTCCTTAAATTCATGCATAAAATGTGAATGACTGACTAAAAATACTAAAAAAAATCATCACACTATATAAAAGAATCAATACTTCCTTTGCCAAAAAAGCGTAACGCACGATTGCCCATCAAAAGGATCTCAAATTTCCATTTCTACTATCATTAAAAAAAACAAAAATATATAAAATTGAAAATCTTTACGTGCCTACCAACAAAAAATGTGTGTGTTTATGTGTGTTCCAAAATCAACATAAAACTAAAATAATAAATAACACAGGCAAAACTCATATATAAAGCATAAAATTCCAATCAAAAAATGAAAACAAAAAAAAAAGTCGTTACGATCCACGCAACATAAAAAAATTTATATAATTTACCTAACTCATAATATTATTTCAAGATGTTGTTTTGTTTTTTTTTATTTTTCATTTCGTTCGTTATTTTTTTTCATTGAAAGCTCACGCACTGTAAAAATCAAATTATCATTTCATTTTCTATAAACATATACCCCAAACAAAAAATAAAAATATCGCAAATCCTTTAAGAAAATCCTTTTTATATTCAATTCATTTGAACATAAATATCTCGTCTATATTCGTTGTTGCTCCTTTACCATCCAAAAATTTCAATCCAATGATTTTTTTCCATAAAAGCTCAATGAGTATAAAAAAGACTTATGTGTATATGTACATATAAAGAAATATCATATCTCATATATGAAAATCGAAATTTGACCAAAAAAGCTTTTCAAGCTTTAATTTTTTTTTTTGCCATTCGTTTCATTTGCTTTTTTTTTTTGCCTTACGAGTACATAAGTATCTTTTATGTATTATGGTTTTACCTGTATGCTATAAAATTCGTTTCCTTTTTTTGCAGTTTTGGTGTTCATTTGTTTTTCACTGTTTATCTATTCGACAAGAGCTACCCGTCAATATATATACTCAATCGATGTAAGTACATATAATATCATAAAATTCGTTTTAAGTTTTTTTTTTACAACTTTTGGGTCGACGTTTTACCTTTATTTCATAGCCACAAAGAGAATATTTCAATTTTCCAAAATGTCGATATACCAAACAATAATTTTGCGAATTCGTATTTTGTACAGCAAGTCATACAAAGAGTATACAAAGACGAGAAACCGGATGAAAAACTATAACTCTTGTATATAGTTACAAAAATCATAGAAATGGTAACAAAGAACTGAATGTAATAAATCTGTCGAATCGATTTTTTGTTTGTTAGTTTTTGGAAGATACTATAGATAACTTGATTTCATTTCCTTTGTAAAGATTTACACAAAAGTCAAGTTGCAAGAAAATCGGTGAACTGTTTGGTTTCTTGTTGCGCAGCACTTGCAATTATTAATTGATGAATAACCAGAAATTGTGTATAACTTAAAGATATCTTTAAACTATTCTAAGTACTCCAAATTGAAGCATTGCCGTTTAGTGACAATCTTCAAATTTTGAAATTAATACAAAGAACAAGATCACAATGATTCAAAGACAACTTTCCCAACTACAGCAATAATAAATATTCGATCTAACTCTGATTGGCGCTCAAATGTTTCACCATTTGGTATTTTGGCAGCATAGAATGTTGATCTCTAGTCAAAATAAGAAAATAGTGTCAATGTCGGTCTTGTTGTCTTTCACCTTTTTTAGAGAAACAAATCAAAATGGTGTTTTAGTCCACAAATCTACACACATCATTAATATAGAATATTATATTGTAACTGCACAAAAACTTGGCGATTTGAGTTATGGATTATATGTACAGGTCATTTTCTAATCGCTATCGGATCGGTTAACAAAGAAATTCCAAGTGCATATATTGTTTTCATTATTGCCGAAGAAATAGCTGTTTCTTTTTTAATAATTCGATAAAAGCGTATTCGTGTTAAAAGCCTCTTACAGATCAGCCATATTATACCTTTCCGTACAATCGTATACCTAATAATTTACAAAATCAACTTTATTTTGTCGGTTGAGGGTTGCTTAAATAAAGTGCTCTTACGGAATAGGTATATTTTGAGAAACAGAAAAATTTCGATTATCCTCGTTTTATAAAACGGAAGACTTTTCTTTCAATTTTTATCAAAAGACGTTTGTAAACAATTATTTTATTTTAAAGGACATCTGACATGAATATTTCACTAAAGATCTTGTATACAACACCGCGTTCACGGATAAGGTTAGCCCATCATTATTTGACTTTTTATTTTTCAACAAAAAAATTATTTTCAATTGGGTTGAGACCAAGTTGAGACTGACAATATTTTCTTTATCAAATATTCCTAGAAAATCGAATTTTTCATCCATTGCATATTAATAACTGATAAGATTTTTCAATTTCTTTTAGAGAATAAAAACACATAGAACATTACTTCTAAAATTCATTTATTAGTGAAAGTAAATAATGCAAAACATAATAACATAATTATTAAAAATAAATAACAAAATAAATTCAAATCAAAATTATAACTAGGTAGGTACTCTACTGTACAATGTAAAATAAAATTGATTTATGTGGAGGGAGAAAATTATTAAGAATTTTGCAAGTATTTCAGGGTTCGTGTTGTTTCGCTAAAAATAAAGCATAAAAAAATTATTTAGAGTTTAATATGTGTGTTTGCGTATAATTCGCTAATACTCTAATACCTTGTTGTTTTCTATAGATAGAAAATAATCAGAAAAGGTATTTAGCATTTATTCAGTCGCTATACCCTGATGAGATTGACTGCATAGAAAATAAATTTTTCATCATTCTCATACAGATCGAAACTGAAATACATACTTGCAAAATTCTTAATAATTTTCTCCCTCCGCATAAAAAATAAAAATGATTTGGCTTGTACCGATAAACCTAATTGGCGACGCTGGAAAACAATTCGCCACTAGACTTTATGATATTTTTAATTAAGTGGACTGTATTATAATTTTTATTGTTAAATATTTATTGAAAATAACATTTTTATTTATTTATTGTACATTTTATTTTAAGTTACATTTTATTATTATTTGTATTTATTATACATATTGAAATAGATGTGTTCTTCACGAACGTCGAAGATGGAAGAGAAAACAAAAATTACAAAAAAATCAAATATTAAAGCTACAAGAATACAATACAAAAGTGTGAGAATACACTACTCGTCTACAAAACTTATAGTACATATTTTATCATGAACGGCTACCAACTGCATGAATTATAATCTTTATTTTAATGTTGGTAGCTGTCAAAATGTAAAATAAACAAACCAACTACTACATTTTTGGCTATTAATTATCTACATAATTTATAGTTAATAAAATTTAATAATTTTATGAATAAGTTATTTATATAATTTGACGACAACGCTAAGTATGTATAATAACATTGAATTATATCAACTAATAAATGTTATTACAATTTAACATTGTTTCGTATGAATTTTTAGATACACCTTGGCTTCAAGAATTTTAGATTACATATTTATTTTAGGAACGCTGGTAAACGATTCCGGCGTTAACATGCCCGCGGCCTTAAAGTATGTGTACTTTAAACGAAGAACACACAATTATATCAACTGGCCATCCAAGATGTATCTTTACAGTAAATTATTAACAATGAATCTGAAATGAATACAAACAAATGTATTATTGAATAGTAATTGACAATAAAGTAACGTGTAAATTGACATTCAATGATCATTGATAACTTTTGAAATTAATTATTGTCCAAAAATACTTGATAAATGTGCAAGTAATGTGTTGATACATTAAAAATAACAAAAAAATATATATAATGGAAGTTCACCAATTAGTGGTAAATCAAAAATTAATCATTGATATAACATAACAATTGTTTGAAATTAATTATAAATCTAGAACATAATAATTCATAAATTTGAACTTAATTTTAAGTGTGAACGGAATTTATATTTATGTTTTTGAGATTAAATAATTATTTGATAAGTTTGAACTGAATGATTGACACAAAATATACTTGAAATTCAATTTACAAATTTGAAATTTATTTATGGACAAAAAAATAAATAAATCTGAGATTTCATTATTGAATATAAAAGTATTAAAAGTTGTAAATTTGAGATGAATATATATTGTCCAAGTGAAATTAAAATAATTACTAATAAATTTGATATAACTTATTGGACTAGTAATAATATTTGCAATTAAATCACAATTTATAATTTAGAATTGGATTCAAATAATAATTATTAAATTTTAAAAACAATTTGAACTTAAAATATCGATCAATGACTTGAAATGATTCTGAATAATAATTGATTAGCAATTTGACATGAATATTAAACTTAAATAATTATTGATAAATTCACAAATAAATCATTGACAACCAAAAATGTATAATTGAAAATTTAGCAATGAATGATAAATTTGCAATTAATCAATGAACAGTAAAATAATGTATAATGGTAAATTTGCAACTCTATTATTGATTTAACTACCAATTGATCAATATGAAAATAAATCATTGAACATAACAACATTGTACACATCAAATTAAACAACAATTTACAAATTTGCAAGTTAACGATTGACTAGTACTAATGGCTAATAGGATTCAAAATTAGTTAATAAATTTGAAGCTAAAAGATGAAACCAACATAATATGGAATAATGATTTATAAATTTACAAATAGTTCACTTCAATAATCATTAGAATTTAAAAAATGATTTTGAACCAAATAATAATTAACATTTGAACATCGATTTTGCAATTCGATAATAATTAACGTTCAAAATTGACTTTGAAGTTAAATAATACTTCACATTCGCAAAATGGTTTTAAGATTAACTAATAATTCAAAATGAAATTGATTGTTGAAGTAAAATTAATCGCAATAGTTAAAATTGAAATTAATTACTGAACTAAATAATATAATGTACGAGCAGTCAATTGTTGTTGAAATAATATATGATTGAAGTTCAATAATAACTGAAAAATTTAAAATTAATTTTTGAAATAAAATTGAATGTATAATGATAAATTTGAGAATGTATTATTCAATTCAATTTCAACAATAATTGATCAATGCGAAAATAAATTATTGATCATAACAAACAATATAATTAAAATTCAATAAATTTGAAGTTAATTATAGAACTAAAAAATAGTTGGTAAATGTGAAAGTTACCATTGACATAAACAATAACATAAAATTGAATTTCAACAATTATTGATCACTTCAAATTAATTACTGATATAATTATATAAAAAAAAATAATTATTTATAAATTTGAAATTAACTAATAATTAACATTTGACAAATTATTTTGCAATCGTTATTTGCAATTAAATGTGCAAAAATGATTTTGAAATTAAATGATAGTTAAATTTGCAATTAAATAATAACAAACATTTGAAAATTATCCTACACTTGAATAATAATTATAATTTGAAAATGATTTGAATTAAATTAATAAATATTTAAACAAAATGGTTTAAATTAAATAAGAATTAAACAAAAACCAAACAATGATTTTGAATTATTGTAAATAATAATTAATAATAAATAATTAACATTAGCAACTAAAATTGGAAAATTTGAGATGGACGTAAATATATTGTCTAATTGAAATTAAAATATTTTCTAATAAATTTGATATAAATAATTGAACTAATATTCAATTCAATGCAATAATATTTGCAATTAGATCAAAATTGATTGATAACTCAGAATTGCATTCAAATATCAATGATTAAATTTTGAAAACAATTTGAACATAAAATACCGATCAATGAATTTGAAATGATTCTGAAGTTAGAAATAATGATTGATTAGCAATTTCACATTAATATTGAATTAGACAATCATTGATAAATTTACAAATGAATCATTGACGACCAAATATGTATAATTCAAAATTCAACATTGATTGATGAATTGCAAAATTGAAGCTGTTTTGAAATTAAATACTATATTTTGAGTTCGACAACGATCTTGAATTAACTAGTATTTATAACTTGAAAATGGGTTTGTGTCACAATAATATTTAAATTGAAAACATTTTGAAATTCACTACTAAGTAAAATTTGACAAATGATTTGGAATTAAATACTAATTAAATTCTGAAAATAAATTTAAATTAAATACAAATAATTACAATCTGAAAATGATTATAAATTAAATAATAATTACAAATTGAAAATGATTGTAAATTAAATAAGAATTAAAATCGAACAATGAACAGCGGTAAGAGTGATGGCAATGTAGGTCATCTCGACGCATGAACAGCGGAATGAGTGACGACAATGTAGGTCATCCCGATGAATGAACAGCGACATAAATGATGACAATATAGGTCATCCCGACGAATGAACAGCGACATGAGTGATGAAAATGTAGGTCAACCCGACGATTCAAATGGTGATGCAAGTTGGTGACAAGGCAGGTCACACCGAAGAATAAATGGCTATAAGTTGGTGACAATGTAGGTCACACGGAAGACTAAATAGCGCTGAAAGTTGGTGACAAGACAGGTCACACCGAAGAAATCATGCCTTTGGAAATTGGTGACAATGTAGGTCACAAAGCATGATGGCTTAACTGCTCACATCTTGGTGACAATGTAGGTCACAATAAACGACGGTGAATAGATAACTATCGCACTTGCATGATGCTAATGATGATGTACCATTCAATGGTTGAATCAATTTTGGAAAAATGTCCGCCACACAATCTACGTTACTTGATGATAGAATTATTTTGTGCACCGTCACTCGATTATAAAACTGGATACAAACGCATAATTAACTGGATACAAACGCATAATTTATTTAATGAAAATATGCGTCTCGTTGCTTGAATCATATATTGTTGTGAAAATGTGCATTCGATGATTACATTATGTTTCATGAAAATGTGCGCTACTCGACGATTGTACTTTACAAATCGGACAAACTGTGTAAATGATGATGTGTGACACACGATGATCAATTTGGATAAAACACACGTGAGCATCTCCATGAAACTGTGCGCCACACTCGCTAACTGAACTGTACAAAAACACGAATTGTTCAATGACAATGTGCGTTACTCGATGATATAAATAATTTAAAAACATATGAATTATTGTGGTGTTAATGTGTGCCACAATTGACGATTAAACATAACACGATTAATCATAACACGCATGATTGCTTTGTGACAATGTGTACTACACTTGACGATAAAACTGGATGCAACAAACGTGATTATTTGTAATAATGTGTGGATCATTCTCGAACACTGAACTGATATACCACACATGATTTACTGTCCTGATAATATGGAACACTTTCGACGATGTGCGTTACTCGATGATATAAATAATTTAAAAACATATGAATTATTGTGGTGTTAATGTGTGCCACAATTGACGATTAAACATAACACGATTAATCATAACACGCATGATTGCTTTGTGACAATGTGTACTACACTTGACGATAAAACTGGATGCAACAAACGTGATTATTTGTAATAATGTGTGGATCATTCTCGAACACTGAACTGATATACCACACATGATTTACTGTCCTGATAATATGGAACACTTTCGACGATAAGCTGTATACACTTTTATTATAATATTTATTATGTTGATGTACGCCACATTCGATAATTGAATTAAATTAAAACACTGTGGCTTACTGTACTGAACATGTGCACTGCACTCGACGAATGAATTAAATTAAACAATATACAGGAACCATCACTGAATTAATAAAATCTACACTTGAATTAGTCGATGAGTAATATGTGCCATGTTCGACGGCTGTACTGAATTAAACAATGTGGTTTATTTCGATGATTATGCACTGAATAAATTAATTAAACAATACGCTTAAACGCGACTGAATTATTTCACAAAAACACTTGAATTATTTTATGGATGTGTGCCACGCCCAAAGATTGAGCTGAATAAGAACACGTGATTATTCTTAATGAAACTGTGTCTAACATACTCGACGATTTAACTACACAAAACACGCGACTTATTTCGACAACAGCGTGTGGCACACATCCGGCTCGAAGGGCCAAAAAATGGCGACGCTGGAAAACAATTCGCCACTAGACTTTATGATATTTTTAATTAAGTGGACTGTATTATAATTTTTATTGTTAAATATTTATTGAAAATAACATTTTTATTTATTTATTGTACATTTTATTTTAAGTTACATTTTATTATTATTATTTTATTATTATTTGTATTTATTATACATATTGAAATAGATGTGTTCTTCACGAACGTCGAAGATGGAAGAGAAAACAAAAATTACAAAAAAATCAAATATTAAAGCTACAAGAATACAATACAAAAGTGTGAGAATACACTACTCGTCTACAAAACTTATAGTACATATTTTATCATGAACGGCTACCAACTGCATGAATTATAATCTTTATTTTAATGTTGGTAGCTGTCAAAATGTAAAATAAACAAACCAACTACTACATTTTTGGCTATTAATTATCTACATAATTTATAGTTAATAAAATTTAATAATTTTATGAATAAGTTATTTATATAATTTGACGACAACGCTAAGTATGTATAATAACATTGAATTATATCAACTAATAAATGTTATTACAATTTAACATTGTTTCGTATGAATTTTTAGATACACCTTGGCTTCAAGAATTTTAGATTACATATTTATTTTAGGAACGCTGGTAAACGATTCCGGCGTTAACACTAATATCTCAATAAAATTGATTTAGTTCTGGAGCGTTATCCATTATCACATGTATCACAATAGGTACGTTCAGTCATGGAACCGTTTAAAACAATTTCGCCCTTCAACCTTTCAACCGCACAAGGCGGTTGAACATTTCTCGCATGTTATGTAAATGTATAGCCTGTACATTTTGGTAACTTGCAATGAAGTCGCTTTTCATTCCATTTTGGCCAGTGACCTACAGACTCCTTCCTTATCTCTTTTACTGAATTTTTGGAACTAGTTGCGTTTTTACGTTTGAGCTCTAGTCTTTTGTTTATACCTTCTAACGGACGTTTTTTTTTTCTGTTGATATTTGCACAATACTTCGCCAAGTTCCAATCTATAATTTGCCAAGCTTAAAATTCGCCTTGAATCGTTTTTTTGTCTTTTTCTCGGACTCGCTTATATAATAGTCAAGAATTGACCACAGCTACGCCTAAAAGATGATAGAATATACGCATGTACCATTTTTTCGATCTCAGCAGTATTTTGTATGTTCTGATAAAGCTGTCAAGAAGATCAACACCTCCAATGTATGCGTTGTATTCTTTAACGATTTGAGGGAATTCAGTTTGAACTCCGATTCTGTTCTTTTTGTCATACCGCTCGACAGTTTGAATCGGATTACGGCCAAAAAAGTTTGAGATTATTTTGACCATATTTTTGTCTTTCCAAGCCACCGGTGTAACCTCCACATTTTCTATATTTGCCGTGAATTCCATCGATGTTCCTCTTTTAAAAATTTGCATTTCTTTATTGTTGTTGATCTTGCTATTTGAAATCCTATATATTCCTACGTATAAGCAAAATTACAAAATTCCTTGTTTTGTTAGTTGAACGGCCCGGGCCAAGGGAATAATAGTTAACGAAATTTTTTTTGTAGTTTTCGTGTCTTAGCGTCGTGCCGTACGTATCACTATATTTTTACTGGCACCCAAATTTTTCTCGGAAAGATATCTTTTGCTTTCGTCATTCTATTGTCCTGAATAAATCTCGAAGTTATACGAGAAACCTGATATGCCAGAAAACAAATAACTTGGACCCCCATTTATGGGGTTTGTTGGGTAGGTACTGTTTAAGTGCACTTTTAACATTAGTGGAACAAAGCTGCTTATCTACTGTAAGACAGGACTCCAACGGAATTTTTCTCAAGTTATTTTGCAGTGTCTCGATGAGTGTTCGAATTTTGAATAGACGGTCGTGATTTTGATGATGCCTAGGTAATTTTTTTTCGTTCGTATGTCAAGACATAGTTTTGTAGCGAACTAAATAAAATTACATATAGTTTTATTATAGTTCACCCAAAATATGTGTACAATCATTTTATTTCCAATCATTAGTAAAATTTCCAATTTCACCTACCTGCACCCTATATTTTATATAATGTTTAACGTCAATACTTCGTACCATAAAATATAATAAAATATTATTTCGTATGCAAATACATCTCCGCACAAACATAACGCAATATCATGATTGAAATACTATTGTGCTTGTGATGCGTACATAAAGCACTTATCAATGAATCCACTAGAAACCGGAAAATTCGCATTTCTTAAATCAGAAGTGATAAAAAGATTAAGTTTGTCCGAAACCCAACGTCTCGAAAAATTAATAGGTACTAGTACAATGGGTGATTTAGCACCTTCTGCCTTCCATCGCCGATTGCAACAATTAGCACGTTCTTCAACTGCAACCACAGAACCTATTATTAAAACATTATGGCTAAGACGATTACCAGAACAACTACCTTCCATTAAATTAGTCCAAGAGTCAGAACCCATGAACAAATTGACTCAATATGCGGATAAAATTTGTAGTGCTTCGAAACCAACTGAAAAGACTACGACGGGAACTGTATCATTGGAGGGTCTTGCAGTAGCAATCGATGAACTGCGCCAACATGTATCCAGACAGAACAGATTATGCAATTTTTCTCACAGTCAGTCACTTAATCGTTCGCGTTCAAAATCAAACAACCGTTCGTCCTCTGGTAAAAGAAAATTCTGTTATTATCACTATCGATTTGGTGCTGCGGCCAGGAAATGTGCGGGTGGTTCTTGTGAATTCGTTGGTCCATCTCATACAAAAACAAATCAAAAATCGGAAACTAATTCATCCCAAAATTCTCGCGACAAATAATGGGACGCACCAGACACGTCGCCTATTTATAAAATGTCAAAAAACAAAGTTCAGTTTCCTTATTGATACTGGTGCGGACATTTCAGTTATCCCTTCAACATTCCTTAAAAATACTTCTCGTGATTCTTCTGGCAGTACAATTTTCGCTGCTAATGGTTCTCCCATAATTACTTATGGCGTAAGATTACTTAACGTTGACTTAGATTTTCGCGGCGATTTTAGACATCCGTTCGTAATTGCGTCAGTTACCAGGCCTATCATAGGTGCTGATTTTTTGACCAAATTCGGAATCGTGGTAGACTTAAAAAATAAAAAACTTCTTGACTCGAATACGTCTTTAACCGTCAATACTATGGATATAGAAGATCCATTGCCGACAGTACGATTGTTCGTGGTCAACGGTCCGTACGGAGAGCTTCTACGCAGTTTCTCAAACCTTACGCAAGAACCAAATTATGAATTGCCTGTAAAACATAGTATCGTGCATAGGATTGTAACGGAAGGACAGCTTCGCACAAAATCGCAAAGGACGAGTTCGAATATGTGAATTCATTGGGACCATGCAGACAATCGTCATCATCAGTATCTTCGCCTTTACATTTAATTCCCAAACGCGACAGTAACGATTGGCGACCTTGCGGAGATTACCGTAGATTGAACAAAGTGACAGTACCAGATAGAGATCCTCTACCCCATATACATAACTTTTCCCTAAACTTGCAGGGTTGTACTATCTTTTCAAACATATACCTGGTACGGGCTTACCACCAAATACCAGTTGCCGCCGACGATATTTTTAAAACCGCTATCACAACTCCTTTTGGACTCTTTGAGTTTATGAGGATGCCTTATGGTCTAAGGAACGCCGCACAGACTTTTCAACGTTTTATGGACGAAGTGACGATAACATCGATGATATTTTGGTGGCTAGCCGGGCAGAGTCCGAACATTTAGAACACCTTCGCATCTTATTCCAACGCCTCACAGATTTCGGCATCATCTTAAAACCCTCGAAGTGTGTGTTCGGTGCAACCTCGTTATACTTTCTGAGCCACGAGATCTCTGAGGCCGGAATCCGCCCTTCTTCAGAGAGAATCGTGGCTATAAATGATTTCCTCCAACCAACATCCATACGGCAAGTTCAGCGCTTTATCGGAATGGTTAACTACTATCACCGATTCATGCCTCACTTGGCCGAACTACTTACTTCAATGCATACGCAACTCTCAATAATCCAGAAAGACAAAAAGAAAATTTTTATTTGGCCACCTGAATGCCAAGCAGATATGACAAAAACCAAAACTGCCTTGGCTGAGGTTACTCTACTAGCACACCCCCTAGATCGTGGAGAGTTCAGGATAACCTGTATGTACCCTGATACTAGCTGTATTGGAGTAGTACAACAGAGGATGTTGGGAACCATTGGGATTTTTCTCCAAAAAGCTTTCCCCACCCGAACATAAATATTCTGCCTTCGACCGAGAATTGCTTGCAATTTACTGCGCCATCAAGCATTTCAGGTACTTCGTTGAAGGTAGGGTATTTACAATCCTAACCGATCATAAACCCCTGGCTACTGCCATGGCGTCAAAGGCAGAGCGGAGTCCCCGCCAATCTCATCAATTAGACTACATTTCGCAGTTTACTTCGGACATACAATATACAAAAGGTGTAAATAATGTAGTAGCAGACACTTTATCCCGATCAAACGAACACGAAGTTTCGCCTATATGGCACACAGGCCTAGACATTGTTACGAATATCTTACTCTCTGTCTATCTTTTAGAAAATTGTTCCACTGGTACTTCGTTACAGAATCTCTCGAAGATGTTTACGGTGGCGCAGCATGTTGCCGGCTAGGTGGCAGCCAGATTGGGGGGGATCTTTCCACCGATCGTCGAGAGCTTGAAATGCTGCTATTTATCTTTGATATTACACGCTATGAACACAAACACTTACCGTTATTTGAACACAATATACCGTAAAATATGCAACATGTTGATATGACCTTGGTGGATTGGTCACTTTTCATCACCCACACCTCCGTACATTATTATACTTCAGAATGCTGAAGTATTCCCCTTGGTGTATTTGGTTGTTCCTAAATCAGCACAGACACTTTATAATTTAATAGATCATTTTTTTTTTTCTTTAACACAATTTCACTAAAAGTCTAAACACGACACCACGCATAACACTCAGATAACTTATTTCCAACACAAAATTGGTTCTTTCGCAACTCATTCGAAATATAAAAAAAACGGAATAGAATTTAGGTGTACATGGATATAAATTTTAATTCCTAAATAAGTATATGAACAATAGGTTCTAAAAAAAACATATATAGAACAGAATACACTATAACTTAGACTATATAAAAAAAAATGAATTTGTAAATTTTCTTAATCTAACATGCACTTAATTTAATTAACCATGGCCATTTTTATGTTTTTCTTTTATAAATTTTGGTTAACGTTATTATAAAAATTTTAATTATTATATTGGATAAATTATTAATTAATTAATCATAAAACTAATGAGAATAATAAATTAGATACAACGAAGTTAACATTATTTGAATATTTATGACACACAATTTCGGTCCATACTATCTACAGTTAGATACATCATAACCTTCACGTTGTGATTTTGATTTTATGCACTTATCTGCGCTTTCTTTATGCTTTATAGATACAACAGAATGCACCGTTCCCAGTTTGTTTGCGTATAATAACTGGGATCTTTGAAATAAAAAAAACAAAATTCGCTTACCAAGTAACAGTTCGTTCTTGTTTCCAGAATTTTCTGAACCGTTCTGAAAGAAAATTTAACTTGGTATTACCACAACTCGTCTGGAATATCGAGATTCACGAGATAATGCGACTCATCATACCTTGGTAAGCGTGTGTCCAAATAAATGATTTCACCAATTGTTCACACAGCCTGTATTTCCAAAACACCGATTCATAAAATCACTCCTTCGGAGTACAATTTTATTTATTTTTTTTTTTGTTTATTCTTTATTTGTTTTACATATAACTAAATTGCGGATATTTTCTTTTCTTTTACACAATGTCAACATTCACTATTAAATCATTAGTATGTACATACTTCTAATTTATTTATTTTTTTAATTTCACAGTATGTACTAATGTACTAATACCTTTATCCAAATTACGTATTGGCACTAAATAATGAATCCGTATGTCCGGCTGTGTTAAGTTTTAGCAATGAACTAATTACTGAAATTATCTATTTGTGTTCTGTGTTTTTTTTTTATAAGGGGAAATTTAGACAATTGGAAACTGGTTTCCTCATACACCAAAATCTCTTGCCTTACACACTACAGAAGTATTTGCAATATCATTAGTACAGTGTGATACCAAATTAGTTTTAACTGCGCGCGCGACTGATTCTCATGCGTGGCGGAACAATTTTCGATACCGATATAACAGATTATCTGTTATAAACGTGGGGACGACTCACACCCAGGAGATAGTCTCAAGAGCCGGGCCTAATATGTTATCAAAATTACCTCCTATTGTACTCAATATCTGCCACTACTGTGCTGTCTAGTGTTATAGGAGGGAAAACAACCTTCTACTAAGTACCACCCACTCACACTCACGCTAGCGGATATCCTTGACGTGATAGATTCCCATGGATCTTCCCGCTTTGTTACAGACCTCGTAAGACACATTGCTGATTTTCCTCAGAATCGACGCCGGTATAAATTTGAAAGCTAACTTTCCAGAAAAATGCTTAGCTGCGTTGCTTTGTGCAAAATTCCGGACAAAAATTTGTTGTCCAGGCATAAATATTCGTGGTCTTGCCCGTAAATTATACGAACAAGCATTTTGTTCATGCGCTTTCTCCAAATGTCTAAGAACGATCTTTTGCGCTGTTGATAAACGGTCCACATTGTCTTCGATAAGCATTTGGTTATCACCTAAACTATTCAATTTCCGTAGTAATTCGTAGGTTGAACCATGCTGGATTTTGTGCTGCCCGAATACTAGAAAGTGTGGTGAAAAACTGGTGCTGGAATGTACAACATTCCTAAGAGCGCCAGCTATTTCCGCTAGATGCACATCCCATGTCTGATGGTCGTCTTTTATGTATCCTCTAATAGCAGCTAATACTGATCGATTTACTCGTTCGGAAGCATTCGCCTGCGGTGAATATTTCGCTGTGAAGTCATGTCGCACACCATATTTTTCCATCAACGCTGCAAAAATGTGTGAATCAAATTGTACTCCATTGTCAGTCAGGATCATTTCGGGAACTCCGAAAATATGGAACACACTTTCCTCTAGTATCTGCGATATTTTAATGGCTGATGCGGCTTTGATAGGATATAGTAAGGGAAACCTACTGTATTGATCCAACACGATAAAAATGTGGGTGGATCCCTTTTTGGTTCTCGGGTAAGGACCAAGAAAATCCATATAAAGTCTTTGCCAAGGTCGAATAACTCGAAAAGCCTTACCCATTTCTGGCTTCGTGGCATAATTAACCGCCTTTGAACATTTGCAGACTTCACACCCATTGATAAATTTTCTAACCTGTGCACTCATCAATGGCCAGTAATAATATCTTTGTAGCAGTTCTATTGTCCTTGTAATGCCTTGATGAGCAGCCGTGGGAGGATTGTGAGCATCTTCAATTAATTTGGCTGTTAGTGATTCCGGCACGACGAGTTTCCATTCTGGTATGTCTGATCCACCTTCATTCGGTTTTCTAAAATAAATCTTCTCATCCATTACCTTGAAATTAGTTGAGACTTGTGAATTTTCGTTAATTGCCTTAATTCTTGCCACATAATCTGAATCTTTGAATGCGTCGTCATCTAAATTAATATGTATAGGTCCCTCGATAGATGCATCTATCGTGTCAATATGCACTCTAGAGAGGCTATCCGGTACAATATTTAAGGACCCTTTTCGGTACTCTATATTAAAATTAAAAGGTTGCAATTGAATGGACCATCGAGCTAATCTGCCGGATAAATCTCGCTGTTCCATCAGCCATCGTAAGCTGGAATGATCTGTAATTAACGTAAACTGATATCCTTCAATATATGGCCTAAATCGCTTCACGCTCATCACCGCCGCTAAGCATTCTAGCTCGGTTATGCTATAATTCTTTTGAGCTTTATTCAGTTTATGTGACATAAATGCTATGGGGTGTTCCTCCCCATTTTCGTATCGCTGAAATAGGACACTTCCGATTCCCGTTGTAGAAGCGTCACATTGAATGTTAAAATGCTTAGTGAAATCTGGATTTCTTAACACCGGTGCTGTGACTAAAGCTCTTTTCAAATCTTCAAACGCCATTTGTGCCTTTGTATTCCATTTCTCTTTGGTTCCTTTTTTAAGTAGATCTGTAATAGGAGCGGTTAAAGTCGAATAATTCGGAATGAACCGACGATACCAGCCGGCCATCCCCAGGAACCTACGTATCGCCTTAACATTTCTAGGGACGGGGTATTCGTCTATGGCCTGAACTTTCTCGGGATTAACTCTGAGGCATCCCTCACCAATCACATATCCCAGATACTTTGTCTCCTTAAGAACGAACTTACTTTTCTCCACATTTATAGTCAGGTTTGCTGATTTTAGCAATCTAGCTACTTCAGATAAAAGTGATATATGTTCTTCGAACGTAGCAGATACCACTAGTAAGTCGTCTAGATAAACAAAGACCCGGTCATGTAACTGATGAGGAATCACCTTGTGCATTAACCGACACATCGTCTGAGCTGCATTACACAGCCCAAACGGCATGACGGTAAACTGGTAGAGTGGACGTCCGGGCACCGTGAAAGCCGTCTTATCCCTTGATGCTGGCTCCAAAGGTATCTGCCAGTACGCATCCTTTAAATCCAGTGTGGTGATATACCTGGTCTTGTCCAGTCTTCCAAGCAACCCTTCAATTAAGGGCAAAGGATAAGCGTCTCTCACGGTGACCGAGTTTACCTTTCGAGCATCAAGACACAGACGAACCTTTCCGTTAGCTTTCAGAACTCGTGTCACTGGGGATGACCATGAGCTGCAACTCTCCTCTATTACCCCCAGAGATATCATGCGGTCCAATTCTCGATAAATGTCCTCCTGGATCTTTGGTGATACTGAAAAATACCTCTGTTTAACCGGGATGGCGTTCCCTACATCAATTTTATGTGCCAAAACTGCTGTTTTACCCAACCCATGTTTCTCAAATGATGGAAAATCCGCAATCACCTTATTTAAAATTGTTTGTTGTTCGGGATTCAAGTCGTGACTATTTTTGTCCCGTTCCACCGATGGTTTAAGGTAATTATCATCTAATTCATTTACCATAAGTGGCACGAGTCCAAAAACCTCCCAAAAATCTATACCGAGATACAACGGCTGCGTTAGGTTGGGAGCAATATGTAATCTCATTACTTTCACCTTTCCTTTATATGAAATACTCACTAAGACATGTCCTATGATACGTTGAGTTTCTCCACTTGCAGTGGATAAGAGCGAGGTTAGGTTATGAACTTTGAACTTATTTTGAGCAAGGAATTCCTCTGCCCCTCGACCCAATACCGAAATACTTGCTCCGCTGTCCAGTAATCCGCGGTAGGGAACTCCATTTATAAGCACTTCTGCGTAGGGTCTGTTATCTACATTGGTAGCGAGTACTGACTCGGAAATTATCTTTTTAATTTCTCTTCTAGTCCTGAAATATTTAAGTGTTCGATGAAGAGATATATTCTGTCTAGGTGTTGTTTGGGTTGATTGCGACCTTTGCTGGCAGGTTATAGGAGCTGACTTTATTCCGGTTTTCGTTGTAATATCCTGTAGAATTCGGGATCGGTATTGGTCGCTGCTTCCTCTACATTCGGCTTCGGAGACTGGGGCTCCTGATTCTGGGATCTCAGTGCTCCGAAATTCCTGACACCCCGTTGGACGTTTCCCGCAGCTTGTTTGTTTCGACAATTCTGACAGTTTACTTTTATAATGTTTTTCGCACCACAACCAAAGCAAAACCTGTTGGTGATAGGCAAACTGCAATCTTTAAACAAATGAGTAGTATTCCCACAGTTCCAACAAGCGATCCTATTTACTTCGGTTGTATTTTTATTATTAGGTGATGTAGACTGACTCATCCAGTTCATTGCATTTACGGAATCGTTTGGTATTGGAAAATCTGCTGTCGCACCGTAATAAGTAGTTAAATCGCTGTAATCCAGGCCTCATATTTCGTATAAGCAAACCAATTGTTTCATCCTCCGTGAGAGGGTGATGTAACGGCAGAGATAACGACAAAATATCATTATAGAACTCGATGAATGTTTCCTTGAACTTTTGTTTACGTCGTTCCAGCATTTGCTTTATATCTGCATCTGTTCGTCGATCTTGGAAACGATGTATTATTGCTACCCGCAGCTGCTCCCATTGTATATTCCTGTTTCGCTCCATGAATATCCAGTACCACTCCATTGCCTTTTCTTTCAATAGAACGTGCAGATTACTGATTAAAAATTGCTTACTTATATCATTTGCTTCCGCTAATCGTTCTACTCGGTAAATAAATCGTTCTATGGGAATTCCACTACCTTCGCCACTAAAGAAAATATTCCAACGATGGATCTCCAATCGGTCCTTCCTTACCGCTCTTTTCTCACTGTTGGAAGTTTCTGTACCGATATTCTCTTGACCTAGTGGATTTGAAAAAACCTGAAAATTGGGCGGAGGTACTGCTGTATTAAAATTTTGCGCAGGTGATACCATTGTTGACGAATGTAATTTCGAATGGGAAACAACATTGTCTTCATTTGACTTATTTGAACCACTTGCTGTATTCGTTACCCCAGCTGGTAGGTTAAGTTTTTTCAGGATTGCTTCCACTAATCTGTCAAATGAATCTGATTCCAGACCTTCAGCGTACATTTGGCTAGGCATAATTGGACTATTTGTCTGGGGTATTGTTGTCGTCCCTTCTCTCGTGACACTTATATTTGGATTGTGGGTAGTAGTAGATTGATTTTGTTTCTGATGAGCATTTGATTCGTCCTCGTCCATGTCATCTTCACAGGCATCTGGGTCGTCTATCACAAGCTCCTTTATCGACTTCTCGACTTCTGGTAATGAGCTGTGCTTGTCGTGCAGATCTTGGAAAAGAGCCAAAAGTTTGTTACAAGAAGCTAGCAATTTACCAGCTGCCACTTCATGAGGGCCCGATTTAGTTAATTGTATCCTATTTAGTCGTCCCATGACATGAATTACCCCCGTTGCTAATTCAGCTAACTTGTCCTCGTCCATTGTGTCGCATGCTTGCATAAACGTTTCCATTTTATCCTGAACATTTCTCAATTTTTTTGCACATATCTGGATTTCACGCTTAGGATACCGCGCACCCATTTGGTGTAGTGTGGTTGGTACCTCAATCTGTCCGTCTTTCTCCTTAACTAATGCTTCCTTAAGCAATATCATCCTATTTGAAATGGATCCGCCAATATTTCTAATCTGACTTTCGATATCCAATTCATCACAATCTAAAAGTGAGACATCCATATTTAACCTGTTATTAAAATAAATATTGTATTATGAATTATATAATATACGTTAACTAGACAAAGTCTTAGTTCAACCAAATATAGTTTCTAAAAATTTGAATACAATCCTTAGCAACTTGATAACATATGAATATATTAAAATTATAACTAATAATTGAACAACCAAACTTCCAAAGTACAGTTCACTTTGACTAAACTTTAAATAATATTTAGTTTTGATTAGATAAGATTTGACTATGCTGATTCAAGATTCCCCAAACACACCTGATGAAACATAGTTGCATATTCCTTTCGACATTGTATTCACATTTACTAAACTAATAACAACCTGTAATTCACTAAACGTATCTGTCAGCCTAAGTAGAGAAAAAAAAATTGTTTTGTAGATAATGTATGTCGTCAAGAAGGTACATATATTCACCCTCAAACATCTATATTAGTGGAAAACATACACCACAAAACTGTAACATGAAAACCAATACTATAGTTATCACCTCTTTACACTAATCATCAAACCATATGGTGAAAATTAATGGAAGGAAACCTTTTCATTTATCTATTGTGAAATTGTAAAAAAAACTCTATTATGAATCAATCAACATCGTTAAACTCAAGGCTATATTAAACAACCTAACGTTTTGAGCGCGGAAATAACGATTCGTGACTCAACAAAAAAAAAGGATCACAGACTTCCTAGAAATATCTAACTCAAATTAAACAACACTCGCAAGTGGAAATAGATACTTATCAGAGATCAGTAACCTTAAACAAACTAATTACAATTACCTACGATCATGTGATTTGTGTTCATAGCAAAAATGCTTAGTTTGGGCGCCACTGTTACGAATATCTTACTCTCTGTCTATCTTTTAGAAAATTGTTCCACTGGTACTTCGTTACAGAATCTCTCGAAGATGTTTACGGTGGCGCAGCATGTTGCCGGCTAGGTGGCAGCCAGATTGGGGGGGATCTTTCCACCGATCGTCGAGAGCTTGAAATGCTGCTATTTATCTTTGATATTACACGCTATGAACACAAACACTTACCGTTATTTGAACACAATATACCGTAAAATATGCAACATGTTGATATGACCTTGGTGGATTGGTCACTTTTCATCACCCACACCTCCGTACATTATTATACTTCAGAATGCTGAAGTATTCCCCTTGGTGTATTTGGTTGTTCCTAAATCAGCACAGACACTTTATAATTTAATAGATCATTTTTTTTTTTCTTTAACACAATTTCACTAAAAGTCTAAACACGACACCACGCATAACACTCAGATAACTTATTTCCAACACAAAATTGGTTCTTTCGCAACTCATTCGAAATATAAAAAAAACGGAATAGAATTTAGGTGTACATGGATATAAATTTTAATTCCTAAATAAGTATATGAACAATAGGTTCTAAAAAAAACATATATAGAACAGAATACACTATAACTTAGACTATATAAAAAAAAATGAATTTGTAAATTTTCTTAATCTAACATGCACTTAATTTAATTAACCATGGCCATTTTTATGTTTTTCTTTTATAAATTTTGGTTAACGTTATTATAAAAATTTTAATTATTATATTGGATAAATTATTAATTAATTAATCATAAAACTAATGAGAATAATAAATTAGATACAACGAAGTTAACATTATTTGAATATTTATGACACACAATTTCGGTCCATACTATCTACAGTTAGATACATCATAACCTTCACGTTGTGATTTTGATTTTATGCACTTATCTGCGCTTTCTTTATGCTTTATAGATACAACAGAATGCACCGTTCCCAGTTTGTTTGCGTATAATAACTGGGATCTTTGAAATAAAAAAAACAAAATTCGCTTACCAAGTAACAGTTCGTTCTTGTTTCCAGAATTTTCTGAACCGTTCTGAAAGAAAATTTAACTTGGTATTACCACAACTCGTCTGGAATATCGAGATTCACGAGATAATGCGACTCATCATACCTTGGTAAGCGTGTGTCCAAATAAATGATTTCACCAATTGTTCACACAGCCTGTATTTCCAAAACACCGATTCATAAAATCACTCCTTCGGAGTACAATTTTATTTATTTTTTTTTTTGTTTATTCTTTATTTGTTTTACATATAACTAAATTGCGGATATTTTCTTTTCTTTTACACAATGTCAACATTCACTATTAAATCATTAGTATGTACATACTTCTAATTTATTTATTTTTTTAATTTCACAGTATGTACTAATGTACTAATACCTTTATCCAAATTACGTATTGGCACTAAATAATGAATCCGTATGTCCGGCTGTGTTAAGTTTTAGCAATGAACTAATTACTGAAATTATCTATTTGTGTTCTGTGTTTTTTTTTTATAAGGGGAAATTTAGACAATTGGAAACTGGTTTCCTCATACACCAAAATCTCTTGCCTTACACACTACAGAAGTATTTGCAATATCATTAGTACAGTGTGATACCAAATTAGTTTTAACTGCGCGCGCGACTGATTCTCATGCGTGGCGGAACAATTTTCGATACCGATATAACAGATTATCTGTTATAACATGGAAACGCTCGTTTCCCTTCAAGAAGCCGACGATGAATTCAAAATTTTACAAACCTACACACAGGCTGGTTCTAAGTTCAAATTTGAACTTATTCGTTATCCTGCCTCCAATATAAAAGTATGGTGTGAAACATCAACGGGCACGAATCGTCCTTAAGTTCCACTCGAATTACATTCGCAAGTATTCCAAAAACTTCACGGTTTATCACACCCCGGAATACGGACATCGCGTAAGTTGGGCGCTTCAAAATACTTCTGGCCCAGTATGAATATCGATACGGGATATTGGTTCAAAACGTGTCTCGCTTGCCAGAAGTCGAAGGTGAATCGCCATACACGTTCCGAACACGGACGCTTTAACATTCCTTCTGGTAGATTTGAGCAAATTCACGTCGACTTTGTGGGACCACTACCAACCTCAAACTGTTATTCAACCATTATAGACCGATTTACTCGTTGGCCAGAAGCTATTCCGTTGGTGGATGTGCAAACAGCCACAGTAGTGCGAGCATTCGTAGACGAGTACATCTCGATATTCGGTGTACCGCTCGAGATAACGACTGACTCAGGAATTTAACAAATTGTTAGGTTCACACAGATTACGGACCACGACTTACCATCCACAGGCAAATGGAATGGTGCAACGATTCCATCGTTCCTTAAAAGCTTCACTGTATGCTAGAGAAAACACCCTGAACTGGAGCAGAGAGCTACCATTTATTCTCCTTGGTATTAGAACTTCGGTCAAACCTGACCTCGGATGCACTCCAGCTGACCTTGTCTACGGACAATCACTAAACGTCCCTGGAGAACTAGTAATGCATTCTACCCCTACGTCATCGATAGATCCTACTTCACTGGTCGATCGCTTAAGACCGTCGATGCGTAACGTCGTACCACAAAACACTCGAAGTCCCTCTCAAAAGGATATTTTTATACACAAGGACTTGACGGACTGTGACCATGTTTTCATCAGAGTGGACAGAGTTAAGACGGGCTTAACTCCTCCATACGAGGGGCCGGGAGTTAGTGTTTAAAATTTTATTGAATTAATTGGTGAACATTAATTACTGGAATCAACGACCTAACTATAGTTTCTTGTACCATTGATTGCCTGTCAGAGGGTTCCAATAGCGACGGAAGTTAGAATTTGTATTATAGACAATAAAATACAAATTTCTAAAATGTTTTGGATTCCCAATTCACTGGTGAACTTGGTATTGTTGACATTTTTTTGGGTTGCGTACTTATTAGATTCATCGACAATCAATTTCAATAAATACTCATCAAAAAATGTTAAGCATGCATACGGTTTAGATAAATCCAGATATTCATCAGTAAGAGACTCATCGAGAGCGATTATTTTGAAAACTAATATGTTTTTTGTAAGCAAAATATTCGTGCAACGGGTTTGGCAATATCTGAATCAATAAATATATTATTTTCCATCGACGACTTTCTGCATAAATGAGATTGTGTGAATTTAAACGTTTCGATATTTGGTCAAAGATATAGGTAAAAGACAGGATGGGACACATAGCATGAGGCGTTGAAGGACACGTTCGCCACATATCTTCTCATTATGTTGTCCTTTTTGGAATGAATTCGCGGATCTTGTTTCGTCTGCGCCCGCGTGCAACAATTAATAACTTTTTTAATTTCAAAAATATAACTGACTACTATAACTTCCCAACACACACGTTAAGACTCACCGAAAGTTCTGTTATATTCACAGACCTAGATAATTTATTGGTGTTTTCCATGCGCTGGCCTAACCTATTTGCCATTGGCCAAAACAAATTGCTACAATTGCTATCTTACTATTGTAGAAAATCTATCTATGGCGAAATCAGGTTACTGTTTTTCTGCGATATATAAAACAGAAATACCCTTAATGCAAAATGATGATTGTTCTAAAACTTTGGATTGAGTATATAAAAATACGACTGAGGTATTAGTGCATGGGGGATTGTATAACTTTTATTGGATTACAGTCAAGTTCCAGAGTCAATTTAACTTTGAGTATTCTCTTCCTCATGTAATAAATTAATCATGATACCGGATTAAGCTGTTTTAAGCTAAAATAACTAAATTCTCTGATATTATCGAAATCGTAAGTCGTGTTCAATGCCATTTGTGGTACATAACAAGATTGTATAATATTTATTGGGTTGCGGTAGAAGTTCAGAGTAAATTTAACTTTATATAATTTGTTCCTGCGCATATATTTATTAAATGGTTTAATGAATTGTGTTTAATGCCATTTATGATACATACTTGAATTGTATAAATTTTATTTGGTTGCCGAGGCAGATGTACATATAATAAATTTAATTTTATATATCCTATTCCAGCATGCAATATATTTAGTGTGCTAAGCAATTTTACCTCTTCACAAATAAGTATCTTTTACAAATTTATCGTTATCGTGAATATTGTTTTAACTGGTAGTAATCGTACGTTAGTGGGCTGCGTAAAATTTATTGGTTGCAAACCCATAACCTCTTCGATCATGTAATAAATTAATTGTAATAACCAGTTGTGTGTTTTTACTTTTGTTAGGTTGCAGAGGAATTTGTAGAGCAAATTTAGGAGTAAAGTTGCAGTTTCAGAGTAAATTTAATTTTATTATTCTCTTCCTGCATGTAATACATCAATTGTGGCTTTCTAATCTCAAATACGTATATTTTTCAAACTTATCGTTATCGTGAGTTTTGCTCAATGTGCCATACGTGATGTATAACTGGATTGCATAATTTTAAGGGGTGTAGGGGAAGTTGTAGAGTAAAATTAACTTTAATTGTTCTCTTTCTGCAGTATAGTCATTAAATGTTATGACGAATTGTGCATATTTTAGAACAAATAACTATATTTCTAATTACTGAATTGTATGTCTTAAATTGACTTGTAGAATGACTTCAATCCCAACGAATTGTAATGGAATTTGGATTGTTTAATAAAAATGATTTTTAAGACTGGTGTTTTGAACTAAGTTGTGGAATTTCGCCGAATAAATTAACTCAGCGTATTTCTAGCAAATTATTATAAAATTCAGGCGGTTTATCTTCTTTAATTTGGTTTAATTCTTTAATACCTAATAAAAAATTAGACTAAAATTAAAAGTAGAACATACAACCAATCCCAGAATAACAATTAAAATAGTTTAAACCACATTGCTTTTCAGTTTATAAGGTCGTTGTTTAAGTGATATACAAAATTTTTTTTTAAAATAATTTCTACAAATTACTTTTCAATTTATAAAGAAAATTTTATAATTTGAAAATGTCGTATTCAAGAACTATTGAGAATGGCTTTAATTTTATGAGTTCTAAAGATTTTTAATCAAAATAAATGTATTTGTTTACCATACATTTTTCTGGTCTGATATGACTGAACGTCTGATAAAAAAATGTATGTAGGTATGTATAACAAATACAAAGACTAAATTGTCATATTGAAATAAATAATATTTGTTTTTAACTAGAATTTTTTCTGTATTCAAGAAAGCAATATTTAATATCTAGAAAGATATGCTTAAAATAAATAATTCCAGCTTTAAATGAAGAAAAAGTCTATTATGTAATTTAGAAACCGTTTTCTTCTTAGTATTAAGCTTTCTTTTTCTGTTTAGATCAATAAATTAAGCGAATTCAAGGGAACCAACATGTAACTATAACGCAAAATACTCTAGAAAATGAAGTAAATATTGACAATTGCTTTGATTTTAAAAAATTATTGCCTCTGCCTACGGCAGACTATTTTACAATAACGGGAAAAAATTATTGAATAATTTTATCATTTATGACATAGTTCCTCCATTGCAAAATATCTTATTTAAATAAACAATTTGTTAGCTCCGGAGATTTATTCCAACTATTATCGATTCAAATATTTTAGGTATAGGTACTCAGTTGGTTATGCAGTTGTTTAATTGACTATAATAATTATTTTATTAAACGCCAAAATAGGTGTGAATTTATCATTGATTATTAGCATGGTTTTAAAACATTTCCCCATTGAGATTCACACTAGAAAATAAATAAATACCTGTGTAAGTTATAAATATACACCGTTTATTACTACGTTTATGGCATACAATGTAATGTACAAATATTCATATAAATTGATAGTAAAAAACTCACTACCGGTATTTTTATGGAGAAACCGTTTTACGTTTTTCCATTTATAATTCCCTAAACTATGAAATATTTAAATACTCAAAAGCTCTATTAATTATTTTATGAACTTTATTAAGTAATAAACTTATTGAAATAATTAACATTCATCTGTTTGCAACGAGCACTTATACTTATGTATAGTAATGTTAATAATATTAATTGTCTATGTAATTCCAAAAATTAAAAAAAAAAATAATTAAAACTTATATCTTTAAACAAATATGTATATTATTTGTACTTGGGATTCTTTTAAACCAAACGTAAATAAAATCGCCAATGGTATATTCCCCTGGATTTAAAAACACTTTGTATCACAAGAAAATCAATTAATTAAAATTTTGCTAAATCGCATATACCTTTATTTTGTAAACACACACACATACACAAATAGTATAGGACGCCAAGTGGGTGGTTGCTTTAAAATAAGCTCATCCCAATGTTAGCTTTTAAGCCGAAAATCAATAAACAAGTTAAATCTACAAGCATATAATTTTTGCCATTCATGGAAACTAACGAAAATTCAATTAACGTGATTTTCATGAAAATATGTAACACAAAAAAAAGAAACAATTTTACACACTACACCACGCGTCACATTTTTTTTTTTGTTACTTTTTAATTATGATTATGCGGGAAATTTATTTTGATTACGTTCACATAAAAAAAATTCTGCCAGTCATCAACCAATCTTTCAAAATATATGTACATTGTGTTTACGTACGTATACATTATATACTTGCTGAATGGAGGTATACATTCCGAACACAAGAAAAAAAAATTAAAACCTTTTGCCGGGATAAGAATCTAAAAAGCATTTTTGTTGTTGTTGTTGTTGGTTTATTAAAAATGGTGTTAAAGTAATAGTTGAAATTGTTGGGTAATAGAATTATGTGACCTATGGATTTTTTTTTCTTGACGGAATTTTACCAAAGGAGGTGGATCTAAAAATAAGGCTGGCCAAATAATGGTTGATTTAATTCAAAAATAGAATTTTATTAAGGCAATTGGAAAGCAGTGCGGGAGGTTAAATTTAAATTATGCCGTATTGCCGTTAACTTTATGTAACTTTGTGCTTAATTATTCAAGTTCCAATGCGGTATCTAACTGCGGCTTTACTGCAATCTTTTATACGACTTATGATTCACTGTTCACGTTATCCCAACCATAGCACGATTTTTGAGCACAAATACACATAAGAAACACAATGTAGTACAATATTAATCTAAATTAAGGCCGATCAGATAATTTACTGATTAAATTTAAATAATAGTAGATTGTTGTACAAGTAAAGAAAAGTGATAGTTTTCCACCGAGTGGAATTGTTTAATTCACGAACATAACCACAAACACCGATGTAAATTTAGGAGCGAGACCCGAAGCTCGCTGAACTAATAAAATTACCTCCAAATATATGGCGCACACCCGGACGTCTCTAGAGAAACTTAGTTTTTGAACCTTCATAATGAAAACCCTCAAACAATTTTCATAATCAGCTAGATAATTTTTCGGCAATCACCTTGGTTCCCAATCACTACAGAAACTTTCTTCTTAAGTGGAAAATATTTTTTGATGCTATTTCATCCCAAATTATTTGCCAAACGTGATTGGTGGGACCTCAAAACAAACATCCATTAATCATTCATAGTTGTGTCTATGAATCCGCAGAAAAATAGTTGTGGGTAAATACCCTAAATAACCCAGATGCCTCATGGCGAGACATGCGCAAAGCTCTGTTTTAAGATTTTTAAGCCACGAAACGGAGAGAAAAACAAAAGCAATCAAACGCCGGGCCCAAAGAAATAAGAAGTCGTTTGTCGATTTCTATTTAGAATTTTTAACTTAGAATGGGAGATTGTCCAATAATTTTTCTGAATCCGAATTATTAGAGATCTTAAGAGAAAATATGCATCCAGCTTTACAAATGATGACGCTCCAAAAGGATTCACACTCCTTAGAGTTATGGTCTGTGAACGCTATGAGCGTTTTTGGATACACTCTGGTTTTGATTTTGAGAATAGTAAAGTCTGCGGATGTTGGCTAAATATCAATGAAATTTAAATTAGCATGGAAATCAAAGATCTTTCAAGGAATTCAATTCAAGCAGCTGGAACAGAAAAACAAGATATATCTTCTCTCCAAGTAAAATCAAGAGATAACAAGCTATCCTCAGTTGGGAGTGCCTTGAGCCCCAGAAAAGATTGCATTGAATAAAACGGGGAAAAAAGATATTGGTCACCGATATCAAGAACGTCTGAAACTATTTTAAGAAATATTTTGGTTAAGTTTCAGAAACGATGGAGTACGGAAACCAAATTACGATAACTGCCAGAAGAGTCCATTGTAAAACTTCCAGCCAAACATATTTAGACTTGAATTATCTCATTGGGGACCAATAAGACATAAGAGTGCTTCGTGCACGCTCAAAGATGTGACTGTGACACAAATTTGCTCAAAAGTAGATATGAAACCTGATGTATTCCTTGCCTTTCCAAGACGATGATGATGCAATAATTTCGTGTGAAGTTTTTAGTAGAAAAACTCGGTCGAAAGAATATTGGAAGACGCGAAAAGTTTCCCAAAAATGTGCAGATATACTGTGATTAAATTAGAAAATGATCCACGTCCCTGTTAAGTGATTAAAATTAATGACATTTCAGTAACAGGACTATTAGATGGCGGAATATCTATTAATATATTCAGTATAGAGACGAACTTTATTGAGGAATCGATTTTTGATGACAATTCAACTTGGCCTCTAATATTGTTAGTGAATTATCAAACATATCGGGGTAATCTAATCATCACGTATTAACCTCTGATCAATTCCAAAAATTTGAATAAATTAAATAGAAGTTCCTCTCATTTTAAACCAAAGGCCTATAGGTAGAAAGACAGCATTAGAACATGTCAGAGATGTATGAATAACTAAGCCAATAAAACAAAGGTACCACAATGTTTAACCCCCTTTCGCATATCGGATAGCTAGTGGCCTCTATACCGATCCTGCCAAAGTAGTAGCTCTCTGAATTTTTGCTATATAACACACATCAAGCAAATCAAAAGATAATTGGGTATGGCAGAATGATATTCCAAATTTCATAGGTCGAACGGGGCTATAACGAACTTGCTTAAAAGTCGGTTAAATTCACCTGGAATTCTGAAGCACAGGTCGCATTTGGCAAGTGAGAGCTTTTATTGGCCAATGTGCTCATATTAATTAATCCGTATTATTATTATTAACCGCCATTCTACATCCGTTGTAATGCTTGCACCTCAGGAGTTGCAAGATGTCGTATACCAAAAAAGATAGTGAAGGATGTGAAAGACCAATACAATTCATTTCACAGAAGCAAATGTCTAGCCCCGTTAATTAGAGCTTAATTTCCATCACAGATCATGCAAGCCATGCTACGATACGCCTCATGTCTCAAAAGGACTCAAGCGGCGATTGGCTAAGTGGCTCGTTGAATGTCGTTTCGGATACCTTATCAAAAACATTTTGTGATGGACGAATTTCGAAGCTGCGAATTTGCCGCCCCGATGGCACAGTTGTTAGCATGTTTGCTTTAAGCCCCGGAGGTCCCGGGTTCGATTCCCGGGGGGTGATGAAAAAATCACGGCTGGTTAATGTAGGATCACTCATTATCCGTTAAAAAAAAAATGATTACAAAACTTCAATATGAAGCGGCCAAATCCCTCTATGGGATGTAGCGCCAGCGAAAAAAAAAAAATTTCGAAGCTACTTACCTCTTTTGGAAACTATATGGATTTAAAATCTACTCATTGCTTAAACACTGACTACATTGAATTCCTCTCAAATATTCTAGCTTGGCATGATAACTACCCCAATGTTAAAATCTCAGAAGATATAGAACCAAAACGTGATATCGAGCTTCTTGATATCCCGATCTGGGAAATCACGCAAATGCGTATACAAATTTTTACATTAGATCAGTTGTATGCAAGCGCAGCACTACGATCTTTCCACCCGCAAACTAAATTTTGATCGTCGCTTTATAGTATATGTAGGGGTGCATCCACAAAGTAAAGCAAGTGCGTATGTTTGCTGCAAGTTTTTTCCAAAATTTCGAAACATCGAGTAGTCATATGTTTCGACTTACGAATTGCGATTAGCCAGATTATCAAGTATTTTTCCCCACGAATATTACTTTTATAGATATTATGCGAGATTTTTCGAGATTATTTGAATTTAGTTCGAATTGAATTGAGCGTTCAACTAGGTGAGGAATTCCAGGTTTTTTTTCTAGAAAAATATAATAATTGTGCTTAGCGTTGACATTCTGTAAGATTATTCTAGAATTCTAAATTCTTTCAAGATTTCCGAAATGTGTCGAAATTTTTTGAGAATATCGAGATTACTGTAGAATTCTTTTATGATTAGTAATTTTTCAAGTCAACTCGTTGACAATCGTTGTCAACAAATCATTGTAGTTGTGTTGTAGGATTTTTAAGATTATTATTTGAGATTTATTTTGAAAATTTTGGATTAATCCAGATTATTCAATAAAGACTGTCGGTTATTCAAAATTTCATTTCCAAATTTTTTAAAAGTCTTGTAGGATGCTTTTCAGGTTATCCGTTGTTTTTATACATTTTCAGTCATACTTTTGAGCTTTCCACTACGATACATTCTAAGTAACAAATTCATGTATTCAACCTAAAATTTTGATTTGTTCATCCAGTATCAAGTTTATCGATTCTAGATTCCTCAAAAACCCAAATTAAATCAAAAACGGCAAATTTGTTGTTTAAACAAAAATTAACACCAAATCTAAAACCTTGCTTGTTAAAAATTTTTAATTTTTAACCACGATGATTGGTTTAAATATGGAATTTTTGTTTTATCTTAAACCAAAATCATAATCGCAAAACAAAAGATAGCTTATGTACTCTAAAAGTATAAGTAAAATTCCCCCTTGCATGCAAAACTCAAATTGCTTTTTTCCTCCATATAAAGAATAAAAGATAATGCGTGTGGTAGCGTAAACTATTAAAATTCATACGAAAAATGCTAGTTGTCTAAAACTTGTTGGCAAGTATTTATGTAAATTGAAAATTAGATACAGCGAAAGAAACGCTAAAGTTGAATGGGAAATCGTTAGGTTTCGCTGGGGGAAATGATGGGAAAATTCTCCTAAATAAACACATGTTTGCTTTCCGTGTTTATTTTGTGAATGCTTGCATTCACGCGCCTTTGACCATAAGATTTCATGCAGATACTACTTCTATTGATTCAATTTAGATACTGTTAAAGTTAGGCGAAAATTTCTAGCCTTTTGTTAAATCGTGGCAAAATATCGTTTCACTTTCTCATAGGAAAATGTGAAAAATCCGCATATTCGAAAAAATATTTAAAGTAGTAATACAATTTTCCTCTAGAGTATTATGTCTGGAAATGTACTGCATTATTGTGATTTGTGTAGAGCTATCGATAAAAATTTCAGTTCAAGTTACCTGAGAAAAATTTGTGAAAATACGATTCACCTAAACTTATTAGAAAACTGCATTGATGTGAGTTCTCAATCGCTATATGGCTTTCCCGTGGAAAATCTTGGAAAGTAGAATTTTGAAAAATCTACAGAAACTCTGCCCCTAGAGTGTTATATATATCTCTAGACAGTAAATTCTAGAGGGAAATTTTATAGAAAGTTTCCAATGATTTTAAGAAAATCGAATTTCCTCCGATCTCCGATGGAAAATTTAACATGATCTTTTTATAGCGATGGGTATTGACCGATCAAATCAATACAATCCGACTTCAGATGTTACACTCTTTGATTTTTGGAAATCTATTTTCCCAAATTCCCCTCGGGAAACTTGAAATAAATGTTTTCCAGCGTTAGCTATTGAAATCAATGCAATTTCCAGATATAACACTCTAGAGGATAAACACTCTAGATTTTATTCCAATTTTAAATATTTTTAGATTCCTCTAATTTTCCTATATTTTCCACATAGAACTATGAACATGTCTTTAAAGTAATTCGTGTATCCTGTTAAGTTTCGGATGATATCCATTATGATTTTTATATTGAGCTGGAATGTTAATAAAACGTATTCTGCATTGTCAAATTTTACTATTAAGCTTCTCCTCATATGTGATTCACAATAATAAATAATATCTTTTCCATAACAGTTTTGATATGATATTTAAAGGAATTAACAGCGGCCACCCGCATAGTCATCTAAATGATGGTACCATTTAATATTTTCTGAAGCGAGAAAAATAATTGTTTTATTAGAATTAAATTTAAGAAATTTACAAATCTCCATCAAAACATTATTGGCTCCTACGAAATTGAACCCATGGGCGGAGTCGGTACACAATTGCCTTGAATTTTACTTGCTTTGAATTAAGGTACCAATTACTGAGTTTATTAATGAATCAACATACATAACCAACATGCTACCGAGAATATGAAGATATTATTCCCACTGTCCAATGAGAGGAAATGCCAGCCAACACAAAACTGTTCTGGAATCCGTTCACAATATAACTTTGTTATGTGATGATTTCATTGTTTCATTCGCCATTTTAATAAATTTGGATAGCGGGCAGCCACATAAAGTTGCAGTCTCACCTCGACTTTTGCTTTTGAGGCTAGTGAAGGTTACTAAGTCAAATTTTCGTCAATATACCTACAATAAATATGCCATTTTCTTCAATTCTGAATTCAATTTTCTTCAATTCAATTTTCTTCAATTCTGAAAACTCATCGTTGATGGTTTGCGACATACTTGCTTCCTTCTTGCCGATGCCAACCGCCCTAATGGATCAAGAATTTTTGTTGCTTGAGATAGTACCTTATGTTTTGATATTTTTTGATGTTACCTTTAAGCGCTTTCGTTACTTGAATGTAAGTGGTTTTGAATTCAGGTTCCTGGTCAAATTCTGATTCGGATTTAAAAGATAGCTTTACTATAAACTGATCTTTATCTGAACAAGTCGCATGTTTAGTGAAATGTTGGTCACCGGCTATCTCTTTCTATAAATAATTTGCTAATTGGTTTGGTGACGCAACTAAAAATGTCGTAAAGATTTATATCTACTTTACAAACCCTACGTATAGAGTTGTTCAGTGTTCATTGTAATATTGTACGTAGACAACCGAAAATTGTGTTTTGTGTTACAAGCCCTGTTCTATATCCGGTAATCTTTGCAGTGGTTAATAAATTAAAAAAGTGGTCGGTTCCTGTTAAGAAATCGATTTGACTTGGTTGGTTAAAATTGGGATCAGCTTATGCTAAGTATGTATTCTACTTGGGGCCAAAGATTATAATCAATAAATGAAACCGGTTGGTCAGGTGTCAATTTAGATACGATTAAAAATTCAGCATTGAAGGAGATCTATCTCAAACGAGATGATATCGTGAAAATAATTTTGCCTCATGATGTTCCCGCCTTGCTTTGTTCTATACCCAAAATAGTGGCACGAGCACTAGTTCGGAGAAGATGCCGCTATTGAATTTAATGTTCGTCGAGCAAAGATGTATCGGACATGTTTCAATATGTCTCGTCTATCGATAATACCCATGGATATGAATTTCGAACACTAAAATAACTGGTGGACCCTGGATTGATCGGCCCGACAATTGAATTTATATTTTGACGTGATAACGTTTTACACCGCATGTTCAGAAAACTGACCCGAAATTTAGCCCTTGGTCGGGGGAAATTACTCATCAACTACAAGCATTACCTTTAATTTAAAGATATGATTGCTTAGATTTGTCCTTCGGCTTTATGTGGCACGCATAATATTATTGCAATGACGTCATCCGGCGGCATAGGAACCCGCGCCGCCAACCTCTGATTTCGACCGATTTAAATGCTTGAACCAGTGTAGCGAGAGACTGGATAATTAATCATCACATAAATTTTAATTAAAAATTCAAACTAGAAAATAGCGATTGTAGTTTAGCCCTTGGTCATGGGCAATTACTCATCAACTATAATCCTTACCTTTAATTTAAAGATATGGTTGCTTAGATTGATACTTCGGCTTTATGTGTCACGCATAATATTATTGCAATGACGTCATCGGGCGGCACAGCAACCCGCGCCGCGAACCTCTGATTTCGACCGATTTAAATACTTGAACCAGTGTAGCGAGAGAACAGTTCATCCGATCGGAGATCCGATGGTGTCAATTTTTGCGTAAAAAACCAGTGGTAGCTAATTAATTTTAAATTAAATTAATTAATCTAAAATTCAAATTAGGGATTTATAGAGATTGAGGGCACTATAGCAAGAGAATGCCTCATCAGATCGGAGCAATTCGGTTATTAATTTGTGCTTAATAATACTGTGGTAGATAAATTATTTTAAATTAAAATAATTAATCTCCACATTAATTTTAGTTAAACTTGCAAAGTACAAAACAGCGATTTAAAACCAACCATGAGAATCACTATCTGACGGGAGTAATTCTGGTGTTAATTTGTGCGTAAAGAAACTGTGGCAGATAACTTATTGTTAATTAAAATTATTAATTTTCACATAAATTTTAATAAAAATTTAGATCTACAAAGTGGCGATTTACAATGCTAGAGAGCACTATAAAGGGCAAATGCCTGAACTGATAGGTCATATGTCAGTGTGGACTCTGATATATATTTAACCTAGACTGCGTGTCCCCCACACTAGCCTCGGCGACTTTGGAATGCACTTGTCTTGAACTCAGATTCATCAGGCACATCTCCGCTGAGACCCTGCGCTTCATATCGTACTTCTCATATACCATCGCCCAGTACTTAATCGTTTGCAAACAATCACTGTACTCTCGTTTCATGATGCTAATAATAAAGAAATTTATTTTAACAAACCCATACATCGTGCCATTTCTCGCACCTCTTATAAACGTTATCACGGAAAACTCTTACGGTCGTGTAGAAGACACAGCCTACCCCGATTTTTTTACATGGAATCCTCTAGCAACTGCATTTGGTTCAGTTGGTTGAATTTTACTAATTGGTTTAATCATAATGATATGTTATAGAAGTTCGTAGATATTTTGCATACCATCAGTAGTTTCCACAGTTGCTTTGAATGCTTATCAAATTGATTAAATAGCAAATACATGCTTTGCCTTTGGTTGTGTTCCAAGTGCCTTCAAACCGCACGCATTGTTTCATCGATTATTTAAGAAAACCATAAAATCTGAAGTTGCTTTACCACAAAATTTTGTAGTTGATCATTGTTCCCAAAATAATTTTGTTTTTGATTCGAGGCACAATGAAAAGCAACATCAATTATTCAAACTTGAAAGTATTTGAGAAATTTAATCGGAAAATTATTTCTATAATTTTTTTTAATATGATTGCTCCTGTTACAAATATAGCTTTATTCAAGAAAAGTTACGGTTTGCATAAGTGTTTTAAAGATAAGGTGAGTTATCGCCGAGTTTAAGTTGGTATACATTTGCAGGCTTGAGGTGCTATACAGGATGGAATATATTGTTCAAGTTTAGGGATGATAACATAAGCATTGAGAAGTTCATTTATGGTTATCATTGATTGTAAATTTCTTCATACAGCAACACTCGAACAGGACTGTTTGCAGATTCTCACACGCGTCTTTTCTAGTATAGGTGGAAACATAGAAACGTTTATTTCTGTTGAATAACACCAAGCATTTTGATGTCGACAGTTTTCGTGTTAAATATTTAAAATTTAGTAAATCTTCCAAAGTACGTCTAAATGACTTACTTTGGAATTAAAGGTTTACCCAACCTTAAATGTTTACATTGTGACGTTTATTAAATAGCTCAAGTTAAGGAGGATTATAGATTGATGCGAATGGTGTCTGATGGAGTACTGGTATAGTATGTAAACCAAATCCAACAATAATATTATTATTTATGTACCTTCGTGAGTTGATTAAATGCCTAAATTAATAACAGAATCAAACTATTAAATATTGCGGTTATTCAGTGAACTGCATTAAACTTATCAAAAATGTTATCGTGGCTTATGTATTCTTTGAAGTATATACACACATTGATTCTCAGAATAATTAGTATCTTTAAAATGTTACATTTTCTGGTGATAAATTCTTGGAATTTTGTAATCTACATGATTTGAATTTCTTAGAACGAAATTTGCATTTAACTCACTGATTCCTTTGAAAAGTAATTCTTTAATTATTTTGGATTGGTGTTTAGCTGTCTACGTATTTGGTGGAATTATTTTAAATACATTTTAGTTAATTGGATTCTTATGAATTTTTATTTATTTTTTGTAAATGCTATACACCTGTTTTAGTTATACAGCTAGACTGTCTCGGGTTGTTGTATTTTTCGCAAGAATATGTAAATTCATTTCAATAAGTCGATATTATTTCTGTGGCAATTCAACAAAACCACTTATCTCATTCTCACTCACTTTTCAGGAGACAATAAATTAACAGTAAAACAGTAAAGTAATAAACACTTATCTCGAGATAAATGATTCCATAGTCTGGGCAACAGTCTGGGCCTTTCAACATAATCATTTATCTCGAGATAACTGTTTATTACTTTACTGTTTTTCTGTTAATTTATTGTATCCTGAAAAGTGAGTGAGAATAAGATAAGTGGTTTAGTTGAATTGCCACAGATTTTGTTGTGAAAACTTCGCATTTTTCAAGCTTTTTAACAGTATTCAGCAATACTAACTGTTGTTATAAACAAGTTTCATGAACAACAAATGAATTAACGTAAATCATCTTCTTCATGTTATCGGCATGCGCCATAAAATCCAATTTTAATACAAACAACATGTAGGAAGTAGTCGTTAAAATAATAGGATTTGTTTCCAAAAAATAAAAATTTGCGATACAATACGACATAAGTATTCCAAAATTAGAAAATCCGAGACTGTTAAAATGAGTGATAATATGTCAACGGAAAATGTTGTTAAAGCAGTTAAAGCACAATTGTTAAGAACTCAAGTGTCATAAAGTGTATAAAATCATTTAAGAGCTGGTCAAGTTAGCATTAAATAGGATCTGGAGTTGAAGTTTAATTGGATTTTAGTGAGGGGTTCTGTTTCGGATACATTTAGAGTTGAGTTAAGAGTTTAGTGGGAGGTTAGATTGAGTTGATTCAAGTTGATTATATATTCGCATGCGTAAATTGAGTTGGCCGTTGTATGTGGGATTGAGTAGAGGATTGAAATTTTAGTTCGAGATAAGTTCAGTTAAAGTTGAGTTAGCTCGCGTTGGGGTTGATTGAGGGGTCTGATTTGAGAATTACTTAGAGTTGTTTCGTGGATTGAGTTATTCGTTGAGTTTCGGTTTAGGTTTCGATTTGAATGTTAATTTGGCGATGAATTCGTGATAGAGTCGAGGGTTAGGTTGGTGGTTGATTTGGTGATTGGAAGTTGATCTTAAGATTGAGTTGTGAGGTTCATTTATGGATTAATTTTGAATTTAAGTTAATTTTCAGGACGGAAGTTCTGATCATCAAAATACGTTCTACTACAAACAAGTTAAAATACCAAAAAGTGCTTTAATTGAATCGTTTATTTTTGAAAGGGCTCATGTGCACTTTTTGTCAAAATTAGTATTATGACGATTTTGAATCACAGACACGCACATACCTTTTATGACAAGACCGACGACATTACCATATGGTTAATGGAACGGCACCTACCTTGCGAAAAAAAATCATTTATTCTAGAAAGGGCTCATGTCCTGGACATGTGCCCTTTAAATACCAAACTAATATTTAAGAAGTAAAATATTGTTGTGTTTTTACTGTTTCGTATATTTTATGCTTATATTACTGTGTCCAAAAAGTAAAGCCAGTTTTCAATTTAAATCGCGCGGGTAAACCGCACATCATACATATTTTTTTTCTAAGTTGGCAGCATTGTGATATACATCTCTGACAAATTTTATTTCAAAATATTCATCAGTTTTTGTTTTACGCTTGGTTTTGTACGACGCTAAAAGTGCATTCGGCTTACAATTTCTAATTATATTGAGCAAAGAAAAGTTGCATTCAATTTTGTTTGCGGAATGAAATTTCCGGTGTAGAAACGTTAAGGATGTCGAAGAAACCCTTCGAGGACCATGCTTTGTCGGAAAGGAATGTTTACAAGTGGTATAACCAGTTCAAAGAAGGTTTTGAATGTGTTGAAGGTTATGTTGACAGTTTTAATCGATTATCGTGGTGTTATCCATTCAGAATTCCTTCTACCCCGCCAAACCGTCAACAAATAGTATTATTTGAGTGTTATGTGTCGTTTGCGTTAAGCTGTTCGCAAGAAGAGGCCAGAATTGTGGGCAGACAATTCTTGGTATTTTTACCACGATATTGCACCTTCTCACACTGCACTCGTTCTTGAGACTTTTTCTTCAAAAATTCGATCCATATCGTTCCACAACCTCCGTATTCATCTGATTTAGCACCGTGTGACTTCTGGCTATTCCCGAAACTCAAAAGACCACTGCGGCGAAATCATTTTGAGACTATAGAAGAGATAAAACGTGAATCGCAACGCGCTCTGAAGACTATCCCGGAAGGCGACTTTAATTCTTATTTCGAAAATTCGAAAATACGTTGGCATAAGTGTAATATGTAGGGAGGGGATTACTTTGAAGGCGACGAAATAGATTTGGAGGAATAAATAAATATTTTGTGAAATAAATAGAAACTGGCTTTACTTTTTGGGCACAGTAGTATATAGCGACAAATCACTTAACTAATCTACCGCAATATATCCTAAGTGTAGAGACACCACGGCTTGTATAGACATTTGTGTTGGTTTTGAAATAACTCAGCTTCGCTAATTATTCTATTTAGTGCCATAATGCATATCGAGTTTTTCAAGAGTAATGCCCTGGTCAAAATCATAATAACACGGTATGTATTACGATTTGTAATGGCTTTTTGTATTACAATAAACCTCACCAAAATCTATCAGTATTTCCCCGTTCGAAGCCATAGTTTTCTACCTTGTGATCGTGTGTTTGGAGTAATAAAGAGAAATTTAAAGAAAATTGACAGAATTTATTTGCCAGAGGAACATGGTGCCCTGATCAACCGATCAAGTACACTACAAAAATCAATACAAATATTGTATCAAATAATGATCAAATATTAACCTTTAAGGATTGGTGGCCTACTTTTTTCAAAACGCAGGTAATTGCTGTTCAATCAAAAGGCAGAAAAGCAAAAAAAAAAAATCAAATTTAAAGTTTCGGAATTTTCAAATTTTGAAATGACCGATGGAAATTTGGAAACCGGAGAATTTATTGATAGTTTGGAAAGTTTTACGTTTAAACTTTTGCGGTTTAATACTACCGAGGTAAGATTACTTTCTCAAAGAGCGTTTGATACTGTAAACGTAATAAATATTAAAAAAATATGTGACCTGCAAAAAGTCATGAAGTACATACCTAAAAAAAAAAAATCATTATATACTTGAGCCGCCGTGATTTCCATTGTAAGTTAATTCCGAAGAATTATTAATTAAAGGTTACAGTACCTTATTGAAACCACAAAACAAATAAACGAAAAATTAAAATTTAAAAAATAAATCAAATTTTCCAAATATTTTGTTTTTATTTAAAAATATAAACGTTTTCGATCACTCTGTGTGATCATCATCAGATATATCTTGCAACTAAAATATTTTATTGAAAATTTAAATTACATTGACATACTGCAATTAATAGTATTCTGTACATAAGCAAGTACATATAATAGAGTGCTAGATTCTAAATGTCAACGAAATGTAAACAAATAAAATATCTAAAATTTAACTAATGACACACCATGAATATAAAAAAAAAATAAAATTGTTTAACAGAAATTAATTAGTTCAAAATCGCATTGGCTACATTGAAAAGATTCGAACAAATTGGACTCATCTCATTATTCATCAGCTTATCCTTGTGTTTTTCCATCCAAAGTGATTCGTGTGCATCCAATTTCCAAATTTCGTTGATTGGTTTTATAATTTTCGAATTCAATACATCTATTTGGTGGCCTTGATTATTTATCATATGTTCAGCTACACTTGATCGGAGTTCATCGCGGTTTCTCACTGCTAATGCGTGCTCCAGTAATCTTTTGTTGAAAGCTCTTGAAGTCTGTCCAATATACTTATACATCAAATCGCAATTCGTACAGCTGACTTTATAAATTCCCGATTTTGAAGCTGGAGGTGGAACATCCTTATAGATGCATATCATTGATCCTAAATTGGTACTTTTAGTGACCAAATGTATGTCGAAATGTTTCAACAAATTTCCTATTTTCTTTGTTATTGCCGGATAAAAAGGTACACAGATTCGTTTTTTCTCTGGTTCCTGTGCCGATGTTAAACTCGTGAGCGCTACTATTTCATGTTTGCGTTTGTGTTTATTTAGAATCGTTTTTATGAACCTCTCGCCATATCCATTGATTTCAGCCGATTCTAAAATATATTTTGTTCAAAATTTATCTCAAGCAACTTTCTCGGATGATGAGTTAAAATTGTTGAATAGAGGCTTAAAGTTTGCACCCACACCATCACGAGTGCCAATAGATGAGATTGTTGTAGATTTAGAGAGCGGTATATCAAAATTGAGTATCGATGAGAAACAATCAATTTGGTTTCAAACTCAAAAAATTTTGCTGCACAACAGCGTTATCACACAGGGATAAACCAAAAAGTATAAGAAAGATTGATTGCACCAAGTTATTAAAATTAAAAAATGTCATTTACATCAAGGCAGACAAAGGCAACTCTCTCGTTATATTGGACAAGACAGATTACGAGAACAGAGTATTGAAAATGCTAAACGAAGGCCCATATATGGAATTCAAATATAAAAAATGGGAATAGTAAGAATCCATTACCTTATATGATAAAGTCCGCGAAAGAATTGACCAATTTTTTAGAAACGTCGTTACAGATACCTAATTTTCACTTTAAAATGAACAAGCCAAATCCAAGAGTTCCTTATCTGTTCGCTCTACCCAAAATTCATAAACAAGGGAATATGATGAGACCAATGGTATCTAACATACCAATGCACTCAAATGAGCTAAATGGAATGGTGCAACCATCCAGTATGTATGTTAAGAACAGTCTCAAGTTCGTGAATAAAGTGAAAAATACGATATTGGAGAACGATGGAATAATTGTCTCCTTTGATGTTACGGTACCCGAATGTTCCAGTTGATATTGCTATTCAGTGTATGGTAGATCACGCTACCGAGCCAAACGTAAACCAGTGCAAAATCGAAATTTATAGAAAAGTAGCCGAAGCTTGTATGGCACAGAGCTTTTTCCAGTTCAGAGGAAAGATGACAAACAAACATTTGGAACATGCATGGGTAGTAAAATAGCCCCATACCTGAGTAATATCTTCATGTGCATGTTTGAGAAAAATATCTGCAATTCCACTTGGTTCCCTAGAATATGGTTTCGATATGTGGATGATATTTTCGCCGTATTGAAGAAAGCAGATTTAAACAATACATTGGAGTGTTTGAACAGTCAATATCCAACAATAAAGTTACCTCCAAAGTAGAAATAGACGGTATCCTTCCTTTTTTGGACATTAAAGTTATAAGGAACGACAATAAATTGGAATTTGGCATTTACCGAAAACCCACAAACACGATGCGTTTTATCACTTCGGACTCACACCATAATGGGGCGCACAAGTAAGCAGCATTTCATGCATTAGGGCACAGACTGTTTAACATTCTTATGAAAGAAGCGGAATTCAAGGCAGAGGAAAAATATATTTTAGAATCGGCTGAAATCAATGGATATGGAGAAAGGTTCATAAAAACGATTCTAAATAAACACAAACGCAAACAGGAAATACTAGCGCTCACGAGTTCAACATCGGCACAGGAACCAGAGAAAAAACGAATCTGTGTACCTTTTTATCCGGCAATAACAAATAAAATAGGAAATTTGCTGAAACATTTCGACATACATTTGGTCACTAAAAGTACCAATTTAGGATCAATGATATGCAACTATAAGGATGTTCCACCGCCAGCTTCAAAATCGGGAATTTATAAAGTCAGCTGTACGAATTACGATATGATGTATAAGTATATTGGACAGACTTCAAGAGCTTTCAACAAAAGATTACTGGAGCACGCATTAGCAGTGAGAAACCGCGATGAACCCCGATCAAGTGTAGCTGAACATTATGATAAATAATCAAGGCCACCAAATAGATGTATTGAATTCGAAAATTATAAACCCAATCAACGAAATTTGGAAATTGGATGCCACGAATCACTTTGGATGGAAAAACACAAGGATAAGCTGATGAATAATGAGATGAGTCCAATTTGTTCGAATCTTTTCAATGTAGCCAATGCGATTTTGAACTAATTAATTTCTGTTAAACAATTTTATTTTTTTTTTATATTCATGGTGTGTCATTAGTTAAATTTTAGATATTTTATTTGTTTACATTTCGTTGACATTTAGAATCTAGCACTCTATTATATGTACTTGCTTATGTACAGAATACTATTAATTGCAGTATGTCAATGTAATTTAAATTTTCAATAAAATATTTTAGTTGCAAGATATATCTGATGATGATCACACAGAGACACAGAGTGATCGAAAACGTTAATATTTTTAAATAAAAACAAAATATTTGAAAAATTTGATTTATTTTTTAAATTTTAATTTTTCGTTTATTTGTTTTGTGGTTTCAATAAGGTACTGTAACCTTTAATTAATAATTCTTCGGAATTAACTTAAGTACATACCTGCTCAGTGTCTGTATTTTTACGACAAAATTATGCAATAGCCTACTGGAATGGAATATAATAGTGAGGACAGTGACTACAGCACCCTGATTCTCTAAAAAATTAGATAATGGGTAAACGTGTAAACCTGTAAAAAGCAAAGCTTTCTTTTATTAGTTTGCAATTTTTGATTTTATTTGAAGGAGTAGCCAAATCAAAAAAATGCGAACTCATTAAAGTAAGCTTCGCTTTTTGCAAGTTTACACGTTTACCCATTATCTTATTTTTCAGAGAATCAGGGCCCTGAAGTCTTTAAACTATATACTTTTACTTTCTTAAGGTTTTCTAATTTGTTTAGATCCTAATAAATTTTAATAAATGAAATTGAAATATATTTTCTGTGTTTATTATTGAAAGGGCTCATGTCCATGCTTTAAAAATGAGCATACCAGCTGAAATAATTTACAAATAACCCCAAAATTCAACTTAAAATTTCATAGCGACTCACATTTTCATCAACAAACTCAAATTCCCTCCTAAACTAATTTTTGCTGACAATATAGAGTTTTTTTTATTTCCTGAATAATTTGAAAGGTGGACATGAGCCCTTTCAATAATAAACGATTCAATTATTTCCTTTACCACTCACCAGCGGATAAGTATTTACTTCAGTATGTAATACTGATTTTGTTGTGATGGCTTTTAGAAGAAATAAGAAATCTTATCACAAGTCTCATGCCAGATTTATTTAGTTTGCATAGTTGTATGTAGTTGTATTTAAATTTTTGTGTTAATTTTGTGGTATTATGTAGATGACCTGTTGTGTGCACCGTCTTCCATATGGGATTATCGTGCTTGGCCACCAAGAACCATACTTCCTTCTAGGTACATCAACTGCACTGTTTTGGCTCGTTAATTATAGTTGACATTAAAAGTATACAGAATGATATTAATAATAGTCGGAATGGATACCCCATGCATTTGGGGAGAATATTTGCACTTGTCTTTTTGAGATACCCTGATTTATTCGGCAAGTTTGTCGGTTCATATTGGAGATGCTGTTTGACATTTTAGAATAAAACAAAATTATAGGAAAATTAACCCCACAGCAATAAAACAAAATAAGAAATTGGTACAGCATGTGTGGTTTACCCAGATGTAAACCAATTAAAGTTTACATCTATTTTTAGAGATCATTGGAGTTCTATATAAAACGTCATAGCACAAAATCTACCAACACTATTACCAAGCTACAGTTAAACTTTTAGTCATAATTTTAAGTATAAGCAGACAATTTTGAATTATCTATGATTAGTAAATTCTATTACTGAAATCATTTGTCTTAAGTTGCGTTTGCACCGCGCCGCTGGCCAAACTGAACTGGCAAAACACTATTTTTAGTCAAAAGTTAATTGAAAACACATTATAAATGTCCATGTTTTAAAATTATATAATCTCGCAGAAGAGTGTCAAATTATTCCTGCCTTTATACTATGCACTCATCGCTCCGCGATTTAGCTAACCGCACTAGTTATTATTGCGACAAAAAAATTGTTCTCTCAGGATTTTTTGTTCCCTGAAATGTTACAAAATCATTACAAAGCTCTTATCCTTCATTTTTTTTTTGCAGTAGAAAATGTTGCAAAAATATGGAAAAATGATTGTTTGAATTGCACTTAAAAAATATTTGTATTCGCTCCAACAATAATAATAATAATGATAACAATAAGAATAATAAAAAAACGAAAATTGTAATAATCACAAATGGAAATTTTTTATTTTTAAATTAAATATTATAACAATAAAAATAAAAAAATCTTCTACATTTAAATGTTGATTGTTGATTTATATTTTAACCTTTTATTATTTTTTATGTTTTTCAAATTATTATTATTATTTTTGTATGATAACGATTTCCATTAAATTAAGCATTTGATAAAAAAAAAAAAACATTTTTAGTCTTGGTTTCGTTTGCATCGCGAGCAATATTTTTCCCCGTTTAATGAATTCATTTAATTTACATTTTAAAATTATTTACTTATGTACGCAACAACAACAAAATATTTAGAATAATTAAATGTTGGTTGTGGTGCAATTTATTTACAACCTACTTGATCTACGTATAGATGGATGTTGACTAATTAATTCGGAAATGCTAATATAGTTAGTTTATCAGATACGATTGTTAAATAGGGTTTCTGAAAAGTAGGAAATAACGATTTTGAAAATATTGACCCACATTATTTGAAAAGCCGTTAAAAATTTAATTAAGATAACAACATTAGTAAATATTCCAAGCGAGATAAGTTTCGATCTCCTACTACCAAACTATCAATTGTTGATTTAAGCCTACGTCTTGCCAATCATTTTTTTACAAGTAAAGTGAGCTAGTAGATTTAGAAAAGTTGAGAACAAATTTTATGTGGTATCTTTAGCAGTCCTTAGGACAGCTACCCTAACCTAACGTAATCTAAAGTAAGTTAGGGTTCCATTTCAACCAAATTTTCAGTATATCTGATGTTCGAGAAGTGCGGGTTCTTTAGTTCGGTGGACAATTGATCCTTCATGAGATGTCACAAAAAGGTGGAGGGCGACACCCTGGATGCACCTTCTTGTAGAAAAACTCCGGTGTAAGAAGAAGTCTACAATTATTTTACTCCTGAGCACACTTTGTACTATAAGTTCTTGTTGCCTTATATATCTATGAGACAGCGTAACAATACCTAGTTATTCCGGAGCAGGTTCTGCGGGCATGTTGGATGGAGTTTGGTTGGTGCAGTGCCTTCTTTTGATCATAAAAGTGATGATTGGAAGATTTTTAAGAGTCAGTTGGAACAGGTTTTTAACTTTTATAGTGCAGTTTAACTTTTATTGTGCAATTAAAGAACCGAATGGAATATTGCAAGAACAGGCTGCAAGAATTTTAGGATTGGATTTTCGAATTGCGAGTTTGATAACGAACCTGAAATAGGTATGCGCGATAAATTTATCATGTCTAGGCCCATGATAAATTTATCTAGCTAAAAGTTCCAACAAAGGATAAACTTTTTCTGGAGAATGCATCAACGCCAAAATTCACGGATGCAGTAAAAAAAGCACAGGCAGTGGAGTGTATCAAGTACCAATATGAAATTAAACAAGAACCATCTTCATCTGAATATACCCAGCCGGTAAATTTTGGTTAAAACCCAGTTTTGAAATGTTTTTGAAAATTTGGTTCCAAAACAAAACGGTTTCAAAATTAAGCACTGTCTCTTCATCGAAACCTCCTGGGGCCCCTTTTATCCAGATACAATAAAACCATTTAGAATTTCAATGCACACTTCAAATCGTTTTTAAAATGTTTCATCGTTCTCTTATTATATGTGAAATCAGACAACGTTCTAGGGAACGTTTTAACAACCTATAAGAATGGTTTATTGGGGAGGATGTTTTAATACTAAATTTGACCCATTTTTTTGAAGCTTTTTAGTTTCATAGCAACGTTTTCACAATTATGTTAAGGTGAATCAAAAACTTACGCATGTCCCAAAGTTTAAAGCTGATCACACGTGAAAAACGCCAATCGCTATTTTCAAAGCGTCAAATCCAATTTTTTGAGTATTATGTCTGTGCTTGTTGTATACCAATATACCATACTCCACGTATTGTTTGTATTATTTTACAGAATAGTGATTTGAAGTTTTAGAACAGATTACCTACCGTCATTTTTACGGGTCCGTAGTTCTAGTGTTAATAATTGATACATCCATTCAAAATTCAATCAATCAAATAATAATTCCCCGTATAAACTTTTTCTACCTCGTACCATTTGTCTTCCAAATTCAGGGTCAGTTTTAATTTGTTCGGAAAATCGAAATCCGGTTTTATCGATGGGTGATTATTCGGTTTTGGTGCTGATATTTTATCGAATAGCAAATATAAGGATGCTTGTAGGCTGCTTGGTTTTTAATGATTTGGTCTGTTTGAGTTTTGAAAAGATGCATGGCACTGTTAAATCGATTTAACAAAACACCTTCAAATCGAGGATTGCAATAATTATAGCAGCCGTTATCTGAAATAATATAAAAAAAAAAAAAAAAATAAAATTAGAATCAACTAAATAGCTATATTGATTTTCTTTTGAAATGGAAATAAAACAAACCAGAAGCATTACAATTATTAGAGTTGACTTCATTGTTGTTTCTTTTATTTTCAGGAATATAATGTGATGATGTTTAGGTTGTAGCTAACGGTGTCGGCTCAGACGATAGACTTGCTAATGATTATGGTGATGAATCAAGTGACATAATATCCGATGTATGTAGAGAATTGAAGTTGCGATCGTACGGTGTTGATACTGGGGTTAACGGCCTTAATTCTGGAGAAATTCAGGCTATCGAATCTCCGATGTAGTTGTGAGATTACAATTTTCCTGTTGGTTTATATTTTGCAAAAATATGGATGGACGCATTTGGATACGATTATCATTTAGTTCACAAGCCACGCTTTCACAATAGGAAATCATTATGGTTTCTCGCTCGGCGGAATTCATTTTTTCTGGCTCTGTTTACGTCTTTGCTTTCGGAAGGATATGATAGAGTAAAATTATCCACCCAAATTCGTGGAACTACATTACAATTGCGTTCTTTCTCTTCAATTGTTGCAATCACACAGTATATTCTGTTCAATGAATTGTTTAAATAAAACAAGTTTCAAATTTTTCCAACTTTGAAAAGGGTATGGTCAATTCAATTAAAATCAATAGTATACTATTTAATAATAAACTTACTATATTTAATTTTACTTGCACTTAGCAAAGTAATGATATTTTGTTTAAAACATGAGGGCTGGGGCTTAATGGAAATTAAATTTGTGAATGGATAAGTGGAAAAAATACAGAAGTACTAGTTGCAATTTCCATTCTAAAAAGTTTACATTTGATATTTTGAATTGATGAACACTTCAAAGAATCAACATTTAAATCTACCTAATAAATGTCTAATAAAGATGATTTTATTGGAGTTTGGTAAAAATCACATTTGTTAACCAATTTGTTTCCGTACACTCTGGTTTCAAATTCTGATGAGACAGCATGTTCCATAGCTACAATGTCGCTTTTTGAACTCAAAAACCACCTATTTGCATTAGAATTGTTTAGTTTAAAATTATTAACTATAACCTCGTGGTCATTACAATCATTAATAATGTTTTTTTTTTGTTTCTGTATATAATGTGAACATTTAGTCTGCTCAGTTATGCGATTTGCTAATTGCTCTAGTGGTTTATATCCGGATGTTAATAACCATTTTACAGCTCTAAGTTTATCTTCAAATGGGAAAGCGCTAAAATTTAATTACGTTGTCGTATAAATGAAGCAAACTATGTACATTATAACTGATGCTATCTGTACCATAAATCGATGCACGTTGACGAACAAAATGTTCTAAAATTGTTTTAGCTAAATTAAAAAATTTTTCAAAACGATTGGTAGAAAGTATTACAGTGGCACAATGAAGAGACATAAAGTGTTCATATACACGTCACGTTTTAAAATACCACAGAGAGCTACAGGGAATATCAACAAAAGGGAATATCTGCTAGAGACCTACATTTATGGTTAAATTCTGATGGTTGAGTTGAGGAGTAGGAAAGAAAGCGATTGGATATTCTTTCAATTTTATTTGCAGACAGTTTAGTTTAAAAATTACGTTCTTTAATCCAAAACAATATCAATTTTTTACAACCCCAATGGGCAAAGTTTCCAGGACAGAATCGCCAGTGTGATGTTCCTCTTGTGTTCTACTCCTAAAAGAGTGGTCGGTTCTTAAAGCTTCCATTTTAGTTGAAAAGCTGATTCGATGAGGTTATGAAAATATTCGCCTTCAGTAAAACAATATCTACACTTGTATTTAATAATAGCGTTAGCAGGAGCATCGAAAAATCTTCAATTTTTAGAAAATATGGCTTGTCATTCTTTGTAATTTACCGTTAAGTAATAAAAAATTTAGTTCTGAGACAAATTCATTACGGTATTCATTTACATTGGATGGTTTAGATGAACCTTTAAAAACACCTACAACAAACCCTTTATTAGATATATCTGGAGCTCTCCCTAAAATAGGCCAGAATTGATTCTTTGAGCTATTACTTATGGGTAAGCCATCAATATTAAAATAAAGTTCAATTTGTTCTGGCCAATTCAGAAGTTTAAACGAATTTAAAACATTTTGTAAGCCATAATGCTAATAAGCTCCCGGTTTCAGGTTGATAATTGATCCAATTCGTTTTTCGGTTCGTAGTAGAGTTTTAGCGTTTATTGGAAGACTATTATGAATTTCAATTAATTATTTATCGCAATATGTGAGACATTAAATTCACGAGCCCATTGTTGCAGATTTTCTCCAAAAGTTATTACAGGAGAATTAATGCCTTTAATATCTGCATTTTCTATCATCGTATTTTCCGGTGAAGTTTCAGGTTCAGAATTAGATAAAATTTCAGCAAATGCTTCACTTAAAAATTCACTTTGATGAGATAAATTAAATTGAGAAGCTTCGACATTAAATTCGCCAGATTCCACCTGTGAATTATCAATGTTTGAATCAACATTTGATTGATAACTAATTTGGTTAGTATGTATTAGTAATTGTCTCTAATGACTGCCGCCGTGAAGAACTTGGATTAAAATCATTATTTAAGATATTCAAAACTTTTCTTTTAAACGTTCTCGGGTTTATGTGGTTATATATTTTTCGTTTAAGTATCATGAATAATCTGTTTCTGAATTTTAATTTATAAATAGTTATTTACTAAAAAAATAGTAAAACTATAATTGAAAATTACGTAACAAAATGGAAAAATAGAAAAAGAAAATAGAAAAGTATAATTTTAAATTTGAAAAGAATAATTCTCAACAATTTTAAAGTAGAAAATAATAAATTAAACAATTCTATAATAAAATGCAATGTATAAGAACTAAAGTAAACGATTCGATGTTGTTCTAAAAAACTGATGCAATTCAAAAACTGAAATTTATTTGAAATTACCGATATGCCACTCAATTTTCCGCCCACTCGGAAAGCAGAATAAATTTTCCGCAGTTTGATTGGTAAATCAAACTGTCGAAACTATATGCATATTTAGGTAATTGCAGCAAAAAATTAAAATTTTTGAGATGTACCTGTTTTCTAGAACACCATCGAATTAGTTTAATATATTGTGAAACCCGTGATTTAAACTTACAAATATTTAAATTTGGAAAAAACAAATGTAAATTTTTTCAAAAGTCAATTAAATAACTTGGCCATATGATTGATAAGATTGGGTTTCATTCCTGTAATGAAAAAGTAAATGCTATAATGAGTATGAAAAATCCTACTACATAGCTTAAATCAATTACAGGCTTTTTTAGGAGTAGTCAATTTGTATCGGATATTTCTGCCAAAAATCACAGAACATTGTGCACCCTTGTATCAACTATTGAAAAAAGATTCGCAGTTCAGCTGGTTGCGAGAACATAGCGATGCGGTTAATAATGTTAAGAAACTGTTAACGTGTAACCGTTCATTAGCTCATTTTGATCCGAATGTTAAGGTGAAATTAATTGTCGATGCCCCATTAGGTTAGGTGCAGTTTTAGTTCACCACTATCCAAATGGTGTTGAAAGGCCTATCGAATTCGCATCCAGAAAATTACAAGAAAGTGAACAAAATTATTCACAAATAGATAGAGAAGCGTCCGCGATTTATTTTGGAGTGAAAAAATTTCATCACTATTTGTTTGGCAGAGAGTTTATTTTGGTGACTGATAATAAACCGTTAACATATATTTTTGGACCAAAGAAAGGAATTCCGATTACGGCGGCTAATAGAATACAGAGAATTGGCTGATTCTTTTCCAGATCAACAAGTACTAATAAAATAAGTATCTTAGACAATACTATGGATTGTGAGAACCTACATATTAACTATGTCAAGATTTTTACTCAAGCACCCATTACAATGGAAGTGATTAAAACCAAAACTTGTAAAGATGAGGTCTTAGCAAAAGCTTCGAAATATGCACGAGAGGGTTGACCGAATGTTACAAATGATTCGGAACTATATCCATATTTCAAGTCAACCATGGGATCGTATTCTAATCGATTTCATGGGACCATTTATTAACCCTTAGCGGCCACTCGGGGTGAATATGTACCTCAGGCCAAATCACCTTAATTTAAGTTATCAAAAACTTCGAAAACATGTTTTAGAATGTCGATGATTTTTTTGAGGTCTCAATATTTTAAATTTGTCTTTCTAAACCGATTTGTTTCACTGGGGTGAAAAATCACCCCAATGTGACCGCTAAGGGTTAAACGAAATTTTTTAATAGTAGTTGATAGTCATAGTAAATGGCTGGAGTGTATCGATATGGGAAATAATATTACTAGTAAAGCCACTATTAAAGAATTAGGATTACTTTTTCCTCGTTTAGGAATACCTCGTATATTAGTTTCTGATAAGGGTACATCTTTAGTATTCCACGAAATGAGTGCATTTTTGGGGAACAATGGTATTATGCATATTACAACACCTGTTGGTCACCCAGCTACAAATGGTGAAGTAGAAAACGCTGTAAAATTGTTTTATTCAATTCGGAAGGCAATCGAGATATTGCGAAATCTCTATCAATTTTCTTATTAAATTATCGTAATACCGTTCACACGACTACTGGAAGTTCTTCCGCCGAACATATGTTTAATATAAAATTAAGAATAAGATTAGATTTAATTAACCCTTTAAGATTACAAAAAAATATTTCAAATAAGGATGTCACACTTGAGGTTAATAAAAGTCAAAACCGGCAAATTAAACATTATAATGGTGCTGATAAAAACTATTTGATATTGGTGAGTTGGTAATGGTTAAAAATTATACCATTCCAAACAAAAATTCTTGATCACGGGCGAAAATAATTGGGCGTCAACCTTTAATAGATTATACGCAGGTGATTAATAATTCTTTTCGTAGCACTTCTAATATTAAGAATTATAATGAAGGAGAAAATTTTGTTTGTTTCAATTTCTAATTTTTGATAATCAACTTATTTTAATTTCAATTTCACTTCAAACTTTAACTTTTAATTTTATTCACCACTTTAATTTTTCAATTTTAATTCACCACTTTAATTTTCAATTTCTACTAAATTATATACAAACTTTAATTTTTATTTTTAATTCACCACTTTAATTTTCAATTTCTAATTTATGATAATCAACTTATTTTAATTTCAATTTTACTTCAAACTATAATTTTTAATTTTAGTTCATCATTTTAAATTTCTATTTCTAAATTTTGATATACAACTTATTTTAATTTCAATTTAACTACAAACTTTAATTTTTAATTTTAATTCACCACTTTAATTTACAATTTGTAATTTTTGATAATCAACTTATTTTAAGTTCAATTTTACTTCAAACTTAAATTTTTAATTTTAATTCACCACTTTAATTTTTAATTTCTAATTTTTGATAAGCAACTTATTTTAATTTCAATTATACTACAAACTTTAATTTTTATTTTTAATTCATCACTTTAATTTTCAATTTCTAATTTATGATAAGCAACTTATTTTAATTTCAATTTTACTTCAAACTTAAATTTTTAATTTTAATTCATTACTTTAATTTTCAATTTCTAATTTTTGAGAAGCCACTTACTTTAGTTTCAATTTTACTTCAAACTTAATTTTTTAATTTATAATTTTAATTCACCATTTTAATTTTAAATTTTAAATTTTTGATAATCAACTTATTTTAATTTCAATTTTACTTCAAACTATAATTTTTAATTTTAATTCATTACTTTAATTTTCAATTTCTTATTTTTGATATACAACTTATTTCAATTTCAATTTTACTTCAAACTTTAATTTTTAATATTAATTCACCACTTTAATTTTCAATTTCTAATTTTTGATAAGCAAATTATTTTAATTTCAATTATACTACAAACTTTAATTTTTATTTTTAATTCACCACTTTAATTTTTAATTTCTAATTTTTGATAATCAACTTATGTTAATTTCAATTTTATTTCAAACTTAATTTTTTAATTTATAATTTTTATTCACCATTTAAATTTTTAATTTTAAATTTTTGATAATCAACTTATTTTAATTTCAATTTCACTTCAAACTATAATTATTTTTGATATACAACTTATTTCAATTTCAATTTTACTTCAAACTTTAATTTTTATTTTTAATTCACCACTTTAATTTTCAATTTCTAATTTATGATAAGCAACTTATTTTAATTTCAATTTTACTTCAAACCTAAATTTCTAATTTTAATTCACCACTTTAATTTTCAATTTATAATTTTTGATAAGCAACTTATTTTAATTTCAATTTTACTTCAAACTTTAATTTTTATTTTTAATTCACCACTTTAATTTTTAATTTCTAATTTTTGATAATCAACTTATTTTAATTTCAATTTTATTTCAAACTTAATTTTTTAATTTATAATTTTAATTCACCATTTTAATTTTTAATTTTAAATTTTTGATAATCAACTTATTTTAATTTCAATTTCACTTCAAACTATAATTTTTAATTTTAATTCATTACTTTAATTTTCAATTTCTTATTTTTGATCTACAACTTATTTCAATTTCAATTTTACTTCAAACTTTAATTTTTAATTTTAATTCACCACTTTAATTTTCAATTTCTAATTTCTGATAAGCAACTTATTTTAATTTCAATTATACTACAAACTTTAATTTTTATTTTTAATTCACCACTTTAATTTTCAATTTCTAATTTTTGATAATCAACTTATTTTAATTTCAATTTTACTTCAAACTTTAATTTTTATTTTTAATTCACCACTTTAATTTTCAATTCTAATTTTTGATAATCAACTTATTTCAATTTCAATTTTACTTCAAACTTTAATTTTTAATTTTAATTCACCACTTTAGTTTTTAATTTCTAATTTATGATAATCAACTTATTTTAATTTCAATTTTACTTCAAACTTTATTTTTTAATTTATAATTTTAATTCACCATTTTAATGTTTGATAATCAACTTATTTTAATTTCAATTTTACTTCAAACTATAATTTTTAATTTTAATTCATCACTTTAATTTTCAATTTCTAATTTTTGATATACAACTTATTTTAATTTCAATTATACTATCATACAAAATTTAATTTTTATTTTTAATTCACCTCTTTAATTTTCAATTTCTAATTTATGATAAGCACCTTTTTTTAATTTCAATTTTACTACAAACTTTAATTTAAATTCACCATTTTAATATTTAATTTTAAATTTTTGATAATCAACTTATTTTAATTTCAATTTTACTTCAAACTATAATTTTTAATTTTAATTCATTACTTTAATTTTCAATTTCTAATTTTTGATATACAACTTATTTTAATTTCAATTATACTACAAACTTTATTTTTTATTTTTAATTCACCACTTTATGTTTCAATTCTAATTTTTGATAATCAACTTATTTCTATTTCAATTTTACTTCAAACTTAAATTTTTAATTTTAATTAACCACTTTAATTTTCAATTTATAATTTTGGATAAACAACTTATTTTAATTTCAATTTTACTTCAAACATTATTTTTTAATTACTAATTTTAATTCACCACTTTAATTTTCAATTTCTTATTTTTGATAATCAACTTATTTTAATTTCAATTTTACTTCAAACTATAATTTTTAATTTTAGTTCATCACTTTAATTTTCTATTTCTAAATTTTTATATACAACTTATTTTAATTTCAATTTAACTACAAACTTTAATTTTTATTTTAATTTACCACTTTAATTTAAAATTTCTAATTTTTGATAATCAACTTATTTTAATTTCAATTTTACTTCAAACTTTAATTTTTAATTTTAATTCACCATTCTAATTTTCAATTTCTAATTTTGGATAAACAACTTATTTTAATTTCAATTTTACTTCAAACATAATTTTTTAATTACTAATTTTAATTCACCACTTTAATTTTCAATTTCTTATTTTTGATAATCAACTTATTTTAATTTCAATTTTACTACAAACTATAATTTTTAATTTTAGTTCATCACTTTAATTTTCTATTTCTAAATTTTTATATACAACTTATTTTAATTTCAATTTAAATACAAACTTTAATTTTTATTTTAATTTACCACTTTAATTTACAATTTCTAATTTTTGATATACAACTTATTTTAATTTCAATTATACCACAAACTTTAATTTTTATTTTTAATTCACCACTTTAATTTTCAATTTCTAATTTATGATAAGCAACCTATTTTAATTTCAATTTTACTTCAAACTTTAATTTTTAATTTTAATTCATTACTTTAATTTTCAATTTCTAATTTTTGAGAAGCCACTTATTTTAATTTCAATTTCACTTCAAACTATAATTTTTAATTTTAATTCATTACTTTAATTTTCAATTTCTTATTTTTGATATACAACTTATTTTTATTTCAATTATACTACAAACTTTGTTTTTTATTTTTAATTCACCACTTTAATTTTCAATTCTAATTTTTGATAATCAACTTATTACAATTTCAATTTTACTTCAAACTTTAATTTTTAATTTTAATTCACCACTTTAATTTTCAATTTCTTATTTTTGATAATCAACTTATTTTAATTTCAATTTTACTTCAAACTGAAATTTTTAATTTTAATTCATTACTTTAGTTTTCAATTTCTTATTTTTGGTATACAACTTATTTCAATTTCAATTTTACTTCAAACTTTAATTTAAATTCACCACTTTAATTTTCAATTTCTAATTTTTGATATACAACTTATTTTAATTTCAATTTTACTTCAAACTTTAATTTTTAATTTTAATTCATTACTTTAATTTTCAATTTCTAATTTTTGAGAAGCCACTTATTTTAATTTCAATTTCACTTCAAACTATAATTTTTAATTTTAATTCATTACTTTAATTTTCAATTTCTTATTTTTGATATACAACTTATTTTTATTTCAATTATACTACAAACTTTGTTTTTTATTTTTAATTCACCACTTTAATTTTCAATTCTAATTTTTGATAATCAACTTATTACAATTTCAATTTTACTTCAAACTTTAATTTTTAATTTTAATTCACCACTTTAATTTTCAATTTCTTATTTTTGATAATCAACTTATTTTAATTTCAATTATACTACAAACTTAAATTTTTATTTTTAATTCACCACATTAATTTTCAATTTCTAATTTATGATAAGCAACTTATTTCAATTTCAATTTTACTTCAAACTTTGATTTTTAATTTTAATTCACCACTTTAATTTTCAATTTCTAATTTTTGATAATCAACTTATTTTAATTTCAATTTTACTACAAACTTTAATTTTTATTTTTAATTCACCACTTTAATTTTCAATTTCTAATTTATGATAAGCAACTTATTTTAATTTCAATTTTATTTCAAACTTTAATTTAAATTCACCAATTTAATTTTCAATTTCTAATTTTTGATAAGCAACTTATTTTAATTTCAATATTACTTCAAACTTTAATTTTTAATTTTAATTCACCACTTTAATTTTTAATTTCTAATTTTTGATAATCAACTTATTTTAATTTCAATTATACTACAAACTTTAATTTTTATTTTTAATTCACCACTTTAATTTTCAATTTCTAATTTATGATAAGCAACTTATTTTAATTTCAATTTTATTTCAAACTTTAATTTAAATTCACCAATTTAATTTTTAATTTCTAATTTTTGATAATCAACTTATTTTAATTTCAATTTTACTTCAAACTTTATTTTTTAATTTATAATTTTAATTCACCATTTTAATTTTTAATTTTAAATTTTTGATAATCAACTTATTTTAATTTCAATTTTACTTCAAACTATAATTTTTAATTTAAATTCATTACTTTAATTTTCTATTTCTAAATTTTGATATACAACTTATTTTAATTTCAATTTAACTACAAACTTTGATTTTTAATTTTAATTCACCACTTTAATTTTCAATTTCTAATTTTTGATAATCAACTTATTTTACTTTCAATTTTACTTCAAACTTTAATTTTTATTTTTAATTCACCACTTTAATTTTCAATTTCTAATTTATGATAAGCAACCTATTTTAATTTCAATTTTATTTCAAACTTTAATTTAAATTCACCAATTTAATTTTTAATTTCTAATTTTTGATAATCAACTTATTTTAATTTCAATTTTACTTCAAACTTTATTTTTTAATTTATAATTTTAATTCACCATTTTAATTTTTAATTTTAAATTTTTGATAATCAACTTATTTTAATTTCAATTTTACTTCAAACTATAATTTTTAATTTAAATTCATTACTTTAATTTTCTATTTCTAAATTTTGATATACAACTTATTTTAATTTCAATTTAACTACAAACTTTGATTTTTAATTTTAATTCACCACTTTAATTTTCAATTTCTAATTTTTGATAATCAACTTATTTTAATTTCAATTTTACTTCAAACTTTAATTTTTATTTTTAATTCACCACTTTAATTTTCAATTTCTAATTTATGATAAGCAACCTATTTTAATTTCAATTTTTCTTCAAACTTTAATTTAAATTCACCAATTTAATTTTCAATTTCTAATTTTTGATAAGCAACTTATTTTAATTTCAATATTACTTCAAACTTTAATTTTTAATTTTAATTCACCACTTTAATTTTTAATTTCTAATTTTTGATAATCAACTTATTTTAATTTCAATTATACTACAAACTTTAATTTTTATTTTTAATTCACCACTTTAATTTTCAATTTCTAATTTATGATAAGCAACTTATTTTAATTTCAATTTTATTTCAAACTTTAATTTAAATTCACCAATTTAATTTTTAATTTCTAATTTTTGATAATCAACTTATTTTAATTTCAATTTTACTTCAAACTTTATTTTTTAATTTATAATTTTAATTCACCATTTTAATTTTTAATTTTAAATTTTTGATAATCAACTTATTTTAATTTCAATTTTACTTCAAACTATAATTTTTAATTTAAATTCATTACTTTAATTTTCTATTTCTAAATTTTGATATACAACTTATTTTAATTTCAATTTAACTACAAACTTTAATTTTTAATTTTAATTCACCACTTTAATTTACAATTTGTAATTTTTGATAATCAACTTATTTTAATTTCAATTTTACTTCAAACTTTATTTTTTAATTTCTTATTTAATTCACTACTTTAATTTTTAATTTCTTATTTTTGATAATCAACTTATTTTAATTTCAATTTTATTTCAAACCTAAATTTTTAGTTTTAATTCACCACTTTAATTTTCAATTTCTTATTTAGGATAAGCAACTTATTTTAATTTCAATTTTACTTCCAAATTTATTTTTTAATTTATTTTTTTAATTCACCACTTTAATTTTCAATTTCTAATTTTTGATAATCATCTAATTTTAATTTCAATTTTACTTCAAACTTTAATTTTTATTTTTAATTCACTACTTTAATTTTCTATTTCTAATTGTTGATAATCAACTTATTTTAATTTCAATTTAAATTCACTACTTTAATTTTTAATTTCTTATTTTTGATAATCAACTTATTTTAATTTCAATTTTACTTCAAACTTTATTTTTTAATTTATAATTTTAATTCACCATTTTAATTTTTAATTTTAAATTTTTGATAATCAACTTATTTTAATTTCAATTTTACTTCAAACTTTATTTTTTAATTTTAATTCACCACTTTAATTTTCATTTTCTAATTTTTGATAAGCAACTTATTTTAATTTCAATTATACTACAAACTTTAATTTTTATTTTTAATTCACCACTTTAATTTTCAATTTCTAATTTATGATAAGCAACTTATTTTAATTTCAATTTTACTTCAAACTTTAATTTAAATTCACCAATTTAATTTTCAATTTCTAATTTTTGATAAGCAACTTATTTTAATTTCAATTTTACTTCAAACTTTAATTTTTAATTTTAATTCCCCACTTTAATTTTTAATTTTTAATTTCTAATTTTTGATAATCAACTTATTTTAATTTCAATTTTACTTCAAACTATAATTTTTAATTTAAATTCATTACTTTAATTTTCTATTTCTAAATTTTGATATACAACTTATTTTAATTTCAATTTAACTACAAACTTTAATTTAAAATTTTAACTCACCACTTTAATTTACAATTTGTAATTTTTGATAATCAACTTATTTTAATTTCAAGTTTACTTCAAACTTTATTTTTTAATTTCTTATTTAATTCACTACTTTAATGTTTAATTTCTTATTTTTGATAATCAACTTATTTTAATTTCAATTTTATTTCAAACCTAAATTTTTAGTTTTAATTCACCACTTTAATTTTCAATTTCTTATTTAGGATAAGCAACTTATTTTAATTTCAATTTTACTTCAAAATTTATTTTTTAATTTATTTTTTTAATTCACCACTTTAATTTTCAATTTCTAATTTTTGATAATCATCTAATTTTAATTTCAATTTTACTTCAAACTTTAATTTTTATTTTTAATTCACTACTTTAATTTTCTATTTCTAATTGTTGATAATCAACTTATTTTAATTTCAATTTTAATTCACTACTTTAATTTTTAATTTCTTATTTTTGATAATCAACTTATTTTAATTTCAATTTTAGTTCAAACCTAAATTTTTAATTTTAATTCACCACTTTAGTTGTCAATTTCTAATTTTTGATAATCAACTTACTTTAATTTCAATTTTACTTCAAACTTTAATTTTTTATTTCTAATCTTAATTCATTTACAATTAGCTAAACAACTCGCTTACTTTAACTTTTTTTTTTTTTTTTTGTAGATGAAAAAACCTTCAATAGGCGAAGAGCGGAGCTATACTCCACCCAACACTGTGAGACTTGACTCACTAAAAAAATCACCTACATACCGCGAAAGACCCAAACCGGAACCGCTTCCGCTTTACTTCGGTCTGGCCCGCACTCCTGATATCCCTCGTCCCCCTATTGCCTCCTATGGATCCGCTAAACAACCCTCCTCCCTCTTCCGTAGCAATATCGTCTCTACATAAAAGGCTACTGCCCTAAATGCCTCTTCCGATTGAAGCATTACATCCACCACTGTGTCCGGCGTTACCTCCCCCACTAGTGAAGTGAGTAGCCTCCGTTCCATCTGGAATCCATCGCACCAAAAGAAAGTGTGGCATACATCGTCCCGCTCCTCCGGGCAGTACAAACACTGAGGGGACCTCAGCTTTCCCATCCTGTGGAGGTAGGCCCTGAAGTACCCATGCCCCGTCAAAAACCGGCACAAGAAAAAATTTACCTCACCATGCCCTTTGTTAATCCATGGACGAAGGACCCTGATCAGTCTGGCTATCCATAGGCCCTTATCCGTCGTTTCCCATCTACGCTGCCACGCCTCCATGGTTTCGCCCCTAGCTCTGGTTGTAGCCTCCTTCCTCCCTATGTCCGCGCTCCGCAGATATATCTCCCGCCGCTCCTGTGCCAACAAGTCGATCGGTATTACTCCGGCAACAGCTAAAGCGGAAAATCGGATATCGTCCTATAGGCACACGCCATTCTCAGTGCCCCTTTCCTCTGAGTCGATAGCATTCGCGTCCGATACTTCTGATGGGTCATACCGCCAGCCCAAATCTCTGCCCCATATAAGAGGATCGACTGCACCACTGACATAAGGACCTTTCGCCTACTAGAACGTGGTCCCCCCACCGCTTACTTTAACTATTTTTGTTTCCAACTGACTATCTCTTTGTTTTTCGAGGGGTATTTATATTTTTTGATTTCTTGTGTCCTTGATCTTCTTGAGTTTTTTGAACTCAATTTATTTCATTTTTTCTTTATTTGGTCTTATAAAGGTTTTTTTTATTTTAATTTTATTATCTGTTATAGAACGGATAATTTTAATATTATATATATATATATATATATATATATATATATATATATATATATATATATATATATATATATTTTATTTTGTTTTTTCTACCAACTTGAATATTTTATAGTAGATAGGAATTGATTTAAAAAAAAATATCTTATGTTTTTTTGTTTATTTTTCGATAATTCGTGGTGGTTGAGAAATGTTTTTATTTTAATTTAATTGACCGTTAAAGAAAAGGATTAGAAAATAATTTTTATATTGTCTCTATTTTTTATTTAGTTTTATTTACCAACTTGAATATTTTATGGTAGATAAGAATTGATTTTAAATAATTGTGTTTTTGTTTATTTTTTGATCTATTTTTGGGGTAACTTATGTTGGTTTTTTATGAAAACACAACAATGTAAAAAAATTTTTTTTGAATTGTATAATTCTAAATTATGTGTTCGATCTCGAACTAGAAGGGGATATTGTAATATAATAAGTTGCATACCCCTTTTTTTTGTGTATGTAATTATGGGTTGGGTACGGTTCACCGCCTCATGGTTTACCGCCCATGGTTCGCCGCTTAACAGTTCACCGCACACGGTTTACCGACAGCAAATTTCACCGCGACGGTTTACCGACAGCAAATTTCACCGCGCACAAAAATAATTAACTGGCAACAAATTTATAAATAAAAAAATTAAATTAGTTTTAAAATATTCTGGAAAATGGAGATCCCTAATTTAACTTAGGAGCCAGGATAAGCAAACATGTCGCACTGCGTGCCGCACGTAGGTGCGGATTATATATAGAATCTATTAATGACACTGCAATATTTTATATCGATCCCCCATCAAATATTAATATTTTCTTGTATGCCCGTTTAAATTGTCCCAAAAAAAATTATAGTGAAAACGGTAAATCGTAAGCGGTGAACTATTATGACGGTGAATCGTAAAAACGGTGAATTAAGCAGGCGGTATAACGTAAAGCGGTGAGCTTATTTTCGCGGTGAACCGATTCAATCCCTGTAATTATTAATCAGTTAGATGATTTTTGTTAACATTTTTTTGAGTTAGTTCGCTATCGACCACCAACCATTGAACTTTATAATAATAATAACACTACCCTGCAAAATTTTAAAAATTTGGTGCCACTTGACAATGAATAGTTATTTCCGATGTAATTTTTTACGCTGAATCCGAATCTGGGCTCAGAATTGCTCTATCACGTCAGGTTTATGAGATATTCTAACCTAAAAGTGCACAAAACACTGTTTTTTGACGTATTTGAGGTTATCTAGCATCGTGATTTTTTTTTTCTTCAAAAGTTCATGTATGGGATCTTATAGTACAAGTCTTCTTCTTTCTAATGCCTTTGAGTTATTGTGCTCAAATATGTTTTTTTTCGCCGAGATATCGCATTTTCAAAATTGCATGTTCGTGAATTTGTCGGTATACTGTATAATACACTACCTTTTATACCTACGGTATATATGCACTTTTAGGTTAGAATATCTCATAAACCTGACGTGATAGAGCAATGCTGAGCCCAGATTCGGATTCAGCGTAAAAAATTACTTCGGAAATAACTATTCATTGTCAAGTGGCACCAAAATTTTTAAAATTTTGCAGGGTAGTGTTTTTATACAGAAAAATTCACGAATATGCAAATTTGAAAATGCGATATCTCGGCGAAAAAAATGATATTTGAGCAAATTCCACGGCATTTGAAAGAGGACGACTTGTACAATAAGATCCCATACATGGCTTTTATAAAAAAGTAAAAACTGCATTGCTACATAACCTCAAATATGTCAAAAAAACAGTGTTTTTTGCACTTTTAAGTTAGAATATCTCATAAACCTGACGTGATAGAGCAATTCTGAGCACGGATTCGGATCCAGCGTGAAAAATTACTTCGGAAACAACTATTCATTTTCTAGGGGCAAAATTTTGCAGGGTAGTGTAATAGTTACTTTTGCATATCTAGTATGTACACGAAAATCGCAACTCTCAAATATCGTTTATCGAACAAAATCCTCGTTCACAGTTCTGTGATTTTGTTGTGTACATGGGAACCTACTCACAGGGAGTTTTGTATACGTATATCTAAAATATGATATAAAATGATGATCACAGTGAGGTATAGGAGAGCGATCACACCAAAAAAGAAGAAGATTTTGTTTTTTTGTCTGTGATTGATCAATGATCGCTCATGGAGCGCTTATTCTTCGTAGAACATGAATGCAATGATCGACTAGAACACAAAAAATGAAACAAGGTTTCCGAATAAACAGATCAAGTCAAGTATAAAGAAAACAAAATTAAAAATAATTCGGACCATTAAATTGTTTCTAACGTAATAAATAAAATTAAATATTGTAATTAAAAATACAGAATCTTGAAATATGACAACAATTTTCAGAATTAGCTCAAGGCAAGAATTTATTTTGAGCATAAAATACATAAAATAAATAACAGAAGAAATGTATATGAAGTGAATAGTACAGACAAATAAATATTAAATAACAAACATTTTCCTTATATCCATTAAAAAAAATCAAAGTTTGGAAAGTTTTCCTAAGGATTGTGTATAATTTCTTACCCTGAAAATCATTTTTCGTTCCAATATCAATTCGTTTAAATTAGGTTCAGAACTAAAAAAACTTTGCCATTTTATTTACTACCACTATTACAGACAGTAGAATATAATCGTTACAATAACTTTTATATTTTTGAATCCGAGTAGAGCTAAACAAAATTGTAAATAAGGAAAAATTCTTGTATAATAGCGTTGTAAACCATCTAAGCCTAAGATATAGATGGCTTCATTAATATTTATGGAAAAATTAACCAGATTTCTATTTACTGGTACAATACAGATGGTTAACGTTACGGATAATTATGACTTTGTGTAATTTATATAAAAAAGGGTTCAGATCAATCTCGTCTCTACTATTATGTACGTACATTACATACTTAATACACTTTTTTCTCTAATTATACAAAAAACCGAGTACAGATCCTATTTTTAATTTTTAAAAGTTAACTAATTTAACCTCAAATATTTCATATGTGTATTGTATGTGTACGAAAACAACAACTAGTAACCCAAGTTAAATACCAACAATGTAAAGGATAACGAGTTGGTGAAAAATAAAGGCAAAGTAGCATACATTTAAAATTTTGGCATTATGTTTAAAAAATCTAATATATTTCTAATGTATTTTTCACATAATATTTAACAACCGCAAATTAATTTATGGTCATATACTATACACTTGGATTTACCAACATTTTTTTTTATTGTTGTAAATAAATTAAAAAAACAAATTTTTTGTTGGTGTTTTGTTTATTTAAATAACAATAGTTTTCAAAATTTTCATCTTATATTATGTGTTATTACAGAGCTTTCGACTTTCATTTGTTTTTGGTTAAGTAATTTTTCTCATGGTTGGTTTTTCTTAATTTAAAATTTTTAATGTTTTAAGCGTACATATACTACACATACAATATAGACCATAAAAAAATATTTTATAGATTTGAACAACTATGTACATATTGTATAAAGTTTTCATTATAATTATTGAGGTTTGTTGGAATTTTGAAAATAGATCTTCACTTTCAAGAGTATTTAAAGCATAAAATGATTACATTAGTCAGTTTAAGTCAGTGATGGAACCCATTTACATAAACAGTTTAAACCGAGATGGCTTCGAAGTACAGAAAATAAAACCATTTTAATATTAAATTTAATTTTTATACTTTCTTATACGTTCCTTGTAACCCGTTGTTCCATTGTTACCTTGTAAATTAGGGTTCGAATTACTAAATTATGGATCCTAATTTTATCGTATAAAATGAATTAATTTTGTAAACGTTGTCGTAGCGAATTTAATTTAGCATTTATTATGAATTAATTCCGCCACTTTTGCAACCCAATAAGTTTTATATAGTTTTTCGTAAAGGCATAATTTCGAGATACAAGGAAAAGATTGCACAAGAAAAAGCGCACAATCAGAAACATTTGAAAACATGATATTTTTATTAATCAATTAACAATAATACCAAAAAATAAAAACTAAATAAAATTTTTTGGCAGAAATCAAACAAGGGAGTTAGAAGTATAAAATAACAAACAAACCTCTGCCTGTAAACAATCTGGTTGATACTATCATCCTATAATTAAAAATCAAGTCGGAATTAATCTTCTTCTCTCCAAAAAATTAATAAAATAAAAATAAATTTATTAAAGAAAAAGTTAAATAAAGAAAAATTAAAAGAACAATTACAGTAAACAAAAAAAAAGCAATAATTCTTTTTTCTATTACCCTTCAAATTTTCTTCAAACTGGCTCATGAAGATATTACTCAGATACGGCGCGAGTTTACTGCCCATTGATGTAAGCGAGAGTCTCCGGTTGTGGGCACAGTTTTGTTTTTGACCCATAATTTTCCTTTGAGCCCATATTATGCAGAGATATGAATATCAATGGAAAGCTAGAGGCATTAGCTAACTGTTTGCTAAGGTAACTACATAGATTCCTTCAACCGGTTGTGGGCACCCTTCGAAAATTCGCTGAAAATGAGAATATTTTAAGGAAAATGCACCTAATTTGAAAAAATTTCTCGGTTTATTAATTTTAGAGGCCTTCAGTGGCAAACATAACAAAAAAAATCTTTTTAAAAAATTACTCAACTTCAGTCAACTTCGATGGCAGAAGCTTCAAACAGATGATGCAAAGTCGATACAATCATCAGATGATGGAGCGTTCTTTTTTTATATAGCGTTTGGCTGGCGGGTTGACTTCTTTTTTTACTCTTCTTTGAGGGAAGGGGGTGGGGGAGGGGGGGGGGGGAGACGGACGCTTTAAATGAAAAAAGAGGGTCCCTACAACCGATAACATTTAAGTGCCCACAACCGGAAATCACGACCATTCTCGGAGTAACAAAAAAAATGTGATGCGTCATGATTTTGATATAAATCGATGAGGCATTCCAAATCACAACGAAAATTATCAGATATTTATTAACACAAATAAAACTCCCCTTATCAATAGGATTTGTTTTATTGATCCAAACTTTTTTTATATGTTTTATTACTGAGTCACTAAAAAAACTTTCTGATTCCCTTATGTACTATTTTTAATTTTTATTGGAGGAATACTAGTATTATTTATTTATCTAACTTCCTTAAATTCATTTTCAATAAATGCTGAAATAAAATCTATTATAAATGAAATCAATTTTATTAAAGAAAATAGTTTAAATATAAACTTTATACATTTCCAACTAATATATTAACTCTTTTATTAATTAACTATTTAATTTTAACTTTAATTATTAATGTACAAATTTAATTTTTATTATCCATTACGGCGAATTAACTAATGAATAAACCTTTACGATTTTCACACCCACTTTTTGAAATTACTAATAACGCATTAGTAGGTTTACCTGCCCCCTCAAATTTTTGATGCAATTTTGGCCCTTTATTAGAATTATGTTTAATTGTAGAAATTCTAACTGGACCTTTTTTAGCAAAACATTATACAGCAAATATTGATTTAGTCTTCAATAGCGATGCTCACATTTGTATTAATGTAAATTATGGATGATTATTACGAACTTTACATTCAAATGGGGCTTTATTCTTCTTTATTTGTATTTTTATTGTGCGAGGAATTTATTATAGATCTTATATATACCATATAACTTGATCCGTAGGAGTTGTATCGTTACTCGCCGTAATAGCAATTACTTTTATAGGGTATGCACTCCCTTGAGGACAAATATCATTCTGTAAAGCTACAGTAATTACTAACTTATTATAAGCAATTTCTTATTTAGGAACTGACCTTGTTCAATGAATTTGAGGAGGATTTGCTATTGATAATGCCACATTAACACGACTCTTTACTCTTCACTTTGTCCTTCAATTCATTGTTGCGGTTATAACTATAACATTGATCTATTATATTTACATAAAACGGGATCAAATAACCCCTTGGGCATTAATAGTAATATTGATAGGATTCCATTTCATCATTATTTCTCGTTTAAGGATATTTTAGATTTATAATTATATTAAATGCTTTAATTTTTCTAACTTTATTTAGTCCATATATGTATATTAAGAGATCCTGATCATTTTATCCGAGCTAACCCATTAGTAACTCCAGTTCCATATTACACCTGAATGATATTTTTTATTTGCTTGCGCTATTTTTCGATCTATCCCAAATAAATAAGGAGGAGTAATTGCATTAGTTACCTCAATTGAAATCCTATTTACCCTTCCATTTACCCACACTGGTGAATTTCGAGGTCTACAATTCTATCCAATAATTCAAATTCTATTTTGACTAATATTTGCAATTGTGATTCTTTTAGCATTAATTGGTGCTCGGCCAGCCGAAGCCCCTTATATTATAATGGGATAAATCTTAATAGTACTGTATTTTTCTTACTATTTATTAAATCCTCTTGTTATAAAATGATAAGATAAATTAATTAATTAGTTAATAGCTTGAGATAAGCATATGTTTTGAAAACATAAGATAGGAATATAACTTTTTCTATAATTAATTTTTAAACCTATAAAAAATATCAAATAATTGAATGAAAAGGATAAAAAACTTTTTCAAGCCAAATAAATTAATTTTTCATAACGAAACCCACGAGCTCAAATGAATAACAAAGAAATTAATAATTTAATATAAAAAATAAAAGAATAAACATAACACCTTAAAAAAACTACAACAAAAAATATACTTAGAAATAAAATACTTACATATTGTGCTAAAAAAAATAAAGCAAATCCTCCTCTTCTATTTTCTACATGAAACCCGGGAACTAATTCAAATTCTCCATCAGCTAAAGGAGTTCGATTAGTGTCAGCCAATATAGAGGCCACATACACTAAAGCTAAAGGAAATATAATCCAAATAAATCAAATATTTTGATAAACTATAAAATTCATCAAATTAAAGTCCCTAGCAAAAATACAAAATATAATAAAATTTGTGATATTCTAACCTCATAACAAATAGTTTGAGCAACTGCTCGAAGACCCGAATTAGAGGATCACCCTGCAATTATTACAGTCTAAATCCCCAATCTTGTATGTACAACATAACAAAAATAAAACCCTTAAATTAAATATGATTAAATCAGTCTAATGAGGAATACATAACCAAAACAAAAATAAAGAAAAAATAGACTAAAATAATATGGTAAATAATTAGACATTAAAGGATAATTTGTTCCTTCGTAAATAATTTACATAATTGCACCCCAAAATGGTTGAAGAATTCCTAATAGTCCAACTTTATTTGACCCCTTACAAATCTGAATATACCCCATATCCCTCGGCTCTAATTATGTTAAAAAATCTTCACCTACTATTATACTAATTACTAAAACATGTCATATCAAGTACTATTTGTAAATAATTTACATACATAAATTCTAAATTTATTGCACTAATCTGCAGAAGTAAAATTAATTATATTCATAAATTAAAATATTATTGTATCAAATATTTGTTCTTTCGTACTAAAATATTTTAATTTTTTTAAGATAGAAACCAACCTGGCTTACGCGGCGCCCTCTAAAGGTCGAACAGATCCAATAATTTAAACTTCTACATCTAAAATTACATCCAACATCTAGGTTGCAATCTTTTTTGTTGATATGACCTCTTTAAAAAAATTACGCTATAATCACCAAGGTAACTTAATATTTTAATCAATAAACTTGGATCAATAATTCATAAATCAATGTTATAAAATAATAAAAGTTCAATAAATTTTATTGTCACCCCAACAAAACAATAAAATTTAAATAATTCTTTATTATTATTATTGGAGTGTTCTGCGAGGAACTCATGTTAAACCTCTCCTTTTGTCTCCCTGACTACTGTAGCATTTTTCAAGCTGAGGTAACTGCGATAAAGGAAGTCGTGGACTAGTTGACGTATAATGTAATATCGACTTGTGATATTCGCATATATACGGACAGTCAGGCTGCCATTAAAGCGCTTCAATCACACCTTCTCACGTCGAAAGTAGTCCAGAACTGCCGCTCATCTATTAACGAGATGACAGATCAGTTAAACATCTATATCATATGGGTGCCAGGACATCTCTTTAGTACGGGGAACATTAAAGCCGATGAACTGGCTCGACGTGGTACAACGGACCACATTTCAAACAGCAAAAAGGATATTGAAATGCCTCTTGCGGTATGTAAACTGCTGCTTCAGGAGGAAGCCAGTAAGTTGACGAATGACAGATGGTCAAATAGTACCTCATGCGTAACAACTCGGCAGATATGGCCAAAGTTGAACTTGGCGAGATCCAAACAGCTGATCTCACTTCAGCGAAGTCAGATCAGTGACGTTGTTGGAGTGATTACGGGGCACTGTCTCATAGGCAGACATGCAAGTAGGCTTGGTTTCTTCTCACATGCATCAAAGAAAAATATAGGTGAGAATCACATTTTTCGAGGTAAATATTGCAGTTTTCTCGTAAATATACAACATACAAAATTTTTTGTACAATTTAGAAATTTACTAAATATTATACATTCTATAAAAAAAACATTGTAAAAAATACAAAAAAAAATCTCAAAATAACAAAATACTTTGTAAGATTCCTAAATTCTTTTTTATAAATGACGGAAAATCTTTAACGGTGAATAAACATTTTGTAAAAGTTACAAAATGAAATAGTTAAATTAAGAGAGAACACTGTGATATTGGTAAAATAAACGTAATTTTTACAAAATGATATTGTCACTTTCAAAACCATTTTTATTAATTATACAAAATGATTTTTATTTTAACAAAATTTGTTTCGTCAATTTAAAAAAAAAAATTATGTAAATCACAGAAATGTTTTACGGTTTTGTAACTATAACAAAATATTTTGTAAGATTCATACCATGGTTTGTGAAATATATAATATAATATTATATTATATATATATATATATATATATATATATATATATATATATATATATATATATATATAATAATAATAAATATTATTATTATTAGGCCACTGCAGCGAGTAATAAAACAAATTATTACTTTTTATATATTATTCATTAATTCACAGTGTTTCTTTATTTGTATGCTTAATTCAGTTTTCAAAAATTTTACAATTTATCTCTATCTAAATTATTAAACTAGATTAATACAAGTATTTAAAAAATAATAATAATAATAATCGTTTTTGTAAGTTTCATTCAATTAATTAACTATTTTAGTACTAATATTAAATAATATGTTACATACATACTTAAAAACTAAATATAATTTTAATTTCATTATTTCAATCTTTCAATTAAATATTTTACAGCCGGGTTGTTTACATCATATTTTATTGTAAGCTTATAAAAATAAGTTTGAATAAACATCCAAACTAAAAATGAATGTAATGTATATTTTAAAATAAATAAGTATTATTGCGAATAAAATATTTATACCACGAAGGATTGAAACTACCTTGTATCTGATCCCATCGAAAAAGATGATTATAGTTTACGGGTCTGGATGGACTTCTGTTTAGCCATTTCAATTTGGAGTTTTTTCTCCAACACTTCCGCTGTTACACCAACTAGAATAAAGCTGTTTTGTGCGTCTTGAACTCTAAATCGAACATTAACTTTTTTTATGTTTCCATCCGTACTTCCCTTGAGGTTGGCAGTAATACATGATGTAATAAATGACATAAAGTTGCTGCTTGACTATCTGCGAAAATTTATAAAGGTTTTATGTAGTATAAATGCCGCCTACAAATATAAATATATAACGACGAGTTTAATCGTAGACTATAGAGGTTAAATTCTGCTTTATAAAATTTGTTTCGATATTAGATTTATCTAAGTATATTATCAAATTATTCGATTATCTAAGGACATTACTAAATCAAATTATCTTATAAATTGTTAACGGCCTTTCATATTATAAAGATTTTTAATGCCTGAACAATTTCAAATTTTTTTAATTTTCCACATGCTTGATTATATAATTTAGGCAAACAAATTCACACACAACCTAATGCAATACCAATTTGAAACTTAATAACGTATTCATATGGAATGTGATACTCACTTGAATATTTTACTCGTATAATAATTAATATTTTGTACTACTTACTTTCATTAAAATTATCCTTTAATTTTAAAACTGCCAACAAATTCCTATCCGCTGCCCCTTTTACTTTTTCATTCAGGATCGGTATTATTTTGTGCAGAAAATCTACAAAGTTAACCTCGATGCTATTTGCTTTGTGAAGCGCCTTAAAATCCGTTTCAGTCTGCAAACACCAATAAAAAAATGTATGTCTCGCGAATAAATCATTCTATTAGCAAATTTCTTACCAATTAATAGCCAAAAGGTTTTTTATACTGCGGCCGTTTTCTGAAATTTTTTTCGGTAGAAGCCCCAGATTGTATTTGTTTATGTCGAGACGAGATACTTTTTGCCTATAATTTCAATTTCACCCCATGTACAATTGTCTTCCAACAAAGCCTCCCAACAAAACTAATAAATATTTAATAAAATAAATTTTTATTTTGTTTGTACATCCTTATTTAAAAAATATATGTAATTTAATTGCATTGTGTAGAATGTGGATACTATAACTCTAAATTACAATTAAATTATAATAGTTGTTAATACACATTAAATAGTTTAGGCGAGTGTTTTTAGATATTCACAGAATATTTTATTTGTTTTGGACTACCGACGCCAAAACCAAACAAAAGTAAGAGCCAGAGTGTAACTCTCCGACTCAGACACACAGAATAATAAAACCATTTATTTATCGAAAACACATTTTCACATTTTAAATTTATTTCTCATTTATTTATCCACATTACAACACAGAACACAAAGCAATTAAATTTCATATAAACTTTTAAACTTAACCATATACATAACTTATTAACTAAATTTGAATATTGACTTACCTGCCGAAAATTTTCGTAATACATATTATATTTTTTTAATAAAATTGAATCGATTCCAATATTAATTAAAAAAATTTCCATATAACATATTTCAAAATATTGTCCACACTTTTCTACACTAAGCATGATTAACTCTCTTACACTAAATCTGCTTTCTTTCTTTATGGTAAAGGTTTTCAATCTTTAATCTCTGACCACTAAACATAAACTGATTTAATTTTATTTATAGCAAAAAATTAATTATGTTCTACAAGTTTACAAAAAATCTTTTAAAAGCTACGATTCTCTGTAAAATTTACAAAATGTAGTGAAAAAATAACAAATATTTTGTATTTATGACACAATTTTAATAAATTATTAGAATACTTTATAAATTTTACAGAATCATTTGTAAAAATCAATTATTTTTTGTTCTAAACCATTACTTTGTGTGAATTTTACAACTGAATTCCCAAATACAATTTACACAAAATTTTGTAAATTTTACAAACATTTTTGACTTTTACAAAATTTCTTTAATTTATTAAATTTTACTAAAATTTCAAATGCCAACCGCCATAAGTGTTTTTTTTTTTGATAAAACTTAACTACTTTTCTGTACCAAATCCTCTCAACCCTCTAATCGCATATCATCCCTAATTTATCAAGCAATCAAATGAATGAATGGTTTCCTCGATTTGCGAATGTATTAAACATTTAAAAAGGATTCCCGAACCTTTACTCTAATAGATTTATTGATATTTACAATAATTTTGGGTTTAAACTAATCCAATCAATAATTCCTTTAAAAAATGCCTTATTACCAAGTCGACATTTCAATTATAATGCCATTAATCAAAATATTAATTGAATTTAAATTAAATTAGATTAAAAGTTTGGCTTAAGAAACAATTTGCGCTGTGAAAAATGCTTATAAACTATTAACTTCCCATTTTTGCTTATCGTCAATTAGGTAGATTAGTTTATGATAGACGATTAAATTCTGGTGATATAATATCAGCTAAACGACATTCATGGTTAATAAGTTCATGTTGCCGCTGATGGTTTAGCCGTTTGCTGGAGGAATAAATGATTTTTCAAAACTGCCAAATATTTTAATAAAAAACTAGTATAGGTTTTTTGACTAATTAAAATAATGAAAAATGAAAATATTAATTAATAATTAATTAATTGATTTTAGTTGATCCATGATTTTATTTATTTATCCTTGTGATCGGATACATAATTAGCGACGAGGGATGAAGGGTGATTGTATATGGAAGCTGTGTTAAGTCATAAATTTGAATAGAACTTATAATGGAAGTGATTGTTGGAGGCCACGGCAGGCAAGGACTGTTGGATAATATGGATGCGAATATCATCGTTTTTGGGTTCAGGTAGTGAATATTTTCAAAGATCCTCCAAAATTAGAAATTTCATCGTTTCTTTTGTAATGACAGCCAATGGACAACTGAAGTTTAGGCCATGTAATTATTCCTATTCTGTACTTAAATACCGCACTCGTTTGTATGTCGCGCTCGCACAAGGCTTACAACAATGATTATATTTTGTATAAATTTAAAGAACATTCGGTTTAGCTCAAACCATGATAAATGAGTTAGCCTATTCTATCGCATATCCTATCGAAACATTCATTATGGATTCAAATTAATTATTCAAAACTATAAATTGAAATAGAATTTCACAATTTGCTGCTGTAAAATTGACAAATAATAAGTTGATTTATAAACTACAGTTTTATAAATTAAACTTTTTTGGTAAATGATACTAAATAGATTTGAATTTCACAATTGTGCAATTTCTAGTTATGCAATTTACAAAAAATTGTAAATTTTCAAAATAAATTCTACAAAATATTTAGTAAACTACTTTTTTTTCTTTCCTTTATCGTAAGTAATACTAACAATTTTTTATTACAATTTATTGGTAATTTTGTGATAATAAATAATTTTTGCAATGAACTTACAAATATAAATATACATTTAACAAAATTTTAGTAAACATAATAAAAATAATTTGTAGTTTCACATATTTTTATTTTTAATTTAATTGATAAAGAAAATTATAAAACGCATAAAATTTTATCAGATTAGTAGAAAACGAAATAAATTTTACATATATTTGGAAGAAATTAACAATTTTATTTTAAATTTACAAATTTATTTTGTAAGCACTTTTACAAAACGATTTTGTAAATTTAACTGGTAAAATTTTTTTGAGTGTGACTACTGTCGTAGTTGCGAGGACGAAGAGGAGGAAGAGACAGTACTTCATCTTCTTTGCACCTCTCCTCGTCTGGCACGAAACAGACTGAATTTTCTAGGGGCACCTCTTTTCAAAGACCTGGCGGACCTCAGCGGGAAGGACGTCAGGAGTATCCAGCGCTTCATAGCAAGCTCAAAGTGGTTTCAATGAGTTGGAGGAAAATTTTTAATTTGTGGTATGGCTACGGACCTTTTTGTGTCTATGCCTGGTCCTTGGGGACCGCCACCCAAACCTAACCTAACCTTATAATTATATTATAAAATTATAAAGCTCTATGTGGTCTTCTCATCCTTCAACATAATTTTTGCCTTTTAACGAAAAAGTTAAATTCTTTTATAAACTCAATAAAGACAGTCAATATCTCGTCCAACAATTCATACAAGCTTTCAATTAAAAAAACTAATGATTATGCTACCTTTGCACGGTAAAAATACAGCGACCCTTTAAAAAATTTCATTGGACATTTAAAGACATGTTTTTGATAAACAGACGAATATTTAATTTGTCGAGTTTTAAAAAGCCTTTTATTTTTATTTATTTATAAATTTAAATATACTAATTTTATCATTATCTCTTAATTTTTCTAATTAAAATTAATGTTTTAATAAAAATTTAAAAATTAAATAAATAATTATTCCTCAAGACAAATAATAAATTAATTAATTAAATTATCACAATTTTAAAAATATATGAATTAAATTTATTTCTTAAAAACTAGATATATTAAGAACGAATAACGTTTCATTTCTAATTATTTATTATTAATATTTACGCCACAATAACTAAAATAATTAATCAGCTCTATTAAATTCGAAAAAAATATTTATTAATATTTTTTAATAAATTAACCCTGATACACAAGGTACAATAAATAAAATTTTCTTTTTTATTAATTTATTTTCAATTTATTCTATCATTCTTTCACAATACTAATATACATACTTTCGTTAAAATTATTTTTTCATTAAGAACTACAAAAACTATTTCAATAAAATTATTTTCATTAAATTAACTTAAAAAATTTAATAAGATTTATTTATCAATTTAAATCGAATTGCACGAATTTCTTTTCAATGTTAATCAAGATGTAAATGAAAAACTTTACTATTTAAGCTTTAAATTGCCTTTCTAGATGTAGATACACCTTCTGGTACATCTACTATATTATGACTTATCTCGTTTTAATAACGACAGCGAAGGGCGATATGTGCATATTTTAGAGCTAAAATCAAATAATTTTTCTTTTTTATTTTATTATCAAATTCAATTTCAAAAAAATATTTCAATCTTTTATCCAAAAATTAATTGATTGTAGCCCATTTTTACTTAACCATAAGGTTTGTTCTGACATAATTTGTATTAAAAATTTTAGAAAATTATTCCTTTTTTAAGACATTCTGACGACGGCGGTATACATACATACTAAACAAAGCTAAGGAAAATCAAGTGTGGGTTATCTATTATAAAACAGGTCCCTCTGAATAGACCAAAATACCATCAAATTTTCAAATTTCAAAAACATAACTAATACTATTCAAGATTACTTATTTACATTTTAAATAATAGGGTATCTAATTATTATTAAAATTTCATAATTTCAATATTTTAATTATATAATTTATTTAATTTAAAATTTTACCTAATAAATTAATTTTTTTTATACCGGGTGATTTTTTTAACCTGATACACTCAAATATCTCGGAAAATAAGCACTCTACGAAAAAAATGGTAGAGATCAAAATTTAATTATTCCGCCGGGGAACTACATTAGTGTTAAAATTAGTACCCCCACCCCCTCCTTGTAGGTGGGGTGGGGGTAACTTTGTAACTAAGATAGGAACACCTATTTTTTATTGCAGATTCGGATTCTACAGCTAAAAATACGTAGGATTTGACTGAAACATATTTTACGATTCATGATAGATAGCGCTGTAATTGACGATATTCAATACATATTTTTTGAATATAATTAGTAACCACGACCAAGGTAAAGTTCCGATTTAAACTTGCGAGGATTTAAATGAAAGCGAAGGATCATAGTCACGATATAGTAAGACCAAACATTTATAGAAGGCTGCTAATTAAACCATAAGCGATAAGGTTCCATGAGATTTTGACCTCAAAACAGATAAATCTTCAATAATCTCAAGGTCGAAAATTTTCATGATTACTATATGTACTTTATTTTAGGTTAGGTTAGGTTTGGGTGGCGGTCCACCAGGACCAGGCATAGACACAAAAAGGTCCGTAGCCATACCACAAATTAAAAATTTTTCCTCCAACTCATTGAAACCACTTTGAGCTTGCTATGAAGCGCTGGATACTCCTGACGTCCTTCTCACTGAGCTCCGCCAGGTCGTTGAAAAGGTGTGCCCCTAGAAAATTCAGTCTGTTTCGTGCCAGACGAGGACAGGTGCAAAGAAGATGAAGTACTGTCTCTTCCTCCTCTTCGTCCTCGCAACTACGACAGTAGTCATGTGAGAAGAAACCAAGTCTACTTGCATGTCTGCCTATGAGACAGTGCCCCGTAATCACTCCAACAACCACACTGATCTGACTCCGCTGAAGTGAGATCAGCTGTTTGGATCTCGCCAAGTTCAACTTTGGCCAGATTTGCCGAGTTATTACGCATGAGGTACTATTTGACCATCTGTCATTCGTCAACTTACTGGCTTCCTCCTGAAGCAGCAGTTTACATACCGCAAGAGGAATTTCAATATCCTTTTTGCTGTTTGAAATGTGGTCCGTTGTACCACGTCGAGCCAGTTCATCGGCTTTCATGTTCCCCGTACTAACGAAATGTCCTGGCACCCATATGATATGGATGTTGAACTGATCTGTCATCTCGTTAAGAGATGAGAGACAGCTCTGGACTACTTTCGACGTGAGAAGGTGTGATTGAAGCGCTTTAATGGCTGCCTGACTGTCCGTATATATGCGAATATCTCTAGTCGATATTACATTATACCTCAACCAGTCCGCTACTTCCTTTATCGCAGTTACCTCAGCTTGAAAAATGCTGCAGTAGTCAGGGAGACGAAAGGAGAGGTTTAACATGAGTTCCTCGCAGAACACCCCAGCCCCTACTCCTCTATCCCGTTTTGAACCATCAGTGAAGAAGTTCAAAACTCCACGTACTTACGTAAAAGAAAGTAATAATATCACTGATTCTAAATTTCTTTAATTAAATAATTTATAATTCTCATTCTTCCCAGCCTCACTTAGTTGTACACCTTTAAGGTTAGAGTTCCAAACCCGAAGTTTACCATGCCCTCTAGCAACTCATCATTAATGATTATAATAGTAGACTTATAGTCAGCTTTCGGTACCTCCAAGTCAGCTATCTGACAGTTGAAGTACAGAAGATACGGATTGTCAATTCGAAACATCAATAAGATCTCTTTAGGATCACTAGATTTCGCTGGAATCCAAACTCGAACTCAAGGCCTGCTTAGAATATCCTTCCTTGCTACAAACTTCAACCTGACTTCAGGCCAGACTGTACCTACCGCCTTCCTGTAGAGGAATAGTATCTCCACGTTGACAGGCGTAATGATCCCATCTTCTTACGCCTTATATATAACAGTCAAAATCACCAAATAAATGTATTTCACTATTACAAAATCTTTAAATACAAAAAAAGTATGATTGCCTAATTTTATATCTAATATAACAACATCAGCCGATAACCAATTGCAACAATAAAATATTTTCCAAACTAAATTCTAATGCACAAAAACACCAACCCCACGACACTGAATATTAAAAATTTCTTTAATTCGCGTAAAACATCATGCACGTAATAAATTAAATATAATACCACGAGAGAAAAATAAATTAATAAAAAATAAAGACTGTAGCTGTCAAATAAATATACAAGAAATAAAAACGTAATGAAAAACAAAAAGAAAAGTCAGATTTTGTTTTTTCGATAGCTATATAGTATATGTAATTCCAAAATTATTGCTAAGTTTTCGTTAAAATCATGAGGTTCTTGACCAAACGTACCTACCGTACAATATGTTTCAATACATTTCAATTTAGAAAATTCAAAAAACTTTTCAATTGGCTTTTTCGATTTTAAATAATTTTTCTCAAACGAAAAATATTAAATTTTCATTTTCTGGGCCAATTAAAAATATTTTTAATTGCTAACCATGAGTTAATGACTCCTGATTAGTAGACGAAACATATCGTTCATAAAATGAATGCACTTGACATCGGAATTTGTTGAATCTCTGAAGTAAATTTGACGGGATTTACACCACAAGTGTTTATAATTAAACGTTGTGTTGAGTTTTTAGCGTCATGATAAAGATGAGCTTGAAACTTGGATAGCCGCATAATCCTTATTTGTTGTTCATGATAATTCTGTTATAAAACAATATCAAGATCTTTGTGTTCAATGTTTAGCTTGTTGTAGAAAGTTCAATAGAGTTTAATTTAACAATAAAAATATTATGTATAGCCGGAATATTAGTGTTTGATTTTGCTGGTGCATTTAAATTTGTTTAGAGAATATTTCCGATGGATACGATATCGTCTGACTTAATTAAATTTTTAATTTTACTGATGAAATTTAAAATCATTCCTCGAATATCTCCAAGTTTGGCTGGTAAGCCACTGGTTGTAACCCTGGGGACATTTTGCTACTGAATCAGCTTCCAATAGATTAAGTTTTGCATTTTGTGAAGTGCGTTGCTCTTCTAACTATTTGATTCTTAATGTGATAGCTTCATTATCAGCTTGTAGAGTTCAAAAGAAACAGTGGATTTAAGTTTCTTTAAAGCAGATAATTTCCTTTGCATTTTGTTTAATTGTTTAATTATATCGGCAAGACTCACAACACATTTAAATATTCAATTAGTTTATATATAATTCAAAAGAAAAGCTTCCATTTAAACTAAATGCATAATCACTTTATTAAATTATTAAATTTTTGCTATATTTATACAGTACGTTGCATAACTATGTGGTATAAAAATACTATATGGTATAAATTTTCTAAAATAACGGATTAAAAAATTTCAAAACTTTTAATGCAGAAAGTTGAAAAAGGACGTAATACAGCCAAATATAAAATATCCGTTTCAAAATTCTATTGTTTAAACAAAACTAAAATTGTTTAAAAATTGCCTTGTTGCATAACTATATAACCACAGTAGCTTCTCGCTCTGCTTAATAAATTATAGAAATTCTAGTATTAATTAGTCTTCCGAATATTAATCAGTCGCAGAAAGATAATGCCACGTGGAAAATATTTATCGGACGTGGAAAAGAGCTAAATTCTATCCGTTTCCGAAGAAGAATTTTCGCTTAGTCAAATCGGGTGAAAATTAAACCGCAATCATGTTACAGTTGGTAATTTTTTGGCGATACGGTTAAATACGGAACAAACAAACCCGGACGACTGTTATGAGCGGTACAAAAGTGGAAAAGGTTGAACGGCAACAATAAGAATTTGTTGTGTAGATGAATGGAATTTTATTTAGAATCTATATTTAATTTAATAAGTTATTATAATTTACACAATTAATTTATTACTATTAATATTTTAATTTAGTTTATAATAATTTTTAGTAGAATGAATTTAATTTACTACTTTTTATTTCTTGTACAATATAATTTTATTTTAAATACAATTTATTTGAGCTCGATTTAGATAAAGTATCTCGTCGCTTGTTTTAATCCAGAATGAACAATGATCTTTATTTTTCTACCGTTTAAATAATTCGAAGATTTACAAATAAATTTATGGTATGTAATAAAAATATATAATTTCAGGGCTGCACAAACTATATAGAATTGTGCAACACAACAGGACCAGAAAAAAACATGAGTTTATGCGAAACTCGTGGGTTGCTTAAGGCCACGAGTAATTCTTTTAAATGCCTAAAGCGGCTAAAAAGCGAGCTTAAATTTACTGTATCTCGAAGCACAATCAGCCGGTGTTTACAAGTTGTTGGGCATCTGAAATGTAGCAAGACGATGTCAGAACTAAAGTTATTGCCACGACACAAAGCCGCTCGTCTTGAATTTGTTGGGGCAAACATGAGTCGCGAATGGTCAAAGGTAATTAAAGAATTACTTGTTTTGTTTTTATGATAACTACCCGATTTTATCATAACTAACCATTATTCAATTACCAGGTGATTTTTTCTGATGAAAAAAAATGTAACCTTATTGGGCCAGACGGCATTCAGTACTATTGGTGAGATCTTAGAAAAGAGGCAAAGTACTTTTCTAAAGGGAATTTTGGTGGTGGTAGCTTAATGGTATGGGGGGTTTCTGTTACCATTTTTGTACATACATCAAGACGAAAGCTGCATTTTCTCACAAGATAATGCTCCCGTACATAAGAGTCGGAGTACAAAATCATGGTTTGCAGAACATTGCATACCAGTATTAGATTGGTCTGCTTGTTCACCAGACCAAACCCAATCAAAAATTTATGGGGACTATTAGTTCGAAAAATTTAGGAAGATAACCGCTAATTTGACACAATAGATGAACTAAAATTAGTCATTCATCATGCCTGGGAGGAAATATCACCCGAAATTATCAATTCGTTGGTTAGGAGTATGCCGAACAGAATTTTGGCTATAGCAGAAAACAAAGGTGGCCCAACGGCATATTAATTTATTTATTTTGATTTATTTTATTGATTTTTTTTCAATTAAAAAATATGGTTATATAATTATGCAATGCAATTTTTTAAATTTGTTTTTTTTTTTGTTTAAAACAATTTAATTTTGTAACGGTTTTTATTATTTTACTGTATTACGTACTTATTCAAATTTTTGCATCAAATGTTTTGAAATTTTTCAAACCCTTATTTTAAAAAATGAAAAAAAACGGGTGTTTATATAGTTGTGCAACGTTCTGTATTTTATTATTATTTTAATTAAGTTATTGACGCCTTGAGAACCAATTTTTGACTATGATATACGCAAAATATCGCAACTTTAAGTGACACATACCTACCCTTTTATCAACATTTATTTCATTGAAGCGTATTATAGACTCTACAGAGCTCGGCGAACGGAGCCGCAGCTGGAGCCGGAGACGGAGTCAAGCCAGAGTCGGAGACGAAGCCAGTTTTTCTATCTCTTTTTTTTTTTGGACCCGGAGCTGGAGCTGGAGCCGGAGGTGGAGCCGGAGCTGAAACCGGAGCCGGAGCCAAGCAGCCTGCGCCGGAGGCAATGCCAGCTTACTTACAGCAATTAATTGATTTCTACTATCGAATATTAAATAGGTCTTCTCTAGCAAATTCTCCCATTTATATCAAATTTGTCAGAAGGCAAACAACTAAGGACATAATAATGCTAACAGAACGGAAGTTTGGTGGTTCTGAGTTAGGTACGCCCGCTAATCAAAAATTATTTTTCAAGAAAGCTTGAGTCTGGTAAAAAAAACTTTTATTTGATGTCAAAAATTTAAAAAATCAACTTAAGTTTAAATATTTATAGATCCACAACGGCAACATTTTTTCGTGGATGGTACTGAGTTTATTAAAATAAATGGTTATAGCGACCTTGATAACGTTGCAATGATGTATTTTATTTGTTTTACATAATTTGATGTTCAATTTTAATAACTTACATTTTCAAGTAATATAAATGTTTTTCTTCTAGATATTGCCGTTTGGGTCAACCATCAAAATATTCGAAGTATTATGTGGTCAAATCATACCTATTTTATTTCTAATTTGGAGTTTTTCAACTCATAGCCTCACAGTATAATTTTAACCGAGGTTTGGTTCGACAATTATGAAACTAAATTTTATCATTTGGAGAAATATGATTTATTGGATGGTTGCAATAATGGATATCGAAGGGGACATATTGTTTCATACATTCAATATAATTATAAAAGTGTTCATTTAACTTCCGCGGATATTATTCGAGTAAATTTTTCTATTGAAAATACTCAGGTATATGTAGTATCTGTGTATAGACTGCATTGTGGTTCAATTGACGCCTTTGTAGAAGAATTCGATCAGTACCTAAAGTTAATTCTGGCAAAATACCTTGTTGTTCTTCGAGATATGAATATTATTTAAATTTTTATCTAAGATGTCTTCTTCCGGGCTGGACCCTTTAATTAATTGCCGGACTAGAACAAGTAACAGCAGTGAATCTTGCATCGATCATGTCTGTCTGAGGAATAACCAACTGAAAAATTTCGAATCGATGGCTTAATGTTCAAATTTTGAAATAACTGACCATCACAAGACATTCGTTAAGATACTAGATGATTTATATTTAATAATAAATCATGGGATTAGGTTTCTTGCGAAATTATTTCTTCCGAGGCACTCGACATTATGATATGTATCTTTTCTAGTCATATATTAGATTGTAACACTTTATTTACAGTAAATAGTGCCCACAAAATAAAGAAACCTTGGCCAGATGGACTTAATTCGCAAACAAATTATCCAACATATCTCATAAACACCCCAGTAACCTTAAAATGAAGCAAAAATTGAAGCTTCAGCGAAATTGGTTAAATCTTAATGTGAAAAAGCAAAAAAACTGTTTTACCAACATAAGTTTGAGTTACGTAATTTTGATAATAACTTTTCTTATATTGTGCGTTCGTTAAAGAGTTCCATTGGCCTTATTTATATGAGTTACGAAGTGCATGATTCATTGGTAGGAGGCAGAAACTTTTATTTTTTCCAATAGAAGAATTGGCAATTTATCGTAATTGTCATCTGTTATTATTTCAGTAAATAATTATTCATCATCTAGGCTCTGATGGGATAACCACATGTATGCCATGCATTTAATTTAAGTTTGTATAGTGGACAGTTTCCTAACCAATTTAAATATGCAACAGTTATACCAATTTATAAAAAAGGTGAAAATTTCAATTTTATCAATATTTTCGAAAATATTGGAGAAATGTGTTAAGTTTAGCATGTTATCTTTCTTAAGAAAGATCAATTTCTTTTCGAACCAACAATTTGGATTCCATCAACGGCTTAGTCCTGAAAATGCCTTGATGGAACTATTGCGCCCTATTTATGAAAACTTAAATGTTGGGATTGCTATCAATGGCTTGTTCATGGATGTTTCTAAGCCATTTGATATAGTTGAATAGCTTTCGAATAAATTGTCATCAATAGGAATACGAGGAATTGCTGGTTTGTGGTTTCGATCCTTTATACATAATTCGGTTGCTTAAGTAATATCAGGATACCCCAATGTGGCTTTTAGCTTAACGGGCAGCAAAATATAAAACTGGGGGTTCTTGGTTGTAATTAAATCAAGTTGAGTTAAATTATCTAAGAAGTGATGCTTATTAATTTAAATGAATATAATTTGAATATTTTGCAAATTGAAGCAATTTTGCCAAACATTGGATTTGAAAAATTAATTTTGATAGATTATTAATTAAGATAAACGAAAGGCGTAAATACTAATCCTTATTAACCTCACATGAACTACAACAGTTCCTCATATATTTCTGTTGATGTTGTCTCTGTAATCCACCATAGGAGATGTTACTAGAATTGAGTTTTGAGCACCCGTTGATGGCAGCTAAACCCATTGGAATATTGCTAAATGATGGCAGTTAAAGTCATTTTCTTCTGTGTTTAAAATATGCACACATTTAAATTTGCCCTTTCCACCTTTTTAATTTGTATCTCTTCCGGTAATAATACTTTTGCAACTACTCTCGAAAATTTGGCTTTAGCTTATCGCAAACTTTCAATCCAATCCTCAAAACTGTCGCTATTTACGAGCTAAACCTATCAATTCCTACTTCTTTTTATAATTCAGATTCATTGAGGTTTTCGTTTTTTCATATGGTTTAAATTCTATTTTCTGTCAGCGGTAATATTTTGATTGTAATAAATTGATTTTAATATTTTTGCATCTCGGAGTTTACACAGAAAGCTCAAAACTGAATTTTGATACAATGTATGTCAATCAACACTGGTATCTTTGATCCACTGATTGTCAAAGTAATGATAAATACCAATAAATAGATACGGTAAATGGACATTCAGACTGAGTAAATCCACAAAAAACATGTAGCTTTTAATATCCTGTGTAATATTTTAACATTTTTAAATAATCTACTTTAATTAGTTTAAACATTCGCATTTTATGAATCTAGTAATTTTTGAAAGAGTGAAGTTAAAAAAAAAGAAATAAGTAAAACAGCAAATTGCCCAACTAAAATCATATTTAGCAATTTTAGATGGATCTTTCTTTTTGCCTTCTCTTTTGTCCAATATCAAAGCAAACAAAAATTGATTTATAAATGAGCGAATAAAAGTCAAATAAAATAAATTTTTGTGTACTAGAAAAGCATGAAATTTCAAAAAAAAAAACACGATAGCGCTTTTTTCCATAGTATAATATAACAACAAAAAAATTCGTCCAGACATTTGACATTATTTTGTGTTGACTTTTTATATTTTTTTTTATTTTATTAACAACAATATAATGTTTTTATTTTTTGTACATTTGATTTATTTCTAGCGCTAAAATGTCGATTATTTTGTTATATAAATTTATTTATTTATTTTTATTTAAAAAGGTTAAACGTGTATGAGCTTTCATTTTGATTTTTTATGTACATACAATTTTTTTATTACATTCTATATAGTATTGTAAAAAAACAACAACAATTCAAATAGAATTTAATATTATTTTTATTTTTATTATATTTTAAGCTATAAATGCTGTTTCAAAATAACTGAATGTAGTATACAATAAAAAAAAATAAAAAAAAATTGGGAACGATCAGCATTTGATTGAACAATACAATGGAATTATTGATGCATGTGTTTATTGGGCAAAAGCCATTAATTAAATTATTGTGATAATGATCAACTTGATTCGTTAGGCAAATTCTATCAGTTTTAATTGGAATACAAAAGTTTAAATTATATCAATCAATCAAATACATCTTGACGAAATTTTAAAATATCCGAATATTTTGTGAAAGACTTAATCAAAATCGTATCCTTCATAACGTACTTAAAATTCATAACAATATTTTTCAGTTTGATTTATTCAGCAAAAAAAAAAAGTTGTAGGAACAAACTTTAACCACTCCGCACCCAAAAATGTGTATCCAAATTTTTTTATTTATGTATATCTATATCTTACTGAATATTTATGCGGTATGTACATCCCCACCAATTACTGTGGTATATTTTACATTTTCAACACACAAATTGATTATCTTATATACGAACATTTTTCTTTTAAGTACTGTAAAAGAAAATCAGAAAAAATGTATGTAGAAATACAGACACACAATACATATAATACACACAAAGACGTTTAAATAACGAGGAAATAGAAACGGGGCGCGCAAGTAGAAAAAAAATAATAAAAATTTATATTCACGCAAAATAATAATAAATTTTTACATTTTCATTTTTTTTTTTTAATAAAATTCAATTCAATCAAAATATATAAAAATGTACCGAAATAATTTTTAGGGAAATTCAGGAAAATTATATATTTCATAAACGAGTGTATAAATGAAGAAAGAAACACTCAACTTTTTGTTGTGATTATACGATACTATTGTACAAAATACACAATGGATATGGCTATCAATACGATAATCTAATGGTTACTATTCAAATATGTAAACGATCTGTAAATACGGAAAAATCGCCGAATCGCATCATCCACTCATTAATTTTCCACCAATTTGCCGCAGTCATTTTTCAAAATGCATAGCAACACTTGTATTTAAACAAATATAATATTATAGTACATACATGAATAGAAATAAATAATTTTCCCATTCATTATAATTCAAAAAAATAAAATAAAATGTTTATTGATTAGCTTAGAGGAGTTGAATCAAAACAAAATAAAAAAATTGATATTTTTCTCCTCAGCTTGTGTACCAATTAAATGATTGCTAGAAAATATCCGAAAATTTGATTTCTGAATAATTTATGATTTCCCAATTTATGGTTTTTTATTAATCAATCAACATGTTGGGAATTTTAATGAGACAAATTGATATTTAATCGGCCTAATTTAAAACCAATTAGAATATTATTATTTTTGTATTCAATTCGATTTCTTTTTATGAAATTTGAAATTTGGAGAGCAGTGTAGGCAGCATTAAGTTCGATTCATTATTTTGCGACTTATAATATTCATAAAACTTTTGCGGCCTCCCTATCTTATTTTCGAAATTAAAATGTCGCAATTTAAACATCGCAGTAAAAATAATAGCAACCAAAATAAACGCTTGACAGAAATCGGTTGACTCGAAATCGGTTTCTTCGACGGAAAATAAAATCGGAAGAACCTTCTTTGCTAGTCTTTTATAAATTTTTAGCAAAACAAAAATATTGCGTACGCATGTAGAAGACGTGTACAAGACAAACATATCGCAAGCCAAAAATATTGCTTATGAAAACATTTTGGTGACATATTCAATATATTTAGCTCCTCATCTCGTTTCCTAAAAGCTTAATGCTTCCTAATATTTGTAACGAAATGCAATGGAATTTGGGTTCCTAACCAAAAAAATGTAAATTCAGAAAACCAAACCCCAAGGCACGTCAGTTATCAGAATATCCAGGTCACTTTAATGTCCTTGGGCCGGCTAAAGCTCAGAGGAATGCGTGGGTTTTCCAGAGACATGACGTGGATCTAGTTGGACCGCAGGAAGAGGAATAGATGGGGTAGGTGACAACAGCTTATCTATTTAATACTCACCTAATTACTTACCCTGAAATCATCCTATAAAGTGTTCGTCACTCCATGATTACACTACACTATTGACAAACGCGAGAATTGCGGAAACAAAGTGAAAAAAAACCAAGTGACGCTGTGTTTGCGAATATAAGTACATACTAGAAAATACTATAACCCGAGTAATAAAATGACGATTATTATTATTATTATTATTACTTGAGGGCCATGTGGGGCCTCAAGCCACCCCGCACTGCGACCTAAAAGATATTTTGTGCATTAAGCCCTACTTAATTATCCGTCCAGTCAATATTCAAGCTCTTAATGAACCTGATAATACTGCCTAACGGTACGTGATACATACTATCTGGGCTCATTGCTCTCCCTCCTAGATGTTTTAATTATCCGTCCAGCCAATATTCAGGCTCTTAAAGAACCTGATAATACTGCCGACCGGTGTGTGATACATACTATCTGGGCTCATTGCTCTCCCTCCTACATGTAATAACATTTACTTCTGCTAGAAGAGCGGTAGCATTGGGACTCAAGGACGTCGAGAGGGCAGACCCACTCCCGTAAATTCCTATCCATGCCTCGTCTACCGTTAATAATATTAATAAAATGACGATAGTACGATTATTTTTTTTTTACAACAATGAAAACATTTTTTTATTAATGAAATAATTTGTCTAAAAGCAGAATTTAATAGATCGAAACAAACAAGCAAATAGAAAAAAAAAATGGAAAAATTACGCTACCCTGCAGCTAACCTAAAGTCTAAACTAAACTAACCTTAACCTAAGAAAATTCTAACTAAGCTATATTTAAATGAATAGTAAATAATTATATAAAAAAAACTAAGAAATAAAATAAGAATAAAATATAATATAATTAAAAATAATTCTTACTGTTGAATGTTGTTGTATTTGGTTGCATGTTGATTGCAGAAGTTGAATGGTGAGTTGTTATTGAAGTTTTTTTTTTTATTCTACTTTTATTTTTATATTATGTGTTAATTGTTTTATGACTGTCTATCAAAAAATATAAATTTTGTTACTGAATTTTCACTGTTTTATTAAAAAATTTTGAATTATTATTAGGACGTTGTGTTTTATATTTTTTTTTATCTGAATTTTCCTTTGAATACTGAACTAATTTTCATTATAACTGTCACTTAATTCAACGCACTAAACACAACATGAAATATTAACCGGAACCAAAATTTGGCCATACACTTGACTTATTCGCCCTTTCGTTATGGCTTGATGATGATAACGTGTTTTTTTTAAGGTTTTAACGAATTTTATAAAACAAAAGAAAATTATTCGTTCATCATTTATGTATACTTAACAGTCTATTTTTCACTAAGGAACGTTTCGTTTGTAAACCAACGGTTTATTGTGCAATCTGCACATGTGTTTTTTTTCACAAACTTTTTATACGTTTTTCACTTAAAAATATTTCGATGCGAGATTCCAACTCGCACCGTTTTTGAATATTACACGTCTCAAAAAAAAAAATTTTAATTTAGAATACAATATATGTATATCTTTAAACTATGTTAAGTTACACTGTTTGAAATAAAATTCCAAGACTGACTTCAGAAAAGAAAATCTAACCAGAAAAAAAATTCTCGACCCTTCGCGACCAAAAACTGGTTTGTCCAAAAATCAATAAAAAAAAATCGTACCATCATCATCATCATAAAACTACCGCGCCAAACTTATTCGAATAATTGTACCATTGTTAGTTATTTCAATTTTAAATAAAAACACAAACCCTCATAATATTTATTTTATTTATATTATTTATTTTACATATTTTATATATTTCATCTGTTTTATTTATTTTATATATTTTATTTATGTTATTTGTTTTATTCTTTTCATTTATTATAATTTATTTTTATGCATTTTATTAATTTTATTAGTTTTATTTATTCTATATATTTTATTAATTTGTTTTATTTGGGTATTTTATTTATTTTTGTTATTTTTTAGTTATTTATTTAGTAGGTTATTTATTTTTTAAATAATTTTCTTTATTTTACATATTTTATATTTTTATCTATTCATTTATTTTATAAATTTCATCTATTTTATTTCTTTTATATATTTTATTCATTTTATTTATATTATTTTAGTTATTTCATATATTTCATTTATTTTGTATATTAGTAAGTATTTTATTATTTTCATTTATGTTAATAATTTTAGTAGTTTTATTTATTCTATATATTTTATCTATTTTAGTTATTTTCCTTTTCTTTAATTATTTTATGTATTTTATTTATTAATTTATTGTTTAATAAATACATGTATAAAACAAAACTATTTTATTTATTTTATTAATTTTATTTGTTTTATTTAGTTATTTTATTTATTTTTTGTTATTTTATTTATATTAATTATTTTTCTATTTATTTCATTTATTGTCATTTATTTTTAAGTTATTTCGTTTATTTAGTTATTTATTTTTTTAATAATTTTATTTTTTTTATATATTTTATTTATTTTATATATTTACCTATTAATTTATTTTATAAATTTCATTAATTTTATTTATTTTATATATTTTAGTTAAATATTTTATTTATTTTCTATATTTTATTCATATTATTTATTTATTTATTTATTTTAGTTATTTTATTTATTGTGCTTATTACATTTACTATAGTTTATTTGCATTTTATTTATTTTACAAATTATAGTTATTTTATTTGTTTATAATTTTTTTTATATATCATTTATTTTTTCTATCTATTCCATTTATTGTCATTTATTTTTATATTATTTCTTTCATTTTTTTTTTTTTTTTAGTTATTTTATATATTTTTTTTATTTAATTTAATTTATTTGTTATCATTTATTTTTATTTTACTTATTTATTATATTTATTTAATTATTTTACTTATTTCATATATTCTATTAATTATATTTATTTTATCTTTTTTATTTATTTTATTCCTTTTATGCATTTATCTATTTACTTATTTTATTTATTTTATGTATTTCATGCATTTTATATATTTTATTTATTTTATTAATGTTATTTGTTAAATTTTTATTTTATTTTACTTATTTTATTTATTTTTATTTATTTTCATTTTATTTATTTATATTATTTATTTAATTGTTTTACTTATTTTATATATTTCAATTATTTTAGTTATTTTATTTATTTTAATTATTTTATATATTTTAGTTTCTTTACTTATTTTTTATATATTTTATGTATTTTATTTATTTATTTATTTTGTTTTATTTGAATGATTGATTGATTCATACGGATGTACGACCAAGCCTCAGCAAGATTCCGGGATACGCCGGATCCACCGTACACCACCTTTCATTTTAACAAGACCGAAAGGATAGGAAAGGAATGTTAGCATTATAAACTCGACCCGGTTTCAGTAACCTACGCAGTCGGATAGTTAGTAAATTTTGTTAGTATTTTTTATTTTTTTTGTCAATTTGTTAGTCACAAGACAACACAATATTCTAATCAGCGTTGCTCATTAGTGCCGCAGGTTTTTTCTGAAAAGCTGTAAGAAATTTCTCCACTATTATTTCCATCGGCGGTTGTGAGGGAGGGGGCGAGATTTCGTTCCAACATCATGTTCCCATACGGTCAACCAAATTTGTACTAACTGTAGCACGTATTGGTTGACGTTGATGTTGAAGTTGTTGCGCCTCTGCTGACTCTTCTACTCGCCCCCATTTATTTTATTTATTTTGTTTTATTTATTTTATTAATTTTATTTGTTTTATTTAGTTATTTTATTTATTTTTGTTATTTTATTTATATTATTTATTTTTTCTATTTATTTCATTTATTATCATTTACTTTTAAGTTATTTCATTTATTTTATATAGTTCATCAATTTTATTTATTTTATATATTTTATTCGTTTCTTTTATATTATTTATTTATTTATTTTAGTTAATTTATTTATTTTATAAATTAGTTATTTTATTTGTTTTACATATTTGATTTATTTCATCCGTTTTATTTATTTTATATATTTTTTGTATTTTAGTTAGTTATTTAAACGTTTTATTTATTTTATGTATTTTATTTATTTAACTATTTATTTTACTTATTTTATATATTTCATCTATATTATTTATTTTATATATTTTATTTATGTTATTTGTTTTGCTTATTAATATATTTTAGTTATTTTATTTATTTTAGTTGTTTTATTTGCTTCATATATTTTGTTTAATTGATTTATTATCATTTATTTTCATTTTATTTATTTAATTATTTTACTTATTTCATATATTTCATTTATTTTATATATTAATTATTATTATTAGTCTTTTTATTTATTATAGTTTATTTTCATTTATTTTAATAATTTTAGTAGTTTTATTTATTCTATATATTTTATTTATTTTAGTTACTTTATTTATTTTCTAGTTATTTGATGTATTTTATTTATTAATTAATTTTTTTTATTTTGTATTATTTATTTTATTAATTTTAATTCATTGTATTTTATTTATTTTATTAAGTTTATTTGTTTTATTTAGTTATTTTATTTATTTTTGTTATTTTATTTATATTAATTATTTTTCTATTTATTTCATTTATTGTTATTTATTTTTAAGTTATTTCGTTTATTTTATATATTTTTTTAGTTATTTGTTTAATTAGTTATTTATTTTTTTAATAATTTTATTTATTTTATATATTTTATTTATATTCATTTTATAAATTTCATTAATTTTATTAATTGTATATATTTTAGTTAGGTATTTTATTTATTTTCTATATTTTATTCATTTTATTTTTGTTATTTATTTATTTATTTTAGTTATTTTATTTATTTTACTTATTACATTCACTATCGTTTAATTTCATTTCATTTATTTTACAAATTATAGTTATTTTATTTGTTTTTGATTTTTTTTTATATGTATATTATTTATTTTTTCTATTTATTTCATTTATTGTCATTCATATTTATATTATATCATTTATTTTATTTTTTTATTATCATTAATTTTCATTTTACTTATTTATTTTATTATTTTACTTATTTCATATATTTTATTAATTATATTCATTTTATCTTTTTTATTTATTTTATCCCTTTTATATGATATATTTATCTATTTACTTATTTTATTTATTTTATATATTTCATCTATTTTATATATTTTACTTTTTTATTTTATTTATGTTATTTGTTTCATTTTTTTTTTATTTTATTTCCTTTACTTATTTTATTTATTTTAAATATTTTATTTATAATCATTTATTTTCATTTTATTTATTTATATTATTTATTTAATTGTTTTACTTGTTTTATATATTTTATTTATTTTATATATTTTAGTTAGTATTTTATTCATTTCATTTATTATAATTTATTTTCTTTTTTTTTCATTTAATTTATTAATTTTATATATTATATTTATTTTAGTTATTTTATTTATTTTAATTATTTTATGTATTTTAGTTACTTTATTTATTTTTTTATATTTTATGTATTTTATCTATTTATTTATTTTATTAATTTTAATTGATTTTATTTAATTTATTTTATTAATTTAATTATTATAATTGATGTTTATTATTTTTGATAATTTTATTGACTTATTTATGATAATTGATTTATTTATGAAAATTTTATGTGTATGCTTTAATATTTCGGGAGTTTGTCTAATTTACTTCACAACTTCAACTTTCATTTTATTTATTTATTTTATTTTTTTAATTATTTTATTTATTATATATATTTGAATTATTTTGTTTATTTTATATATTTTAGTTAGTATTTTATTCGGGTTGAGAGTCTAAATCTTACTTTACGAAATCTTAGTTTTGACAATGCCCGCCCTATTTTATAAAAATGTCATTGTCAAAACTAAGATTTTGAAAATCCAGATTTGAAATCTGATATGAGTGAGATATGCTAAATATAACAAAAACTATAGTAATTTTGATTTTAATTACATATGAGCAATTTCATAAAGGGAAATCCTCTAAATATATTTAATTTCAATGTCGGGGATTCCCAGGAAAAACCTCTTTTAATTTTTGCATGTAATCATTTTGCATTTAAACATACCCATGATCTGTCTCCTTGTATTATCATTTATTTTCATTTTATTCCTTTTATTTTATTAATTTTATTTATTTTATGTATTTTAGATATTTTTTTATTTTTTTCTTTTATCTATTTATATATTTATTTTATGTTTTTTCTTTTGATTTTCTTTATTTATCTATTTACTTATTTTATTCATTTCATATATTTTATTTATTTTATATATTTATTTATTTCAGTTATTTTATTAATTTTAATTCATTTTATTTCATTAATTTTAATCATTTTATTAATTTTATATATTTGATTTATTTTATATAGTTCATTCATAAATTTAATTAATTTATTTTATTTAAATTTATTTTATTTTTATTAACAAAATAAATAGGTAAACTATATAAAATAAAAAAATCTAAAATACTAAAATAAATAAATAAATAAAATTTATAAAATAAATCAAATAAAATGAAAATAAATGACAATAAATAAATAAATTAACTAACTAAAATTTATAAATAAAATAAAATAACTAAAATATATAGAATAAATAAAATTAATAAAATAAATGAAATAAAATGATAATAAATTATAATAAATGAAATGAATAAACAACTAACTAAAATATCTGTGTTTTTTTGGAAAACATTTTAACTGCATAAAGTAAATTGTTTAGAAAACGCATTTGAAATAAAAAGTCGCAGTAGCTTCTAGTAGTAATTACTCATTTTGATTAAGATTTTCCGGGAAAATGGTTAAGCATATTGAAAATTGAAACATACTTTAGAAACTTTAAAGGATTTTGGAGCTATTTTCATTCGTAAAAGCGAAATCGGCAAAAATGCTGCTATCATGTTTTAAAGAAAAAAAAATAAATATGGGGCATTATCTGTCAAATCGGCCACCCTCCCTGCACATTTCATTTTTTGAGATAAATAAACGTTTTTGGTCTTAAAATTTTACTTAGAATGTCTACTTTTTAATGCCGTATGGCGTTTCTATGGTGCCCTTGGATTTTCAAAATGGCGGACCATATCTGCTAAGCAAGTCTTTACTTTTTAATAAAATTGATTTAAAAACGTAATTTTAACTCTGTTAATTTAGTCAAAAGTGTTTTTGGTGTCATAGATTACACATTTTTTATTATTTTGTTACAATTCCACAATGGCGGATCCAAGATGGCCGCCAAAATTGGCAAATTGTTCGACGTTCATAAAATCGTTAGAAACATGTCCTAGAAGGTTTTCGGGGTCGCTGATCACGAATTTGAGGTCAGAATGTTAATATTCAAGATAGCAGGCACAAGATGGTGGCTGAATATGGCCGAAAAAAGGCTAATTTTTCGACGTTCATAGAAATCAATAATAACTCGGTCTAGGTGGTTTTCGGGGTCGGTGATTAATTTAGAGTCAGAATTTGAAAATTCAAAATAGCGGACCCAAGATGGCTGCCGTAAAGGTCAATTTTTAAACGTTTTTGAAAATCGATAAAAACATGATCTATGGGGTTTTTGGGGTCGCTGATTACCAATTTAAGGTCAACATTTAAAAATTCTCTCAAAAAATACCAGATTCTCAATAAAAAGTGTTATTTTTAGACATTTTTTTAAAAAATATCTAAAAATAACAGTTTTTATCGTGAATCTGGTACTGTTTTCAAAGAATTTTTAAATGTTGACCTCAGATTCGTGATCAGCGATCCCAAAAACCTCCTAGAATATGTTTCCATCGATTTTCATAAACGTTGAAAAATTGACATTTATGGCGGCCATCTTTGGTCCGCCAACTTGAATTTTCAAATTCTGACCTTAAATTAATGAGCACCGACTCCGAAAACCCCCTAGACCGAGTTTTTATTCATATCTATGGACGTCGAAAAATTAGCCTTTTTCGGCCACATTCAGCCACCATCTTGTGTCCGCCATCATGAATATTAAAGTTCTGACCTCAAATTAGTGATCAGCGACCCCGAAAATCTTCTAAGACATGTTTCTAACGATTTTATGAACGTCGAAAAATTTGCCAATTTTGGCGGCCATCTTGGATCCGCCATTGTGGAATTGTAAAAAAATAATAAAAAATGTGTAATCTATGACACCAAAAACACTTTTGACTAAATTAACAGAGTTAAAATTACGTTTTTAAATCAATTTTATTAAAAATTAAAGACTTGCTTAGCAGATATGGCCCGCCATTTTGAAAATCCAAGGACACCATAAAAACGCCATAGGGCATTAAAAAGTAGACATCCTAAGCAAAATGTTAAGCCCAAAAAAGTTTATTTATCTCAAAAAATAAAATGTGCAGGGGGTGACCGATTTGACAGAGAATGCCCCATATATAAAATAAACGATATATATAAAATAAATATAAAATAAAATAAATATAATACACAAAATACATAAATTGAAATAAATAAATAAGATAAATAAAATCGATAAAATAAATAAAATTATGAAATTCAATAAAATGAATGAAGTAAAACGAAAATAAGTGATAATAAAATAAATTATTAAAATAACTCACTAAAATATATTAAATAAATAAAACAAATGAAATATATAAAATAAATAAAATAAGAAATAAATAAAATATCTACATAAAATTAATTAAATATATTAAAGAAAATAAACATAAATGATAATTAATGCAATATATAAATAGATAAAATAACTAATATAAATAAAATACTAAAATAAATAAAATAAATAAATATATAATAAATTAAAATAAATGATATAACAAAAATAAATAAACCAAATAAATACGCTAAATAGCATCGCGCTTCAATACTTACTTGGCTTTTGGACCATAAGCTGATAGTATTCTGCTCAATTTGAACACGAGTTCAATTTAGGCTTAATTTTCTAGTTTTAGTTTTAGGTATAAGTTTAGTTTTTATGTTTATTATTTAAAAATTAATGGGAACTTCTTAAATCCTCCTTAGTATTTTAATCAAACGTGGATGAGTTTATAATCTATAAAAAAAAATGTAAATTACAAACTAACCTGAAACCTATGGTTACTCTAGTATTAAGTTTTTAATTTGGAATATCTGTGCCAATTTGACATAAAGGTATAATTCTAACGTTCGCATTTTTCAGGAAAACGTTTTAAAATTAATAGTCGTTCAAAATTGTTTTTTGAATTCTTGCTTTTTTAAATGATTATTACGGTTGTTTGTAGTTGCTAGATAGAAAAATTTGATACGATATGAGTTCGATTATGGATATTTCGAATTTGAAATAATTCCTGAAAGGGTATAACTCGTGATATTCCCTTATGTCATGTTGCCACAGATACATATATTATAAAATTAAAAGAGACTACCAAGGTTGGCCTTTTCACCTTCACTTCTTGCAATACTAAAAGCCACACTAACCGTGTAGTGGGGTGAAATTGACCCCATTTTTTCTCCATAGGATTACTGGCAATTTGTTAGGGGCCTATGGCCCTTTGTTTTATTTGTATTAGTGATTTACGGATGAATTTTTAAATCACCTCTCTTTTCTCCCAGAATGCTTTCTAAAACGGTAGGTCACTTTTGAATCATGTGGTTTCCGATGCCTTTTAATTTTCCTTTTGGTTGTTTTCAAACACATGTTTTCCTTTCAAATACGACTTTATCGATATCTACGGAAGAGGGGGGCTACGGAATCGCACAACCAACTTCCCCTGCCCGACCTGAGTACCGGCATTAAGTCGTAGTAGCGTTCCTGCCCCTTAAGATAAAATTTGTAATTGCATGATTTAGGTCTAACCTGAATCTTGCCGCGACGATTACAGATGGAGAGTAGGATTGGCAAACTTACTCTCGTGCAAATACTAAAAGTGGAACACACGTGATAATATACTACTAAGCGGAAGCTAGAAGTAGAAATACCTTTCCTATCTTTTATATCCTATTATCCTAAGCTAATTGTAAACTTTTGCTAGCGTTTTTGAATCAAAGCGTTGTTCGATTGCGTCAGAGGCATAGGAGGTAAAATTTATTAATATGGTTGGTACCGCTTTGTTTGCAAACGGACTTAAAATACATCTTAATATCTTTTTGTGCTAATGTTTCTTCGACACAGCTTGCATTGTGAAATTATATCGATTGGTTTGGCGTCTCCAATTGAAACCCAGCACTGAATTCTTCAGTTTGGCCAGTTTTAAGGATTAAATTTTCCGTTAAAGATGGTTTTTCTTTATATTTCATATTCTATATTAAAAATAAAAAAAAAATCGAAAATTTCGAACCAAAACACACAACTATAAAATACGAATAATAATAAAAAACAGCATATTATGATTATTATACATAAAAATGTCATTTTATGATAATTTATGATTTTCTCGAGTTTATTATTCAAATTATTTTTTTTTTCGAACAGTCAAAACTCACATTTATTTTTTTTATTTCCTCGTAAATAATACTCCTATGTTTTTTGTGTGTGCGGTTTATATTTCTATTATAAAGCAATAATGACACCCCCCTTAGTAAATAATTTCCATATACAATAAATAAACATGTATTCCGTATGTACATAAATAGATGAATCGTTTTTCATAATTTCAATTTATAAGTACAAGGCTAAATTTACAAATAATGATGACAAAATACTTGTGTGTGTATGTAGATATCTTCCTTAAAAAAAAACATTTTTGTCACCTTTATACAAATAAGAAAGAAAATTGCACAGAAGGCGTTTAATAAATTGATTACAACAACAGGATTTATAATTTCAACCGCAATAAAAGCTGTGTTTAGACGACAAATTTTTATTTTGTGTGGTGAAACACACCCTAGCGCTTTTTCCTTGTTCTTTTTTGTTGCGAAGTTAGCTTTTATCTATAATTTTGATAAAAGTTTTTCATCAAATTTTACTGTCTCATAAAACAAAATTAATGGGCGGAATTATAAATATATACCTAAAGATATATGTATATGTAGAGGAATAGCAACAACCCATAAAATAATATGTGAAATACGAATTTGTGCGGTCTTAAATTAGTTTGTGTATATGTTTGTTCAAATATATATCACAGGTGATAAAATTGATGGATAGCGAACACAATTTGGTGTGAAATATATCATCAGTTATTATAACACTGTCGTACACGTTCTGTACGTATCTCATTAATTAATAATCTTTTTTATTTTAATTGTAATTGGTAATCCCAGCGTACATAAAGAATGCAGAAATGGTTCAGGCTTGTAGTACAAAACAATTTCGGAGTGCATCGATGTACATCAACAAACATACATTTTTATGTAATTTTCATTTTCTAATTATTTCCTTTTTTGACAGGCACACAATATGTATGTATAATAAAAAAATAAACTATGACAGGCAAAAAATAATGAATAGGATATTTTATTATTTATCATTTTGAGTTATATATGCTTATGTAATTAATCAAACAAACAGATAGTATAGTGTCAACATGATGATATGATGATGATTTTAAAATTAAAAATAGAAATCCAAGTTGTCTGCTATTTTTGTAATATATTTAATATTTACAATATGTGACGAAGCACAAATTGTATTTCAGTATTACATTATTTTATATATACGAAAGGTCTTAGTGTATACAGCATGGTTACTAATTTGCTCTAAATTTATGATGGTATTAGTGATTTGTCAGAATATATGATGTGTGTTCAAATTTGTTGGAAGAAGGCTGAACATTAAAATTGAATATGTTACTCTTTTGGTGTAAATTTAAACCATATTTTTAGGTCGAGAGAAGAGAATTGCTAAAATAGTGAAAATGGCATCTTTTTAATTAACGGTACTTAAAATATTTTGCATTTACTAAAAACGGAAAGCAAAATTTTAATTTACCGTCGATAATTTGGAATTAAAGAGTGGACGAGATTAATTTATTTATCTTAAACGTAAATGAGCCCATAAAGTACTTAATCTCTCCGGAATGGTTTTGATAATTGTTTGCCAACCCTAATGTGATGCGTCATGCATGCACTATTCTTTTCCCAATACATCCCTGTACTAATTAAGGGTTGAATTAAATACCTTGTTGCAAGCTGAGTTCATAGAAACGCGTTCCATAGGACATTTACAATTAGAACTTTCATCCCTTAAGAATACTAAAGGTGAGGATGTTAGATCATATCGTCGTGTCCAAATTAGAGTACTAAATCTACAAATCGCTAATTGTTTTGAGAGGCTTCAAAGTTTTTAATGCTAAGTGTAGCAAAAATTTTATTTAGAAAAAATTAAGCCAAATTTAACATTAAAACATGACACACCTCTCCACAAAATTAATGATTTTTAAATGTAATACCCATATTTGGACATGACGATATGCAGGTCGATTAGAGTTGTTGCTCCATAATCTGAATGAAGCATGTATTGCTTCAGAAGAACTAAAGGATGCAGAAACCATAATAAAACTTAATACAAATTTGGCCTTAAGGTATTTCAAGAAGGTTCGGTCAGCTCCATAAAATTAATCGTAAAGGCATGCCGATTTACCACATTACAAGAAACCATAAATCGTGCGTGCAAAGAAGAACTTATCTTCAAACACTTTTTTTATCTATCCAATCAAAATAGAGCCCAAGCACAACCAAAATTTTGCCAATATTAATCAAGATTTCCAAAAATCAACTACTACATCCCAAAACAATTCCTGTAGTGATGAAAAATCGGTACAACATTTTTCACGAATTTCATGTGCTTATTGCAAGAAAATAGGACGTCACATCCAAGAATGTGTTACTAAACAAAAAAGTGATGCCATAGACAAGTAGGTAATTACCTTAATCAATTTAAAAATACTACTAGCACTCAGGTTGAATGTGGCAATCCATCTACTGCGGGAATTTTCAACGGACTAATGAAGCAAAATCGAGGTGCTCCTTGGAAAGTCCAACGCATCTAGGGTGACTTTATGTTCAAAATAAAATACAAGAAGTAACAAATAATGATCAGTCGAATTTAACTTACAAAATTTATTGTTAGATATTTCAATTCATAGTCGTTTTCCTTAAAATGAGAATTAGAGTTGAGCTCCCAAAAATGTATTACTATTACACCTCGCTCGGAAAAATTAATTTCAATTCCAGTAAATACCTAGTTTTAATAATTTTGAATTCATTTGTTTTTATCAGGAAATAACTGATTCATTGTTTATTGGAAATTCAATTCACAAGGTTCGAAATATGGTAATTGTATCACTTTACCAATTTTAAATATGTCTTATACTTCTATATTACACATTACATACTTAAAATTTAAGGTTGAACCTATTTCTAAATATGAAGCTCATGAATGTCAAAAGTGGGATAACAAAATTCACAACGAATTGAAACTCTTGAGCCAAATGTTGACCTTACTTATTAAAACGAAGAAGAAAGCAAGACACTAATCCTAATACTATGTACATCAATTTAATGATATAGGTATTTTACTTAGAAGGTGCGATATGTCTACATAGAGTCTACGTATACAGAATTAATTAAAAAAGAAATCCGAACTTGTGCCAATGAACCTCCAATTCACATTAGGCCATATCATCAGCCACATTCGATTAAAACGGAAACTAAGCGGCAAGTTAATGAGACGAACCAAAATGGCGAATTGCGATAAATTACCGCAATTTTAATCAAGTTTCAACAGATGATATTTTATTTCCCAACATACTAATATTCGGGATAAACTTGGAATAGCTCAATATTTCTCTTCATTGAACAATATAAAGTATCTGGCGTATCTAGATGATGTAGTTATCGTTGGTGCAAGTTTAACAAAACACTACGATCGACTTCTTGAAGTTCTAAAGCGTTTTAGCAAATTTAATCTTAAATTAGATCCTCAGAAATTAAATATTTGGGGCATGTTGTCACTTCAAATGGAATCAAACCAGATGAATCGAAAATCACGCTAGTACAACATTTTCCTATTCCTCAATGTACAACAGATATTAAATCATTCTTAGGTTTGGCCGGATATTACCGTTGGTTTATTCCCTATTTATCTGGCGTAGCTAGGTAAACCTTTGACGAAGAAACAAAGAAACATGAAGCTTTTACCTGAGAGGCGCTGTGTCAAAATGCATTTCATTTCTATACTACAAATGCATTATTTCGCTAAACCAATCAGTTTAACGTGTGATGCTAGTGACAAAGCAATCCGATCGGTTCTCTCACAGGATATAGATCGATTTGACTTACCAATTGCATATGCTAGTCGTTTGCTTAATAAAGCCGAAATTAATTATCCCATAATCAAAAAAGAGCTATCGGCAATCTTGTGGTCACTCATTCATTCTCGCCCATATCTATATGGACGGAAGCTTTTAATTATTACTGACTATATGTAAACTATTAATTTGGTACGTGGTTTCTCTCCGAAATTAACTCTTAATGCAGTTAGAATCGAATTGTTGGCCGACCCGTTGGGACACATTTCTTTGTGTAAAAAACGTAGTTTTTATTTTATATTACCAAATATTTTACCATAGCGGTAAGTAATTACCCAAAAACTAAACTCAATCGGTAGCTAAGCTGTAGAAATATTCGTCTTACAGAAAACTCACAATTAATCAAGCGATGCCTTTGCTAGTATCTTCAAATAATCCAATTTTGTTATGTTGCCTAAGACTATCAGAATTATAGTTTTGCCTTAAGCCATTCGGGAATAAGGACACAGATAATTAGCTGAATGGTGGATGACCACACGTGTTCATAGCTTTCGACTCTTTGCAAATATGACATTATACACAATAAAATCAGGAATTTGATTTTTCCGCTTGGGCCAGTAATAAAGGTGTTGCAAGCTTTTTATATTGTATAGTACTTACTCGTATATTACGTATATTTCGTTGCTGTTTGACTGATAATTCTTATAACAACAATTCATTGCAAAGCAAATCGACCATTTTGAAGGTAAAATATGCTTGTAAAGTGAAATGTATTAAAATTTCAGTTATTTATGATATTTTAATTAATAATAAAGATTTTTTAAATACAAAATAAAGTATCTATGAACTATGGCGTCAAGCAAACAGTTGTAAAGTGTTTGTGTTATTGGAAAAAACAGTGTTTGTGTTATTGGAAAAAAAAAACTGTAATAAATTTTGTGAATTAAGAAAAACTGTGAAATAAATAAAATTGTTAATATTTGTGCTAAATAAATGCGGGATAGTTTTTTTTGTTATTGCTCCCGTTGAAAACGAATCGTTGTTAGTGGATTGCTGCATGAGCTGGCATACGACTTAAAATTGTGCCGCTTGAATTTACCGTTGATTATCGGCTGATGGTGCTAATTGTTTTGGCACTCCTTTTTATTATTTGGGGCATTTTGTGAGAGGAAAATTTATAGCTAACGTTATAGCTAGTGTTCCTGCTAGAAATTGATGTCGCATAGTTGATGCTATTCTATGCGGTTCCAGATATAGTGCATTATAATTGAGCTGTTTACGGTTAATGCATATCAGTCCAAATATTGCTGAGTGGCTAATTGTGCTATATTTAGCGGTTGGCCGTTAATTTACCAGTTGCGGATTTTTTGTACCATACCAGTGGTTATTTTGCTGTGTTCGACCTTCGGGTATGATGTGAAGCCGTGGCAGCCAGGAGTCAAACAGTTCGTTATTTTGTTTTTTTATTATTATTAATTTTTTTTTATTATTATTATTATTACTATTCTATTATATGATTAAATTGTTTTTGTTATATCTATTATTGAAATTTAGTTCCTATTATTTTTACTTAATTTTTTTGAGATTAATTTTTTTCATAGTTTAAATTTGTTTTGTTATTCAAAGCTTTGCTTTTGGTTGATGTTTTTTATTAGTTTATTTTGATAGTGTGATAAAGTAAATTCGAATCAGTAAATTCAATCGAGTCACATACATTTTTTTTTGCTGTCATTGGAATTCGGTTCTATACGTATGATAATATTTACCTTCATTTTTATTTAGCTTATTTTTAAATAATATTTGTTTTCAGCTCTCTCTCCCTTCGTTTCTTACTTCAGGGTTCTTTTTGGGGTTTTTTTTTTTTTTACTGAGCTTTTTGTTGGCTTGCTTTACTATTTGTTTCCTAAACCCGAGGACTTAGTGATGAGAATGAGGGGCTAAGAGCCTATGTAAAGGATGCGGTAAGTGAGTATGTGTGTCACAGTCTAATTTGGTAAGTTGGTAAGTTGGTTCATGCCTTGAATCCTGTTTCCTTCCTTTTTCCTCATTCCTTGCGGTCTAACTAGGTTTACGTATACTCTGGGAAACCCCACCCCAACTCCCTGAGCTTTAGCCGGCCACAGATGACCGCCCCAGAGCCTCTACGTAAATAATTTCTAGTAACAGACGATAGTCCGCTATCGCTTTCTGTTACACAGTGTTTAAATAAAATAAATCGGGTAGATTTAAGAGTTACTTGTAATGATTGTAATTCAATTATGCATGCAAAATGTGTGAATGCGTCGGCAAATCAAATCGAAGCCCTAAAAATTGATTGAATCAATGTGTAAATAAAATAAAACCAACTTGTTCTAGTATTGTCGTAGAAGAGGTTGTAATGATTAATAAAAATGAAAATTTTGATAATCTGGATTTCAGTAATATCTCTGAATCATTGAAACTCATTTCTAAGTTGATAAGTAACAATTTCGCTCGATTCCATAAAACTGGAACAGCTTTATAGAAATGATTCGATTAAAATAACTGGGTTAAAGACACCTGATAATGAGAGGTCATGAAAATTACGATGCCATTTTTTATTGGTGTTCTGAAAGTCAACGTATGTACTTGAAAGTGACATTTCTTACAGAGATCGGCGCTTTCAGATTCTTGCGTCCAGAAGAAATTAAAAAATATTTCATCTAATTTTCTGGAAATTTCTAATAATTCGTCGGCGTACATAAATGAAAGTCTTACCTTATTTAAGAAGCAGCTGTTTTGAACGGCTCGCCAAGTTTAAAGGGATAATAATTATTTTTAAATATTTTTGGACGCGAAATGGAACAATCATGTTGAGAAAAGTTGACGGTGGTGAAATTAAAGTCATTAATACTTTTTCGGATCTAAATTCTCTAGTGTGATCTTATTTTAATCTTATTTTAGTTTTAAATATTAATATTAAATTTTGCTCAAGATGTATTGATGACAATGATTTCAACATTTTTGTAGATGAGTTTAATAATCAATTAAAAGTTAAAAAAATTTCTATATTTAATGTTAACATTAGAAGTTTGTGATCGAATTTTAACTTGCTCCTAGTGAATTTGGCAACCTTGAGTGTACTACAGGGTGTTAATTTTGGTGTCTGAAATATGGACCAACTCTAACGAAATTAACCTATATCCAATAGAAGGATATATTTTTTTTTTGTTTTGTGCAATGATCAGGAAAGTGCAGGAGGAGTTGTTATTTATGTTGTTAAAGTGTTAAAGGATCAATTTTGGCAGAAGTTACTTATTATCATCTGGCTACAGCAGATTGCTTAGGTATATGTAAAATTCACATACGAAGGGAGCGAGTACCAATATCTTGGTTTATAAAGATACCAGAATTTTAGTATAGACCAGTTTGTACATATGTAAATTTGAAGTATTTTTTCAGTCATATAATATAAGGCTAAACATTTTATAATTCTAGGTGATTTCAACATTAATACTCTAATAAAAGTAAGTTTAAATATTAAAAGTAAATTAATCTCAGCTGCGATTACCTGTGATGCCACCAGGAGCAACTTCAAGTAATTCTCTATCATCATGGCAGCAATATTCACCGGCAAATATTGAAAGACGATTTCAGTAAATTGTCACTGAATTTGCTGGATGCGGATATCGGTTTGGAAAGGCTGATCGAAGAATACACAAAGATTATTACATAGATCTATTCGGAGGGCTCCGAAGCCTCAGAATGCAGAGTATACCACTGGCTGGAGTTTGAGTGGAAGGGTAATCATGAATAGTGAAGCTGTAGACTTGTCTTTTTATTTTTAATTTTGATCATGTTAAACCACCTCATCTTACACAATCTGTTATGAATGAGCATCTGCTCAAAATAGATTGTGTAAGTATGGGGTTGGTCTCTAAACAAAATTTATGTAAATAAACAAATAAATAAAAATAAATAAAATAAATAAAAATAAGTAGCAATTCTCAAATTGATAAACATCTTTGTACGATGGACTCTTTTGGTATTAATTCTGTAGTTGCTTCACCAATACGAACATTAAATGGAAGTTGAAATTGCATTGATCATGTTTTTATTAGGATTTCAAATTTTGTGTGTGCCTTAATTAAATGTAAAAAATCGGCTTAGTAGGAATGCTAAGAAGCATCCTAATAATATCAAACTATGCGTAAGGTAAGTTAGGCAGTACAGCAGCAAGCCGAATCCGAAAAAGTGCCTATTACAATAATTTGTTAAATTATACAGCCGGTAATTTAAAAAAAAACAATGGAATAATAAATTCTCTTCTGGATAATTTTTCAAAACAATTGATTGTGAATAAAATCACAAGTTCAGATGATTCAATAGTCACGAATTTATTTGAAATTTGTAACGTTTTCAACAGTAATTTTACGACTATTGCTTGCACTAGCACATGTAATTTGAGTAACCTGCCATTTTCTGGATCAATGCAAAATTCCGTTTGCTTCAAAGATATTTCTGAAGATGAATTGTTGCAAAGTGCATTTCCTGTTAAAGACAAATAAACTTTGGGAACCGATGGGGTAAATAGTGAAATAATTAAAAAATTGCGGACAACGTTGTGCATCTAATTGCTCATATTTTTAGCATCAGTATGAACTCGGGAGTTTTCCCGGATGTGTTATAAACTGCTTACGTAATGCCGTTAATTAAAAGTGAATCTCATACACTGGCTACCAATTATTGTCCCATTAGCTTTCTATCTATAGTGTTTAAGATTTTTGAAAAAAATTATTAAAACCCGCATAATTAATTACATAGATAAGCTGAATTATCTAAGTAATGCCCAATTTGGTTTTCGAAGAAAGAGGAGTACGGAAGATGCTTTACTCTTTTTTTCTCACTCCAATTTATTCTTCCCTACATGCAAATAAAATAACAGATGCATTGGTTATAGATATAGCCAAGGCATTCTCACTGCAGACTTTGGGTATTGGGAATGCGGAGCTTTGTTTTTAATTGGCTGAAGACCTTCGTAGAAAATCGCACTCAATTGGTGTTTCTAGATGCTTCTTATAGTCAGCCCATGAAAATTTCTGCTGGTGTTCCTCAAGGATCAATCATGGGTTTACTGCTATTTTTAGTTTATGTAAATACAATTTTTGAGTTAAATTTGTATGGTAAAATGGTTGGTTTTGCAGCTGGAATTGCATTTAGTTGCGATACTAATAACCACAAGGAGCTACAAAATGCTTTCAAATGGATTTTGATCTGCAGCTGATACGAGACTGGTTTAATAGTCATAGGATGACCCTTAGTAGGAAAACTAAAGGCATGATATTTAATATTGGAGGTGATACACTTCACAATATGAATGTCATTTATCACAAGATAGGATGTTTCTTTTCAGATTGTTTTAATATAGAGTTTGTTGAAGAATATAAATACTTGGGAATACTCATCGATAACAAGTTAAATTTTAAAAAGCACATTAGTTCAGTGAAATCACATTTATATGGTACATTGCGAAAAATATTTCCTTTAAGCAAATTTTGTCCCAAGCTAATTTTGGAAATAATTTACTATGGCCTATTCAATTTCAAGTTAGAATATGGGTTGATAAAATATGGGGGTGTTAATTTTTCTAATATCGAAAGTCTGATCACTGCGCAAAAATTTGCTGTGAGAATTATTAATAACTAGTAATTGCCCGTCAGAACTGACGGAAGTTTCTGAATACTAAATATAGCCTGAAAAGTATAATGTTTGTTTCTAGACGAATACGAAATAAGACAATTTAATTTTAATTTAAGAATTATTTTATCATACCGTTTCTTGTAAAAGTACGTTTATCGTTTAATATTATGCATTGGTATGAGGAATTGTTGATCAGCACTCTAAGGTTCACATGTATTCGTACTAGCGGTAAAGCTACATTAAGTTGGCCAAAAGCAAAAACTGATTCCGGCAAAAATCACCCATCATTATCGAACGATTGTCCCTGTGCCTTCTTAATCATCATTACAAAAGCCAAAATGTTGAAAAATTGTCGTCGCTTCATTCGAAATCCTAAGCTGCTCTCGCTTGGAGATATGGTTTTCAATTCGTTATGCCGCAATAAAATGCCGTTATAAAAAAAAATAAAAATAAAAAAATAATGCAAAACGCCCTTGGTGATCGAAAAATAATTTGCGATACCAGCCTAAATGTAGATTACAGCTTTACAAAATGTATTAATACATATTATGTACATAATGTATACTCTATTGGGTTACCATGTATAGACAAAGCATAACAGGTGTACAAGTGTAATTCGAGAGTGAAAGAGAGAAAAAAAAATGAATTCTTACGTTTTTTTTTGTTTTTTTTTTTCTTATAAATCGAATAAATATACATAGTTTGAACAATTTTTGAGATATCGAGTCCAACTCATGTACGATTCCATATAGAAGCACCCTACAAATTTACAATAAATTTTTTCAATCCTGAAGATTATTAAATCATTTTAAAATTCTGTTGGGAAAAGAATTACTTCAATTTGAAAAATATTAAATTACTGATCAGGTCTAAGATCTTAAACAATTTTCTAAATTCAATTCAAAATTAATTTAAAAATTTAAAATTAAACAAAACTCACAGAATTGGTGAACATTTTTTGCATTCAAGATATTTGTGATAATTATTTATTTTTTTTTATCTATAACTTTTTTAAAGTGGTAACATTTTTACTTGGGAAAAAAATGGCAAACTTTAGTATAATTCCGTTACAGAATAACTTTTCTGAGATTTCTTTCCGTGCTCCAGAAAATAGTTTACATATTACAGGAGTAAAATCCAAGGCAACCTACACTCATTAGAAAACAAAACAAAAAGTTTTTCGACCAAACGCAAAAACCTCAGAGAATAAACCAAAAAAAAATTATTTTCCGCAAAAACAAAAAAGTTATATAAAAAGGGCCAAATGAAAAGCCAACATCTGTATATAAATTTTCTTATGTCTCATTTATATTAATTACGAAATAATTATTTCAAACTGAACCCTGAATATTTTTTTGTTTTTGTATTCTTTAACCCAAATTTTATTTATTCGTTTTGGTGAAAATATGTGTTTATAAAAATTATTCGTCTTAAGTCATATATTCGGAATTCTACCACCACCAACTGAACAAAAAAAAATCTTTAAAACTTTATATTTATGTTTATAAATAAGAAAATATACAACGTTGTCGCCTCTAAACCCTCTACGACATTCTCTACATATAAAGAATTATAACAAAAGCTAAACATTAGATGACAACAACAACAAAATATTTATAGTACAACAAAAGCATATAAAACATAAATGATAACGGTAAGCATGTAACAAAAGAAGATATCTTTTCTCATAAAAGCTGAATAATTAACTGGATTTTTTTTTTTTTTTTTGGGTCTTCCACCAGACAATCTTATCGAAGAAGAAAGCTTTTGTAAGTTTAAAGTTTAATTCGCTATGGTTTATGTGAGAATATTATTTTCAAAAATGTCTTAATATTTTATATATAAATTGAAATTCTTCTCATTTCTCAGAAAAATATGGAAGAAACCAGTCTTGAAATCCTTGTTTGCAAGCGGAAACTTGGAAAATTTGATATAAGCTTTCTTCCAATAGAAAAAATTATACTACTTGGAAGTTCTTGTAAGTAGATACCCAATGGAACGAGAAATTGAGTGACACAATTTAAACATATAGCCATCTGTTTAAATATGAAAAATATGAAAAAAATTGGACATATAATGAACAGAAAGCATTGATATTTAAATCCAATTTTATTAAATATTTAACATCAATTGTACCAAAAACAAAAAAACTCTCGAAAAATATCGAAAAAATTCTAAAAGCCGTCTATTGAACTTTTCGTAACTAAAATCCACCTAGCGCAAATTGTATGAGTAAATACTTCTATTTTCTACACTATCGTATGAAAATGACTACTTGGGTGTAGCTACAAGTAATCACAAGTACTTTACTACCGTGAATTAAAGACAACTTTATCCGATGAACCAATTTTTTTTTTAAATCGTCAATACGTCAATACTTGAACATACAAAATGGTCTTGTGTTATTGAAGAGTAAGCGGAAATTTAAACAGCTGGGCTGCTATGCGTAAACAAGCACCAGCTTCCATGTTGGTTTGGGCTAAGTTTTGGGAAAAAATAATTTCCAATCAAATTTTTATGGAAATATAGAGACCTGTTTGTTGATCTGGCGACAAAAATTAAAGTTTGATACTCATAAAAAACGTAAAATATTTTTTTGTTTATTTATTAAAAATGGTATGTTTTATGTAAAGTTCTGTTGTGTTGAACTGATATTTATTTACCAGTCTTATTTGTGGGATTTGCTTTACGGTCTCTACACAAATCGCGAATATAAATCTCAAAATACTGAATCACTTTATTAGTTTTAATGATAGATGTCACTTTAAAGTGATCTGTCAAGGTAAAGTGATTTTTAGGTTGAAGTAGATGAAATTGGAACCGCCGAAGTTAGTGAAATGCAAACACCAAAAGTAAGTTTTATAAATAAACATTTTATATTTCAATAATTTTATTTACATTGTTTTTGCAATTCATTAAATTGCATCCTCTTTATTAAAATATTCTGGCAAATTTATTCTGATAATTTCGCCAGTTCTTGCATTTCTTGGGTTTGAACGCCCATCTGCCACCTCCTGAAACGTGGTATTTCGATTTTGTTGAAAAACGTTTTCATCACCGTACCATCGACTCCTATACTTATCAAACAATTGTGCAGCACAAAACAACATTTCTCAATTAATTTAACCTATTCCTGATGGAGATTGATAGGTGGCTGAAAAATTTGAAACCTATTGTTGAGTATTCCGAAAGCACGCTCAATGTTCTGTCGAGCTCTACTTAATATACGGTTAAATGTTTTCTAGCTTTCATTTATTGTTGTAAAAGGAAAAGGTGTCATCATGTTTTGTGATAACGGGAAGGCATTGTCTGCAATAAACAGATATGGTATTAACCTTGAATCTCTAATAATCGATTTTGGTGATAAATATTTCTCTGGCTGCTTCCGCATATACATAAATTTGATCTTTTTTAAACACCACCCTCGCTAATACCATTATACCCAACATCAATAAAAATAAATTTCGCATTGGCATGCGCAAGGCCAAGCGGTACAATGCTATGAAACACTTTGTAATTATAGAAGAGTGGTGCTTGTTTTTTGATGGCCGAAATGCAATGTGCTTTCCATCTAGAGCACCTAAGCAATGTGGAAATTGCCATTTTCTATTGTAATCGTCAGCAATTTTTAACCACTCCGCTTCGGTTGTTGGAAACTGAAAAACAAACTTTTGTATAGTTTGACTTATTTAATGGAGGTTAGATATTAAATATTTTTATTCATATTTTCAGAAAAGGAAGACCAAAATACAGGACGAACTATAAATCGAGGCCATGAAACTGATTCAACAATCCAAAACTGTATCACAGCGAAAACAACCATTTACAAAAGAAGAAGGGTTTTGTCGGTATGTCTGTAGCGAGCTTAAGAGAAAACAATTACAATAGAAACCACTTTTCAAGAATTCAAATCAAAAATATTGGAATTGGTGAGTTCTAAAATTTTAGAAGGGCAAACCATTTTTCAGCAAAGCCTTCAATATACACAAATTTTGCCAGATAGTCTCGCTGTAGATAGTCTTGCTGTAGAAGACCGTAAATACCGAAGCCGTAAAAGTTCAAGTTCAACAGAAGCTTTCTTAGATTCTCCTTTACCATTTCCTATTCACATTAAAAAAGCAGAACCCTTTCAATTTAACTTCTGAAGAAGATTCCTGAGACTCCCAAATTTCTACATCCATCCCATACTACTTTAAATTAAATCAGCAAAAACAAACTTTTCCCGAAGAGTCACCTCAAATTACCTTCTGTTCACCAATAAATTACCACGTTTTTGAACTCCACTCTAATCAACAAACCAATTATGTTTGAACAGTGGCTTCAAACTTTTAAAATCTATCCCATACTACCTACATACTCTACCTAATACTTCATACTTCCTATAATGCCAACATTTACTACAGAAAATAAAAGCAAAATAAAAATTTTGGAATACTACATTGTAAAAGAAGCTGATCAGCCAAAAACATCACGTTTTGGAGATGGCGATGGAGGATATAGTGGGCGATGAGATTTTTGAAGGCGATTTATTAGAATAGACATATCAATATGACAAAAAAAAATTAATTTTGAATGATTAACTTTGTTTGAATATGGCCTCGCACACCTCTAGGATTGACGTGAACAGGAAAGATTTTGATATTTTCGAGTTGTAATCTAACTCCATAAACTCTTTCTCCAGTGGTCAAGATGTAACGAATTAGCGGACTGTATGATTTTGTATCACTTTGACTATTATTAATTTCACTGCACTATAAATAGTTTATAGATTCTGCGCTACTCCAGAATTTAATGAACGAAACAGTTAAATAAAGCAAAACAGTTCAGTTGATTTCTGCACACAATTTATTTTTTATATGATTCACCAAACACAATAATGAAATTTTTAACAATAAAATATTTATTACAATATAAATTATGATTTTTACAAATTTGACCTTGTTCGTTGATTGCCAAAAGATTTCTACTAAACGACTGACTTGATTATTCGCGGTAACACGGAAAGCATTACAACCTTGATTTTGATTGGCTGAATATTTAAAATACGTGTCATCATTTTATTGGACAAAAACTGGAAATTTAATTTTATAGTAAATTTTCCGGTAAGTTTGAATTTTAGTTGGGACACATTATTATCTATAAAATTTGAGTTATGAAACGAACCATTATTGAGCGCAATCAATCAAGTCAATTCGTTTCATTTACGTTAGGTGGCAATATGATTAATTTGCAATTTAAGTGATCTTTTACAATGTTTGTTTTGATAATAAATATGACATTTACAAAAATAATAAACAATAACATAACCGTCGATTACAAAGATGAGTATAAATTATTTGTTTTAAGATTTATGTTTTAAATAATTTTTAATTAAATAATATTTTTTTAGATGCGGCTGATTTACCGATTGTGGGCTACAACACAAGAATCTAATCGTAATTGCTAATTTTTCTGTATCCTGTTTTATGATGTCCCATTTGATTAACGACAAAATAAAATTAAACGAATCTTCATCCATTCTAATAAAATTTTTAAAATCTGCCGTATTTGGTGTAAGTTCCTTCATGAGGTTTAGGGTGTTGCCAAATGGGTTTCGTGTTTTTCTATACATATTTTTCCCAACACCTTTTAATTTTCGGATCTTATGCAATTTCTATTGCATCGGCCAACAATAAGCAAGCAACAGCTGTTAATGGGCAAGCCATCATTCAAGCATCATTGTCATCATCCTCTCGAAATGCCACATCATTATCATCCTCATCAAAATATGCCTTAGGGGAAGCATCAGCCCTTAAAGTTTTAAAATTAAAAGTGTGGGAATCAGCCACGAGAAATAGAACAATGAAAAATTTTCCAATTGTTTAACTAAATTTTTTGATTTAATTCACTCACAAAATTATCAATAAATTATTTATCGTTTTCGAAAATTTACGTTGGAACACACGGAATCAATTTGCAATTCCCTGGAAAACCAGAATAGTGCTACAGGCATTTAGGTGAACCAGCAAATGAACCAACAAAAGGTGTTAATTATGAATTGCTCCCTTAAGTCTGCAACCGCCAGACCAGGATTCGGCATCGTCTCGACAAACTCGTTCGATACAACAATTTTTCCAAAATTGAAGCATTGTAGTGATCGCTTCGTCGGAAATGGTAATGAATTTCACAGGCTAAAATTAGTGCAGAATGCAATTCCTTATCCCATCATATACTGCTAGAGGCATCCTTAACGAAAAAGTTATCTTAATATACTTTGTTAAATAGAAAGTTTGTCAATTGACGAGACTACTGCATTTTTAATGAATAATATTTCGAGTGAGAAACTTTTTAGTTAGGTAAAACCCTAAGTTCCGCACTCTATATAGATATCGATAAGTATTATAAATAAAAGTTTTTCGTAAGAAACTTTCTGAATTCAAAATTATTTAAAACGTTACTGATTTCGTTTTTGACGTTTGTTTATTGTTGACAACGCTATTTATATTGTTTAACCAATAAAATTTAATAGCAAATCGGAGCTCAAACTTCTAAAATATTTGATCATTCAAAACTATCTGAGAATTGAAGTTCAAATAATGAAATACAACATCAGTTCAAAATAGGGATTCTTGAGAAAACTTAAAGTAGACAAATGTTGTTGTTCAAGAATATTTAAGTTAGAACCTTGTTTTCAGCCATTTGACAAATAACAGAATTCAGAATAAAATTAAAATTTGTTTAGTAAAATAAAAGATTATTAGTTATGTTTCTTCGTTTCAAAAAGCTGATCTTCTGGGTGGCGGACGCAAATTATAACGTGCTTTTGACAACTATTAGCAGGAATAATGGCATAGATGTTAATGCAAACATATTAAAACCTTTTCTTATGGTATGAGCTTTGGTTTTTTTAATAATATTCTCACTACCTCATTTAATAAGCTGCACCACAAAAAAATGGAGTTTATAGGAACCGCTGGTACTGAGAGTCGCGTTGAATAATCAGGTTCAAATTTTGGTAGACGACAAAGCTTTTATATTAGTCGTTTCAGGTATCCGGTTTTTTTTTCACAAATTCAACAAGGATATTGTGAACGTCGCCAGGATACAGCTGCATAATTCGTCCCAATAACCATTGACTTGGAGGAAGCTGGTTATCATGAATTAAGACGATGCCATTTAACTGCAGGTTTTTGTGCTGATATACCATTTCGATCTTTTTGTAATGATGTTATATATTGCAGCTACCAGTGCTTCCAAAAATTCCCAAACATTCGTTTAACAACATCCCATCTTGAATAAAGAGATAAAGTTTGATATTGGAGTGAGTCAGGAACTTGATACGATGGTCGTCTAATTAAAAATGTGCGGGCGTCAGAGCGTTGAAGTCATCTGCCTCGTCTTCGCATAGTGGTAGGCAATTCATGACTCCTTTGATTTAAGTCACCAATGTTGAAAATTCTTTCAACGTGAGGTAGACATCACCGATGGTTCGTGTGATTTGGATTTTCA